>JAPDPK010000100.1:1715000-2315000 GCA_031772115.1 Heritiera littoralis | reverse complement strand
CATGATAAAAAAAATTATAAATAATCTTTTTTCACATAAATAATAGACTTGAGGTATCATAAATTACTTTAAAAAACTATAAAATAAGACTTTACATGATTATAATTACAATTACTACACTTTATATAGAATTGTGCGAAATTAAAAAAAATTCATGATCGCGATGATCGCAATTACAGCAGCTATGTCCACAACCGTAATAAACTCAACACGACCGAAAACGCGGTCGCGACTGCGATTTAAAACCATGTCCACATCTACTTGATACGTGTTAGAGAAATCGAGTGAATTTCTTTAGCTCTATCTCCTGAAACTCTTGTTTCAGTGATGATCGCGATACTAGGACTGTTAATATGAACCGATCCATAAAGACTCTCTTTAAGTCAGGGTTATTTACTCCCCAAGCATTCCAACGCAGGTACCTAATTGGGAACGGGTGTGAGATCGGTCTATTTAGTATCCATTCTACCAATCCTAGAATTATCTTGGTCTCTCCCATTGGTGTTCAACATATCAATTTTGGCTGTTGGTAAAACTGGGGAATTAACAAAACTAAGTACAATCAGTGTGCTCTTATTGGCTTATGGATTTGTTTTGATCACCATGGTTGTTGGGTTTTCCATGGGTCTTGGTGTGATTATTACTACTCGATCCTTTTCCTCAGGTGGCTCTATCTTCCTCACTATGTCGAGAAACATCTATGTTATTTCTATGATTCTCAAGTTTGAAAAAGGACTCCACTTTCTTGAGAGGAATTGATTGAAATTCTTCCTTTATTTGAGGGAGAATCGCATAAAGATGCAGCTTTTCTAGGTTGAGCGCTAGACTGTTCCAAGCCATTGTGATTTCCTCCATCTTCTAGTCCTTCTCCTATCCACTCAGTTCTAGTAGAATTTGTAATGCCTCATTCATGTTGATGACCTTGTTCTCCAGGATTAGAAACATCATGTCTGTCTTGGAATTGCTCCTATGAGCTTGCCGCTATGATCAGTTTCTGCTCCACTTTTTGGCTTTAGATTTTTTGAATGGGTTGTTTTCTTCCCAAGTTTGCTCAAAAACTTAAATGGTTTGTTCTCAACTTTCTCATTTAGTTCATTTCTAATGAGATTTTCCATTTTTTGATTTGGTTCATTGCTCACGTGACTAGAGCTAGCACCATAGATGGATGGAAAGTTGAAAATGTGTTTCTTACTTGTCACTTCAATCTATTTCGACCTAGATGTTGTCATAAGGCTTAATTTTATGCTCAGCCTTATTCACGTGTTCAGATATCTTTTCTTTTCCTTTTTCTCTACCGTTGAACTTCGGATCTTTGGGCGGGTCAGTTCATGGGCTATTCTTTAGGTCTTCTCCATCCATCTTGCTTAGGAGTAATCAAATCAAGTTGAGACGATCTAGTACCAGGTTTGAGCTTGGCTTGATTCGAAAATTTGAAGCTCGAAACTCGGCTCAAGCCCGATTGAGCTTCATTTTTTAAGCTCGAGCCCTCGTAGCTCGACTCGTTAAGCTCGAATTCGATTCCATAAATTCACTTTGACTCATCAATTTTCAACTAAACTTCAAATACAACTTAAAAATAAAACTCGTACAAATTAAAATAAATCTAATATGTAAATCAAAATAATTTAATATGGAATACAACTAAAATATTAATAAAATATAGGTGGAAACTCACTCTGCTATCTTTCTCCAGAGAAACGTCACTGAGAAAACCAAAAAGTTCTATTGTAAATGAATCGAGTATGGCGTGTATGATATTGATGCACAAAATTAAAACGGAGTAGAAGACATGCCTTTGACATGCCTTCAAAAGGCATGTAAGGATGCTTTCCACACAAGTCCAAGCATAAAAGTTTACAACTAATAGGAAATTCATTAGAACTAAAAATATATGCTTTAACAATGTTTAAAATTTCAAGCTAACATAAATAACTTTAAGATAAAATAGAAAAAGGTTAATCTATAGAAATTTCAAAACACAAACAACTCAAAATACAACTCAAACTCAATGAGGTTGCTGTCCATTGAATCAACACTCAAGAAGGTTGCTGTCCATTGAATTGAGACTCAAGGAGGATGATGTCCACTAAATCGAATTCGAGACTCAAGGAGGTTATTGTTCACTGTCCATTGAATCGATACTCAAGGAGAGAGAACAGTTGAGCGGGACTAGACCTGGTAATTCGTGTTTTCGTGTCATGACACGACACGACACGAGTTAAAACACGACACAAATTATCGTAACACGACACAAATTATCGTAACATGAACATGACAGGAATTATAAAACGTATTTGAATCATAAACACGAACACGACACATATTGTTTTACGTGTAACACGTGACACGACACGATTAACACGTTATAATTATCCATGTCACACGACACGACATAACACGATTAACACGAAATTGACATGACACGGATGATACAATTAAAAATAAAACATTATTAAAAATGATAAAAAAAATCATATTTATATTTATTTACATCTATATTAATTAACATTCAAATATAAGTAACAAATATAACAAAATAATAATATTTTCAATCCATACAATCCATAATATATATTGAAAATTGCAAAAACATATAAAAAAACATAAATAGTTAACCTTAAGTCAATAAACATAATTAATTTAACAAAACATTCAAACATTAAATCATTAACAATGCAAGCCCAAGTCTCCTAATCTTATTATATATAATATCATCAATTCATTGTCATCATATGACTAAGATCTAAGATCAAAAATATAAAATAAATCAATAACTCATTAATAAGTATATTATTTTTTTATTATAAAAATTTGTATGTTAGTATTATGTTATTTTAGTTTCTTATAATATGATAATTGATATAGAATAATATCATCAATTCTACTATTCATACTATATATAATATCATCAATTCATTGTCATCATATGACTATGATTTAAGATTAAGTATATAAAATAAATCAATAGATCATTAATAAGTATATTAATAACTTATTCGTATTATAATAATTTGTATGTTAGTATTATGTTATTTTAATTCACTATAATTTAATAATTGATATAAAATAAATCAATAGACTATAAAAATCTCTAAGTATACTAAATAATATAATTCTATAAAGTGTAAACTCTTAATCTCTTATTAATATCATGTGATACAGTGTTCGTGATATAAAATAATTAATTAATTATACAATTAGAGGTGGCAAATGGGCCGGTTCAGGCGGGTTCAATCCGGGTTATATTCGGGTTTGGGTTCTTTCGGTTACGGGTTTTTTCGGTCTCAGATTTTTTCGGTTTCGAATACTTTCGGTTTTAGGTTTTTTCGGGTTCGGTTGTTTTCGGTTTCAGTCCGGCTTCAGGTTCGATTTGGTTTTAATCTGGCGGGCTTAGTCAAATTATTTTAATATTTTATAAATTATAAATATTTTATAATTTTGAATGTAATAATTAATTTAATTTTATATAATTAAATAAAAATATAATAGAAATGCTAAATTAAAGTTAAAATTTAATAAATATTTATATAAATATAAATTTTTACATTTTAATGTTTTTATTACTTGACAATTATTTTTTTTTAATTTCATTTGATATTCATATTTGTTATAAAAATATAATTATATATTAATAATTATATAAAAATTAATTTTTTAAGTGAGCCAAATATATATATATATATATATATATATATATATATATATATATATATATATATATAGCAAAACTAAAAGTGAAAATCCAAAAGTATTAGCTATAAAAATAAATAACTAACAAATTATAAATAAATAACACTAAACAATTAAATATTTATATAAATGGCTTTATACTCTTAACAATAACTTATTGGGTTATTGTATTTTTTTGGGTCAATATTGGGCCATTGGAATTTAGATACTCTTAGTTTAATAAATTTCTTTTTTTTTTTTACTTTGTTTTATTAGCTTTTGAATAATTATATTATATTTTTAATAAATTTTTAAATTTCTAAGAATTTTTTTTACATTTATTCTGTCTTTTAGATATCAACATAATTAGTAATTAAATTAAATCTAACCGCATAACTAGTTAACTAATTGTTCAATTATAATATTGAATAAAATTATAGTAGACATAAAAAAAATACTTAATATTATGAATAATTGATCAATTAATTACCTCAATTTTATATTTATTTTGTTTTTGGTTTGTACATAAATCATAATATAACATTATTATATTAAATATAATCATACTCATACACATTAATTAATCAAATATCTCATTAAAAATTTAGAACGTTAAATTAAACAAGTTATATACAGCAATTGACATTATATTATAAATAATAATATTTGATATAATTATATCATATACAGTTATACATTAATTGAGTACTAATTTTTTCATATTCACATTAACATAATAATATTAGATATACACCAATTGATCGAATATCTAATTAAAATGTTAAATAATAGATATTACTAAATTAATTAATATAATGCTAGTTATTTAAATATAATTAATAATATTAATAAAGTATAAAAAACAATTTTATTAAAATTACCACTTACACAGTAACACTACTCTAATATATTATTAAATTACACTTTAATTTACTATTAGAATTATTATTTTTATTCACGCTTTAATTTTACATTTAATAGATAATAAATAAATAATTATTTTTAATAAATACTTAATCTATCAAAATAATACTTACACACTAAGAGATTACATAATTTATTCTTGAAAGATTATTATAATATAATATACAAATCATTATTATAGGATACCAAATTGGTTTATTCATGTATAAGATTATTATAATATAATAAATAATTAATTACCACTAGCTTGATTTATTAATGTCTTTTGTTTTAAGGCTAAAAATAAAATTACCACTAGTTTGATTTATAATTTTCTCTTTTAATGATGCCCAAGCTTATAAAAAAATTGTACTTGTATTGTTTAATTTAATTACTTAACTTTTTCTAAATTTAAAAACTTGAATTTTAATTTTAAGATTAGTTTTTTTTAATCTAAATTTAATATCTTTCTATACTTGAAACTTTAAGAAAATATAGTTTAAATTTGATTTTATTAAAAATATTTTTAATGTGTTGCACAATATATCAAATTCAAAGTTTCAAACAAATATTGAAATTATATAATTTTTTATATATTTGATTAATTATTGTATTAAAATTAAAATTTTATTATAAAATAAAAATAATAAAATGTTAAAAAGATTTTTACAATAAAATCAAATGTTAAATTAATAATATATTTATTATTATAAATGCAATAAATATAATATTAAAGATTATTGGATATTATATATTATGGTGTTTTAAATTAATTTAATTTAAATGAATTAAAAAGATTTAATATTTGTTTTGCTGGTAATATATAATTGATAAAATTGTATAATAAATAATAATTGTTTTTAAAATTTTAAACTTTTTAATTAAAAAAGTATATCAATTATTTATTTATTTTTAAATAATAATTATATAATTATAATTCGGATTTTCTTGGGTTATAAATTCGGTTTTTTACGGGTTTCGGATCAGATCGGTCTCAGTTTCGGATCGTATCGGGTTCAAGTTGTGTAGGGTTCGGGCTTTTTCAGTTTTAAGCTTTTTTGGTTTCGAGTTTTTTTGGTTTTAGGCTTTTTCGGTTATGAGCTTTTTCAATTAGAGGGCCTTTGACTTTTTTGGTCAATTCTAGACGGTCCCAATTCGATTTCGCACGAATTCGAGGAGGTTTTCGAGCTCGAGTCAATTTTTGTCACCTCTATATACAATTTTTTATTATTATTATTATTATTATTATTATTATTATTATTATTATTATTATTATTATTATTATTATTATTATTATTATTATTGTCATAACGTATGAAGTTTCGGGGGAAACCTAATAGCTAGACACAAAACTATGGAGTCGCCACCAACCATTCTAACCTAGGTGTGATTGGTCACCTATTCAAACTAAGGACAAGGCTTGATCTACGTTAAGAGTTCTAAGTTCGGGAGTACGGTTACGTGTGAGGAAGGATTAGCACCCTCACAACGCCCATCCTAAAATGGTACCAAATAATCTAAGGTTATCTTAATTTTGCCTTTTACTTTAATTTCGATATAATTAAATATTGAAGAATTTTTTAAGTCTCCTCCATCAAGCTGGTTGGACAACTTAAAAATTTTTCTCACCTCGAGAGTATTCAAGTAGGACCAATCGCCTTTCTTGAAGAGGCTCCGCCGTCGACTTGTTTAGATATTTTATGCAAACCCTATTTTGACTCCTATCCAATTTCCATTCCTTATTTTATCTTATTTTACTCTATTGTTGTTATTTTCTTATATAAATTATTATTTCATATATTTTTATATCTTTAAATAAACATGAATTATTTGATATTGAAGATTTTCTTAAAGACCATCCATCGAGTTGGTAAGACCTTAAAGAACCTTTCTCACCTCAGGAATTTTTAAAGAAATTACTCAAGCGCAATTCTTTTTAAATTCCATCCTCGGAATAATTCACATTTATTAAAATATTTAATTTAATTTAATTTCTATTTATTTCAATTCTTTTCTAATTTTAATTCTAATTTATTAATTTGATCTTTATTATTTATTATAATGAACTTAATTATAATTTACTAATTTTTTAGTCTAATTTAATTTTTATATTTTACAATTAGATTGATTTATTAAATATTGGAAATATCCCCTTAGATCTTCCATCAAGCTGGTAAGACCTAAAAGAAACATCCTCACCTCAAAATATCTAAAAATACTACTCAAGCGCAGTCCTTTTAGAATTCCATCGTCGGAATATTTGTAGTTGTATTATTTTATTCTACATTAAAATTTTTATGACTTTTAATTCCTAATTTGATTACTAATTCTTTTGTTCGTAATTAACTTTAATTAATTCTTATTTCAATTTTTTAATAAATTTGAGTTTTAAATATCGAAAATAACTTTTTAAATCTTCCATCAAGCTGGTAAGACTTAAAAAGGACCTCCTCACCTCAAGATTTCCGAGAATATTACTCGATCGCAATCCCCTCGGAGTTCCATCGTCGGAATAATTTTCGTTTGTTTGAATGCGTGATATTATTTCATTTGATCTAGTTTCTAAATGCATTAATTTTATTAATTCTTAATTTTTTATTTTATCATTTATTACTTTGACAAACTTATGATTTTAATTTGATTTTTATTTTTATGATGAATTTTAAATATTGGAAATATCCTTTTAAATCCTCCATCAAGCTGGTCAGACTTAAAAGAAATCTTCTCACCTCAAGATCTCTGAAAGTATTACTCGATCGCAATCCTCTCAGAGTTCCATCATCGGAATATTTGTCGTTTTATTATTCTATTCTATTTTATTTCTTAAATATATTAATTTCTATGACTCTTAATTCCTAATTTGATTATTAATTCTTTTAATTGTAATTAATCTTAATTAATTCTTATTTCGATTTTTTATAAATTTGAATTTTAAATATCGGAAATAACCTTTTAAATCTTCCATCAAGCTGGTAAGACTTAAAAGGATCTCCTCACCTCAAGATCTCCGAGAATATTTCTCAATCGCAATCCTCTTGGAGATCCATCGTTGGAATAATTTTATTAGTTTGTTTTAATGTTTAATTTCATAATTAAATTTTTATATATTTTTATAATTTTCAATAATCTATTCTTAATTTATTTCAATCCTAATTCTAAAATAAACAAGCAAACAAATAATAATACAAAATACATAAATATCAAAATACTAAATCAAAATTATTTCATTCACATTAATTATCTATGCTAATTATCCAAGTCAAGTTTTCAAATCAATTATCTTAATATTATATTCTAATTCCTATTAGATTATCTACTTTATTATCTTTCACAAATATGTAATTAAATAAATTATATAAACTAAACTTTTAAGATACTTGAACATACTAAATGAATAAAACAATAGTAATTAAAGTTAAAATCCTAGTGGCTTTACAACCTCTTACACAAGTGCATGTCATTTAATGGCAAAAACCTTACCTTCCAGTTTTTTTGTTTTGCTTTTCTTGTTTACCTTCCTCGAGCCTTACCCACGTTACAAGCAGCAAGTTGTGCGAAGATGATGGTGATGTACAGGACAGCAACGTCAATGATGACTCAGAATAAAGTAGCAGCGATGGTGTGGCTCTCCACAGCAGTAGCGACTAGCGATGCAGGGCTGTTCAGTGATGGCAGTAGCGGTGGGGAAGAGAATCAAAGATGTATGGCAGCAAGGTGTCTTTGACAGCAATGGCGCAGATAGAAACCACTGCAGTGATGGTGGTGCAGGATAGCAGCAAGAGACGGGATGCAATGGCTGGGCAACTTTGACGCGGTGAAAGAAAGCGCTGCGATGGAGTAGGATGGGCTGTAGCCCGAGAAAGAAGCTGTTGTCGTTGGTGCAGTGTAGGATGGAACCGAAACAATGATGCACCGACAAGGGCGGCGAAGAGCAGAAGCAACGATAACTTGGTTTGGCGTGATTCCGTGCAGGGTACGAGCTTGGTCTAGTGAAGCTAAGGCTACAATGGAGTAATACCAAGAATTCCAACAGCACCGTATGGACTAGTGGAACGTGAGGGCGCGTGGCAGCTGGTGGAGAGAAGTTGAAAGTGCAGTCGAGATGATGATGGAAAAAAGATCTTGTTATTTTGGCTAGGGTGTAAGTGCGGTCCGGGTCGATCGATGAAGATGACTAGAGATGCTTAGGTTTGGTGATGATGAAGGGCCACGGTGAGGAGGTGTTTTCTAAGTTCCCCCCCTCTTTCCGTTTCCCCTCTTTTTTCTTTTCTCCCCCTTCTTCTGCTATCCTCTCTTTTTCTTTTTATTCCCAATCCCCTCATCTCCGATGTTAATGTTGTGTATCAATTTCCACGATTTTTGTACTGATTTTCTCTTTTACCCGATCTCATGGTTGACTCCTTTAATTGAGTTTCCAAAAACTTAGTGCAAATAATTTTCTGTTGATTTTTCTTTCCAATCTCACTCTTCAA
Source organism: Heritiera littoralis (assembly GCA_031772115.1). NCBI lineage: Eukaryota > Viridiplantae > Streptophyta > Magnoliopsida > Malvales > Malvaceae > Heritiera > Heritiera littoralis. The sequence goes on along the minus strand of JAPDPK010000100.1, from coordinate 2,305,956 downwards.
TTTAATTGCTATGATATATTCTCTAAATCTCCAAAGATCTGATTTTCTTGATTTTTTCATTGACCTTTTAAATTGATTTCTTTTTTTTTATTTTTGGATGATTAAAGTCCAGATTTGGGTTTAGACTTCTAGAGGATTTTTTTATTATTTTTAAATAAATTAAGAATTAGAATTAAATACAAAAATTGGACTTTTAATCATCAAGCCTAATCTTAAGCCCAAAATCATATTTTCATGTCCAAAAGTCTAATTAAACCCAAAATAAAAATAGTCTAATATGCCTAATAATATTAAAGACCCCGGACAAAATGGGGTGTCTACAATTATTATTATTATTATACAATATTTATATTTTATACATTATAATAAAAAAAATATCATATATATTTCTACATTATAATATCACATATATAAAGAATTGATAATTGTATCTTAAATTCTTAACTTAAGTTCTTAGTACTTAATTTTCAAAATTTTAAAATTTTATTACCTTAACCATAATTAACTAATTTAATTTCATAATTAAATTTATTAATTTATTTTATTGCAATATTTATTAAGGCATTAGTTTGTTTTAATAAATTAATTTTCGTAACATATTATATCAATACATTATAATTTTTCATTTGGTAAAACCCTTAAGTATTTTTGCATTTGGTGAAGGTTTAATTCTCACTAAAGCAACATAATTATTGTGTCTTACACGTGTCTCTGTGTATTCGTGTAACCATGTAACACTTTTTTTTTAAACGTGTTTCTTTTGTCGTGTATATGTTAATCGTGTATTCGTGTAACATGATTTTCATAAACGTGTTTCTGTGTCTTAAATCTGTTTAGCCATGTCAGACATGGGTAAACACGAAAAATGCTGTATCTAAATTCGTGTAGACACAAATAAACACGAAACACAAATTTTTCAAACACGTACACAGTTTTATCGTATCATGTTCGTGTCGTGTCACTTATGTTGTGCTTAGATTTGTCAAGTCTAACTAAGGGTCATGAGGTTGATTATATTGAATTGTTGATGGAAGATTGAAACTTGGAAAGGAAAGTGTTGTTGCACAAAACAACAATAAATGTATGCTGACATCGATGTTCGTACTTGGTCTCCACGTGTCTCCAAGAAGCTTCTGTAAAACAAGAAAAGTCAGAGAGACGCAGGGGTGATTCCCTGAGTAGACACTCCGATGCTTAAGTCAGCAGAAAGTTCTTCAGTATTGGGAAGCGTAAAAGTCAGTAGTCAAAAAATTAGCCCGTAAAATTGTACCTGGGGGCCTATTTATAGGCCAATATTCTAGGTTAATTATCTGAGGATAAGTCCATTCCTTGCTGAGAGTTTGTGTCCTGATATAACACAAGTTCCACGTACAGATGAACTCGAACCCTGTCGCTGGCGAGAGACCATCTCGCGAATCACGTTATGGCGTCAGGGGTCTGTCGCCAGTCGGTAGACGGGACTGATGCCACGTGTCGCGCTGTGACGTCAGACGATAGGCTGAGAGTCTGTCGCCTAGCGACAGGTGTTATGCGGCGTCAGGGGTCTGTCGCCAGTCGGTAGACAGGATTGATGCCACGTGTCGCGCTGTGACGTCAAACGATAGGCTGAGAGTCTGTCGCCGAAGGCCACGGGGCCTAGTGATCTCCTGCCACATGGTGGTCTTTGATGAACCTTGGGCCTGGCCCAAAGTTGGTATACTTTGTCATATCAATTGCTCCCCACTCTCTTGTTGGATTTTTCTAACCAAGAGAGTATAAATATGTGTTTTTTGGGCTTTAGCCCATCGTGAATAGTCTTCTCTATTTTTTTGTTATTTCTTCTGGTATTTTTTGCAGGTGAAAAAGCTCTACTCTACGACAGACGTAATCGGGCGCGACGTTTAGCATTCTCTGTCGCGGCTATATAAACCGTTGGGGCTCGTCGAGAGAGTGCACGAAAACCTCTGAACAGCCGTCTGTCGCCCATCTTTCAGCTCTTTCAACAAAAGAGTCTGTCGCCTAAAAGAGCCTGTCGCTCTCTCGTCAAGATCTCTCGCTCATCTCAGTAAGTGCATATCTGTCGCCTTATTTATCACCTTTCGCATTCAGATTTAGGCCTCCTGCAGGTGTTTTTAGTCTTCCGCGTAGAGCCTAGGTCTCCCGCAGGTCTCTCGCTCAGTAGGTCTGTCGCCCTAACAGTCATTCCTTCGCTATGTCTTTGCTACGTCCGGGTAAAACACTCAGAACCGGTGGTGTTCTGTGTTCTTTGACAAATGCTGACTTAGAGGATTTTAGGACTCGTTTCCCTCTTCCGTCAGGTTATCGTTATAGACTTCCAGTCCAAGGGGAGGCTACACCCGACTTGGTTAGAAATGGTGTAGCCGTTCATAAGGCCTCGTTATCCTTCGATTTTTGCTTCCCTCTTTCAGAGTTTGGTGAAGCGTTTCTTAGGTATAAGGACATCGCCCCGTGTCAACTCCATCCCCATGCGTGGGCCCAGTTGGTAGCGTTTTCCATAGTGTGTCGTCACTTGGGTATTGTCCTAACTGTTCCTCTCTTAAGCGCTTTTTTCAGACTTCGTGGGCTGAAAGTGTTGATAACGTTCTCTCTCCAACGGTTGAAGACCGACGAGTTTCCTAATAATAAGATCTTCTCGGATCTTCCCAATAAACTGCGTGGCTTTGAGAGTGAGTGGGTCGTTGTCGAGATTCCAAGCGACCTACGGATCCGCAAGAGATGGAATCGTGATACCTCCGACCACTCACAGCGCTCAAAAAGATTCAAAGCAGAAACTTTGAGAGACCAATTTGGTGAGCCTATTCGGCGGATCTGTTCTACCAGGGAGCGTAACTTATTCTCCCTTTTAACCCCGGAGAATATTGCCGCTACCGGCTAGGGGGTAAGCAGGACCGTTGTTGGGACTTCCGCTGCCCCATCTAACTTGCCTGTGACTCCACGTGTTTTTTATGCTGGTCCTAGTCAGCTATCTCAGGTAGTCTTAGCCGAAGGATCCGCCCCTGTAGGTTATCTTGTAGATGAATCCTCTTCGGACTCGGAGGATGAGACCCCTGAGGCTGCAGGTACTAGTGATCAGTTAGAGGAGAATCCTGAGTGGGCTCAGGCCGATGCCTTTGGGAGTCCCTTCGTCGATTTCCCTTTGGATTCATCCTTGAATAGTTTAGAGGATATTGGCAGTTTTTTAGTTTTCTAATTTCCTTTTTACTTCTTGTATACGTGGGTGTGGCGTTTTACTTGGTCAGCTAATTCCTTCTTATATTGTGCAAGTATGAACTTCCAGGAGTTTTTGCGTAAGAGGGATGCCAGTGATGCTGCTCAAGCGGCTCCTGCTTCTCAGTTGCAAGCTGGGGCTTCCTCATCTGGACCAGCTCGTGCTCCCTCATCTGTACCAGCTCGTGCTCCTACTGCCCCTCCTCCTGCCGCTGGTGTATCCAGCCATCCTACACAAGAGGCTGGGAGAAATAAACGAAAGAGGCTTCTTGTCCCTGATCGTGGTTCAGACGACCGCGAGAGCTCAGAGTCCCAGAGGAGTGATTCAGCCCTTCAAGAGGGTGGATCTCGTGTTGCTGAGAATAGGTCTGTTCCTCGCCAGCCTAGGCGCAAATACAGGAAGAGGCTAATTATTGAAGCCACAATGCCTATAAGACCAATTTTGCCTAAGGTGGCCGATCCGACTTTGAGGCGCTATCCAGTTAATAGCGGGGTCGTTGTAGGTGGAGAAGACTTCCAGACCTATCCCGGGGTGAATGACAACGACAGCATTGAGGATGCTGGGATAGCATCTCGTCTGGCTTGGAGCACCATTCTCCCTCGCGATGAGGCGAGGCTTTTCACCAATCTGACTGAGGCGGAGGATAATTCTAACTACCTCGCGATGAAGGTAAGCTTTGTGCTTGTTTGGTAATTAGCTTTTTCCTTTTTAGGCTTTTTTGTCAGGTTTGTTGAGTCTTAGTTTGTTTTTTGTCTTGTCAGACGGCTCAACAAATTGCGGCTGTTAATGCTCGACATAGGGCCCTTAAGGAGCAAGCCGATAAAGACATTCGTGAGCTTCGAGAGCAGAAAATGGAGCTTATGAACGAGGTTATCCAGCTTCGCTCCTATCCCAAAAGGACGGAGGAGCTAAATAAAAAGAACGCTGATCTCAAGCGAAGGAATGCTGATCTTGAGCGAAAGCTCCAAGAAGAGCAAGCGAAGGTGGCTTCCCTTCAAGGGTACCAAGAAGCTTATAATAAGGCTATCAATGACCGAGGAGCCATGGAGAGACAACGGGATGAAGCCATTGAGGAGCTGCACAACGTATTGGACCGTCAGAGAGAGGTTCGGGCCGAGGCCGTTCGTAAGTACCGCTTGTCCCAACATTGCTATGATAAGAAAGCAATGTTCGCAGCGGGATTCATCAAGTACGGTTTCTATTTGGCTCGTTCGTGGCTGGAGAAGCATCGGCCTAGCGAGACTTTTTCTGAGTTGCTTTTCACTGAGGAGGCCAAGTACTACGCAGCTCCTCCTTGGACCGAGTACGAGCCCGACTCACAAGGTCTGGATGCCTATTTGGAGGAGGGTGCTGGAGACGAATTGGACAATCTTGAGGGCCCGTGGCCTCCTCGATAGCCACAACGTCAGCTTGAGTCTTCTGGCGTACGTGATCGAGTTGAACTTTCAACAATGTGTGACGTTCCTAAGACTATCGAGGCGGGCGATCAGCCTGAGTCTATCGAGGCACTTTTAGGGTTGGACAGCGATGAGTTCCAGATTTCTGATTCCACAGTCGTTGATCCTGTGCCAGACTCCGCAGCTGTGGTTGGGCCTTCAAGTGATGATCCTTCATCCGGGATGGCTCCTTCGGCTCCCCAAGATCCTTGTGCTTCGGTTCCTCAAGTTCCTGATCCCCCGGTTATTGAGGGCTCCGGTGTCGAGGCGGCTTCTTCTCAGCCAGATGACTTAGTACTCAGTGTAGATTAGGATTTTTTGTATTTTCTCTGTTTGTAAACATTCAATGAAAAGTACATTTCTTTTTGCAGCTTTTTCTTTCTATTTATGTAAATTCAGTACTTGTACAGATTTTTGAATGAAAAGTACCGTTTCATTCTGTAGCTCTTTCTTTCTGTTTATGTGAATTTAGTATAATACTTTGTATACTTTTACCTTTTATACCATGTTGCTCCCCAAGTTCTACTTTGAGACAGCATTCTTATTCCTGTGCAAAGATGAACTTCTCTCGAGCATTGTGCCTATCTTGTGCTTTTTTCGCTTAAGGACTTTATTGAATAACGACTAAAATGTCAAGGTGTTAACCATAATTTGCTAACTCATTTCAACATATTAGTCTGAAAATTTCAACGTACCTCGTAATACCTGGATATCTAGGCTTTGCTTTTATCACGCACTTTTCGTGTTTAAGGACTGGTCTTTGCTCGTCTCTCACATTTCCGTGCTGAAGGACTTTTAGATGTGCCCGTCTCGCGCATTTTTCGCTTAGGGACTTTTTTGTTTGCCCGTCTCGCGCTTTTTTCGCTTAAGGACTTTTTTGTTTGTCCGTCTCACTAATTTTTCGCTTAGGGACTTTTTTGTTTGCCCGTCTCGCTCATTTTTCGCTTAGGGACTTTTTGTTCGCCCGTCTCGCGCATTTTTCGCTTAGGGACTTTTTGTTCGCCCGTCTCGCGCATTTTTCGCTTAGGGACTTTTTGTTCGCCCGTCTCGCGCATTTTTCGCTTAGGGACTTTTTGTTTGCCCGTCTCGCACATTTTTCGATTAGGGACTTTTTTGTTTGCCCGTCTCGCGCATTTTTCGCTTAGGGACTTTTGTTTGCACGTCTCACGCATTTTTCGCTTAGGGACTTTTTTGTTTGCCCGTCTAGCGCATTTTTCGCTTAGGGACTTTTTGTTTGCCCGTTTCGCACATTTTTCGCTTAGGGACTTTAGTTTGCCCACAAAACAACAATAAAGGTATGCTGACGTCGATGTTCGTACTTGGTCTCCACATGTCTCCAAGAAGCTTCTGTAAAACAAGAAAAGTTAGAGAGACGCAGGGGTGATTCCCTGCGTAGACACTCCGATGCTTAAGTCAGCAGAAAGTTCTTCAGTATTGGGAAGCGTAAAAGCCAGTAGTCAAAAAATTAGCCCGTAAAATTGTACCTGCGGGCCTATTTATAGGCCAATATTCTAGGTTAATTATCTGAGGATAAGTCCATTCCTTGCTGAGAGTTTGTGTCCTGATATAACACAAGTTCCACGTACAGATGAACTTGAACCCTGTCGCTGGCGAGAGACCATCTCGCGAATCACGTTATGGCGTCAGGGGTCTGTCGCCAGTCGGTAGACGGGACTGATGCCACGTGTCGCGCTGTGACGTCAGACGATAGGCTGAGAGTCTGTCGCCTAGCGACAGGTGTTATGCGGCGTCAGGGGTCTGTCGCCAGTCGGTAGACAGGACTGATGCCACGTGTCGCGCTGTGACGTCAGACGATAGGCTGAGAGTCTGTCGCCTAGCGACAGGTGTTATGCGGCAGCCTATGTCGTCTGTCGCCGAAGGCCATGTGGCCTAGTGAACTCCTGCCACGTGGTGGTCTTTGATGAACCTTGGGCCTGGCCCAAAGTTGGTATACTTTGTCATATCAGAAAGATTTATGGAAAGTTACATTGAGGCTAAGCGGCGCCGCTTGGTTTGAGTGGAAGGGTTTAGGTGAGAAAGTGACAATGAGTTAAGGTTAGAAACATAAAAAATATATAAAAGGTTTTTTTTGTCATATTACATGTATAATAAGGTTTAAAAAGTAATTTAATAAATAAATATTAATATATATTAAAAATAAAAAAGCTCAATAAAACTCGCAAGCCGCTTGAGCCGAGTATATAACTATTCGAACCTTGCTCAACTCATTAATCAAATAGCTTGAGCTCGGCTCGAAAATGAACGAATCAAACTCAGGTAAACATTGAGCCGAGCGTAGCTTATTCGTTTACACCCTTAGTCTTGCTTACCTTTTTTGTTTTGTTTTTTCTTCTGGCAACAATCATCCATGGCCCACAGCCCTGTTCTTCCCTTTTCCCAACCTTTTCTCCATTCATGTCATTCCCTGTCATGTCAACTTCATGAACATCCAGGTTAGGATTTTTATTAACCTCTTTGTTCGTTTAGCATGATTCCTTCCTGTGCCCAATTATTTCACATTTGAAGTAGAGATTAACTCCCTCATATAAAATTGGTTGAAGGAGATGACCTACGCGAATTTTTGGGATCAAAGGCTTGTCTAAGTCTATTTGAATGCAAATTCTCGCAAACTTTCCCGAGTGTTTGCTTCAGTATAAGTATTAATTTTTAAGAAGGAACCAATTTGATTACTAATTCTTTGGAGTATTCCCTTGTCAAAGAACTCAATAGGGAGTCCCAGTAAGCTAGCCTAAACTGTTGTAGTTGAGAAAGTTCTTGATGACTCTACTATGAAGACCGGTTCCCACGTCCTCATGGTGAGATAGTAGGAGCCAATAAACCAAGGCCCTCCGTAAATGACACTTTGAAAGTCTTCTTGGCTGTTAAACCTACATAAGAAATAGTCATGTCCCAAGTCTATGCACTGCATGCCTCCATGTGGTTTCCATTGGGCCATGATTCTAAGATAGAGAAAATTATATCCCACAGTTCATCCGAAAGTCTAAACAATAACCGCATTTTTCCACGGTTTCTTGAAGCGGTTCTTCTCTTCTTTTGATAACAGTATGGTTGGGATGTCATCTGGAGGATCGGATTCCTGATCAGAGTCTTTGTACATGTAAGGGAGTTGTCTTTCGCACGAACAAGCAGAGTGTTCAGCATTTCCCATTAGGGAATCTTTGTAAGAAGTAGCGGAGTGATGATGCTCTTGCATCTTAGTTTCTTTTTCCTTTGGCAGCACTTGCTTTTTTCGTTTTTTCAGATTCATTTTTCTTGTATGTACCTTTTTTTGTTCGCTTGACACTTCTTACCCTGAGGTCTTCTTCCTCAATACACATTGGGGCAGCTTTGTTTGAATTCATGGAAGAAAAATAGAGAGATTTTTTGAGAGGAGGATGATTTTCCCACTCTAGACAACGGTTTTTAGGATGTCTTGACCAGTTGATTTTTCGCGTTAGGCATCTTTTTATTTTCATTTTTTTCTTCCTATCATTACAAATAATGTTTCCCCACTTTTTTAAGCACTATGGGGCCTTGGGTAATCTATCTCTATATGTAGTTATAGTTTGTAACATGTAGTATCCTACAACGAAAACAACGACAAAGTGGTCATTTTGTGCAAGTTCATTTTTAGTTTTTTTTTACATACAATTAATAAATCTAGTTTACTATGTTATAATTTTTTTTAAATAATAGAATTTAAAAATTTAAAGATACATAATAATTAATAATTATAATACAATAAATTCAAATAAGTTTTTATAAAAAAAACTACAAGAGGTTTTCACAAAAATAAAATAAAATAAAATAAAATAACTACAAGATATTTTTTTTGGCAAAAAAAAAAACTACAAGAGATGATAATCTAAATCAAAATCTAAAAAAATACAAACTAAAATTAAATTGAATAAAAAACTCTAACCCATTTAAAAATGTATTAGTATATTTTTCAATAACATTCTTACTTGACATATCTTTAAATTATATTTTTTAAAATTTACAAAATACAACATCATATTTTAATAAAATATCATATTAACTATTATAAAAAAATCAATAAAAAAATTATAATTTTCAAAGTAGGTCAGGATAGACTTGAGTTTCCCAACCATGAGTCCAAAAATCGATCCAATTTTTTTTATTGAGACTTAGTTACTAACTCGAACTTATTTAATGGATTTAATATTTTTATCCACATCTATTTAAAAATTTGACAAATCTTCGAACTTGATTAAATTGTACAATTCAATGGAAAAATTTAAATTAGAGGCAAAGATGAATAATTAGAAAATGTTCACATATATCAAAAGGAAAAATTGTTTACCAATGTCTGTTGGGTTGAGTGGAAGGAGCTCAGTGTCCCTAAACAAAGTCATAGGTTTGAGCCTTGTGAATGGAGAAAACAGCATTAAGAGAGCTCCCTTCATATCAGGTCTAATCGTAGCTCGACTCCAGATTAGTCGGGGCCCAAAGTGGCATCCAAATAGTGGGGGTTTCAACAAAAAAAAAAGGAAAAATTGTTTTGGCTTTTTTTTTAGATAAAGAGAAGGTCCGATTCTAGGATTGTGAACTTTAAAAAATTGCTTTACAGGATTCCCTTTTCTTTTTGCTTCATTTTTTTTCCTTTTTCCTTCATTTCAACACTTTAGAATATGTAGGAATATAAGCACAAATCCTAATGAAAGATGCCATTAGGCCACTTCTTAATAATAAGTAGTATTATTTCATTGTTAATAATGAAAACAGGGGGCAAAAAAGTGATAGTGTGTTGGCTTTTGGTTTCATTTAGAGCTGGTAAAAACCTATTTATTACATGCAAGGAACTTGTCTCCCAGCAGGCACTTGTGATGAGATAAATTGAATTAGTAGAAATTTCTTTTAGAGTCTACTAAAAATCATAAAAAATGCATATGATTAACTGAGACGTAATCACTCTATGTAAGAATGAATGAGGATTGGGTACAAAAGACATGCGAAACCTTAATAAGATCAGGCCAAACTGGGATAGCGCTTCCTCATAGAACCATATAACACAGACGAAAATGCTTAGAGCTATATACTTCAGGAATAGTGAATTCATGAGAAAAGCTTGCTCTCCTATATAGATTGGGATATGAATCAGCAGCTGTCGTTGAGAAAGGTATGCGATGGGTTATAAAGCTGGGAGTTCAAGCTCAATTTCGAATTGATGATTGGACAGGCCTTAGTCTTATTAAGTCCCTTATCTTTGGACCTTAGTTCCCATAAGATGAAACCTTGGTAGTTAAAGATGCATTTTTCTAACCAGGGAACTTAAGGTTTTTAATAGATTAAGTAACCTTCTACCCATGGAAATACAATGGAAAATAGTAACCATACTGTTAGTATCATTGTATGGCCCATCTCTATATTACTAAGCCTGGTGGTGAAGGCCCATGTTACTAAGCCTGATCTCATTAATATAAGAACGTTCATAACTGACTTCTTTATTATGCGGTCGCCCATAACGCATAACTGACCAACATTTATAACCAATCAACGTTCATAACTGACCTTTTTATTATGCGATTGCCCATAACGCCTCATAACTGTTTAGTTAAGGGCGTAATCGACCACGACATCCATTACAACCATGATCACCTATATAAGGCACGAATGTAGCAGAAACAAGGTATGAAATATCAGATATTCATCTTCTCTATTTTCGATATTCTCTCAAACACTTTACTGACTTAACCATCGAAGAAAGTCCCATAAGAGCAAACCTAGTGGCTCTTGTTTTGCAGGTTGATTCAAAGAATCCACTCTCAACAAGTCCAACAGCCTTTTTAGCATCAACATTTTGGCGCCGTCTATGGGAAAGAAGAAGAAGCCATGTCGAGTTCTCAAACATCCAATCTTGAAAATGTTCAATCCTCTCAACCACCGTTGCAAATGGCAGTAACAACAAACTTTCTACCAATACCTGAAATCACAGCAAACAATGCCCACAACCCATTCATTGAAGCAGTAGCCATCGCCACACTACCACAAAACACACCCTTGCCTCTCGCTGCAGTTTCATTCCCCCAATCTACAGCAGGAACAACTCACCCATCACCTTCATTCCAAATGATAACTACCGACCAATATAATCAATTGCTTGTCCAAAACCAAGCTTTGAACGCCAAGTTAGAACATTATGCTAAAATCATTGAAACCTTGACTGACCAATTCCAGATGACAGATCAAAATGATCGCCAACATACACAAAACACTGCTCGCCCTTCACTTATACCTAACTCGCCACAACTAAACCCAAATTCATACCATCAGCCTGATCCCAATATCAACCATGGTGGTTTTGGGAGAAGAAGAGAAAGGAAAGAAAGAAGTATTAATTCCCCAGGAGTACCAACCAAAAAAACCAGAATGGCCCCAAATCGCTCAGAACAGAATATCCACGAGAGGTTAGACTCCATGTTCGAAAAGTTGAAGGAGCTGAAGAAGGAAAAACAGGAGATTGTCCACTATGTTAGGTGAATCGAGAGTCCCCTTATTGAGAAAATTCAAGAAGAAGTGGTTCCCAATAACTTCAAGATCCCGAAAGAAAAATATGATAGCACGGGCGATCCTCAAGATCATATATTATGCTTTGAGGCAACCTTGGACCTCTATGGAACCACTGATGCAGTAAAATGTAAGACTTTCCAGACCATACTAAAAGGATCAGCTAGATAGTGGTTTTATTCTTTACCGGCCAATTCAATTACCTGTTTTAATTAGCTTATCAAGTTGTTCGTTGGATACTTCCTGGCTAATAAGAAATAAAGAAGAACTTTGGCGAGCCTCATGTCAGTTGTTCAGCGTCCCAAAAAGAAGCTAAGGGATTACATCCGTAGGTTTACTGCCGCCTATGCTAATGTCAAGGATCCCAACAACGCTTTGCAGTTTAGGCTTTCAGAGCAGGGGTGCTCAAGGACCATATCCATTATTCATTATGTGACAAGCAATTGGTGGCCTTACACGAGGTGTTGCAGAGAGCCAATATGTTGGCTAAAGCAGAGGAGATCAAGGAAAGAAACCTGGAAAGGGCCCATGTAAAACCAGAAAGGAGGAACGATCAGCCAAAATTTCAGCAAGCAGGAAGAATGAACAACAAATCGGAGGATAGAGCAAAATCGCCCCAGAGAAGGTTCCAATCTTACACTCCTCTAACAACAACTAGAAAAGCAATCTTGAACGCGATTGCGAATGAGCCATATGTTAGGCGATCATAGCCAGGGTAACCCAATCCCAATGCTGATAGATCAAAGTATTGTGCCTTTCATAGGGACCATGGGCACACCACTGCGGACTACCAGAGGTTGAAAGATAAGATAGAATTCCTAATTAGGAAGGGACATTTGAGAACATATGTCAGTGACAGGGGGAACAATCGACGGGACAAAGACAAGGCAGTTGGTAAACGCCCAATTACAAGTGTAATAACAACAATAGTTGGGACTGAAGAGGAATGGGCAACCTCCGGAAATAAAAGAAGATCCAATTTGGGGAGTGTCATGTCAATTGATGTGTTGCCAAAGAAGCCCAGATCTGAATGCAATTGGCAGATTAACTTTTCGGAGGAGGATGTGGACATCCTCCTTGATAATGGCAATGATCCAATTATGATTTCAGCTTTGATTGGAAATTACCAAGTGGAAAGAATCCTAATAGATGGGGGAAGTGCTGTAAAAATATTATCTTTGAGTGCATTTTTGAAGATGGGACTAAATAAGAATCAGTTGAAGCCAGCATGACCGATTTATGGGTTCGCCAACTAGCCAATCAAAGTTAAAGGGGTAATAAGTCTACCAGTGACATTAGGACAAGGAGAACATACTCTAAATTTTATGGCGAACTTGTGGTAGATCAACCATCAACCAACAATGCAATTTTTGGATGACCAAGTATGAAGCAGACCAACATGGTTACGGTCGTTTATTGCCTAACCATCAAATTTCCAACTCCGACCAATATAGGCTACGTGAAAGCCAATCAAGCCATGGCGAGTGGATGTCATCTTCGCTTTATTTAGCTAACCACCGAGGGAAAGCCATCCACTTCTAGAGACATTCTTACCATACAACAGCAGAACCATAAGCCATTGCCACTAGAAGGACTTGATCCAAGAGGAGAGCGGGAATAATACCAACCTCTAAAAGAAACCAATGAAGTAATTATTGGAGGTGAACAAGACAAAACAACTCGAGTGGGAAGTCAATTGTCAGAAGAATAGAAGGAGACATTGAAATCATTACTTCAGAAAAATTGATGGTCAGCAGCTAAAATGCTAGGAATTGATCCATCTGTTATTTGTCACAGCCTAAACGTAGATCCAGCAGTAAAACCAATCAGACAAAAGAAAAGGAAGTCCTCAACTGACAAGATTGAAGCTGCATGAGAAGAAACACAGAAATTGTTAAAGGCGGGCTAGATTAGAGAGGTCAATTACCCAAACTGGTTGTCTAACGTTGTCATGGTGAAGAAAGCTAATGGGAAATGGAGGTGTGTGTGGATTTCATCGATCTAAACAAGGGATGCCCAAAAGATAGTTTCCCGTTGCCTTCAATTGATAGATTAGTAGATGCCTCTGTAGGACATAAGGTGCTAAGCTTCATGGACGCCTTCTCGGGTTATAACCAGATAATGATGAACCTCGACGAACAGGAGAAAACGACGTTCATCATGGAGGATGGTATCTATTGTTACAAGGTAATGCCTTTTGGATTAAAGAACGCCGGTGTAACATATCAAAGGCTGGTGAATAAAATGTTCGTCGATCAGATTGGGAGATCAATGGAGGTCTATGTTGATGCCATGTTGGTAAAAAGCTCAAGCTTAAAGCAACATATGAAGGATCTAGAGAAAGCATTTTCCACATTGAGAAGATATAAAATGAAGTTGAATCCTACAAAATGCATATTCGCCGTTGAAGCTGGGAAATTCCTCAGGTTTAGGGTCTCCAAGAGAGGGATAGAGGCGAATCTAAAGAAGATCCAGGTAATCCTAAACATGAAACCCCCAAGCTCGCCAAAAGAGGTCAAACGCTAAACGGTTGGGTAAATGCATTGGGCAGGTTTATATCAAAATCTGCTGAAAAATGTTTGCCTTTCTTCAGAAGCACCTCTAGATTCAGATGGGACGAAGACGATCAGAAGGCCTTTGAAGAGTTGAAGTAGTATCTGAGCTAGCCACCTCTCCTCGCCAATCCAAAGCCTAGGGAGGATCTTTTCCTGTATGTAAATGCATTGACAGAAACTGTTGCAGCTGTATTAGTCAAGGAGAAAGAAGGAACTCAGTTACCTGTATTTTATATTAGTAGAACTCTGAAAGGTGGCGAACCAAATTATAGCCATGTTGAGAAAATAGTCTACGCAGTAATAGTTGCTGCTCGAAAACTAAGGCCCTACTTTCAGAGTCACCATATTGTTGTAATGACAAATCATCCTTTGAGAGAAGTCTTATAGAAATTATGTTCCTCGGGAAGAATGGTTAAATGGAGTATTGAGCTAAGTGAATTCAACATAGAATACCGACCTCGAAAAACAATCAAAGCCCAGGCCTTAGCAGATTTCGTGGCAGAATGCACATTTACTACTGCTACTACAGAAACTAGTAGTGAAGAAACAAGCAAAGGTGATTTGGTGAGCCAATAGTAGGAGCTATATGTTGATGCCTCATCAAGCAAAGAAAGTGCTGGAGTTGGGATAATTCTTGTTGGACTAGAGAAAGAAGAATTTTAGTATTGTATCCAATTCGGATTCCCAGTTACCACCAATGTTGTCGAATATGAAGCACTGTTAGCAGGAATGGAGCTTGCCAGAAAAATAAAGGTACCTCATCTGCTGATATTCACAGACTCACAGTTAGTTGTAAAGCATGTTCTTGGAGAATACGAGGTAAAAGATACTACTTTACAACAGTATCATAAAATAGTCGCCGATCCCTAGAGACAATTTGAATCCGCGCAGTTGTTACGAATTCCCAGATGTGAGAATTCCAGAGCGAATAGGTTATCTCGAATGGTTTCAGATGATAGCCCTGCAGTGGATGGAGTGATGATAAAATATCGGCGTGCTCCTAGAATATCAAGTTCCCAGCAAGAACTTGAGCTTTCGAATGATGATTGGCAATCGCCAATCTTACAATATTTGGAGAACGGACCAACTAATTTGAGCCGGGTAGAAGAAGCCAAAATCTAAAAAAAGCCTATAAATTTGTTATAATTGATGGCTAGCTATACATGAAATCCTTTTCATTACCCTATCTGAAGTGCTTAGGTCCAGGGGAGGCAGAGTATGCTCTCAGAGAAATCCATGAGGGAATATGTGGACACCACCTAGGAGGCAGGGCCCTAGCTCATAAAGCATTGAGACATGGAATTTATTGGCCAACATTGAAGAAAGAAGCTGTTGACATGGTGAGAAGATGTGACGCATGTCAAAGATTCACCCAAATAAACAGGCGACCGCCGGAGAACTTAAATATAGTAACAACACCATGGCCATTAGCCCAATTGGGATTGGACATATTCGGTCCTTTCCCGATCACCAAAGCTAGGAAAAAATATTTAATAGTTGCCTATGAATATTTCACCAAATGGATTGAGGCAGAAGCAGTGGCTACCATAACCCAAGCTGCAGTAGAAAAATTTATCTGGCAAAACATCATCTGCAGGTTTGGTCTTTCCCAAACTCTGGTCGTTGACAATGGTCCACAGTTGGTGGGTAAGAATGTCTCAGCCTTCTGCAAAAATTTACATATCAAACTCTATCCTGGATCAGTATCACATCCCCAAACTAATGGCTAAGTGGAATCTGCAAACAAGAAAATACTAACAGCTTTAAAGAAAAAGTTAGATGATACAGGTAATTCCTGGGTAGAAGAATTGCCATGGATACTTTGGGCGATCCAAACCACAGCTCACTCGGCTACAAGAGAATCACCTTTCTGCCTCGCCTTTGGAACAGAAGCAGTAATCCCAGTAGAAATTGGGGTCCATACACTAAGGACTTTCAATATAATTACTGAAGAAAATGAAGCACAGCTCAGGGGAAACTTAGATTTATTGGAAGAAGTCAAGGAAGAAGCCAGGGTTAGGACAGCAGCCAGACAACAAAAGGTCGCCTAATACTATAATAAAAGAGTTGACAATAGGGCCTACAAAGAAATGACTTGGTCCTACGCAACTGTGAAGCAAGCAAACCTGCAGGTGAAAGGAAAAAGCTCTCTCCTAATTGGGAAGGTCCGTATCGAATTCTAAAGGTGCTTGGCAAGGGGGGCATACAAGCTCGCCCATCTTAATGGCGATGAGGTTCCCAGAACTTGGAATGCACAACACTTAAAGAAGTATTACGTTTAAGTCCCCAGTTCGGGAAATGCAGTTGTAAACCCCACGAATGGGCGATCACTCATTTTGCTTATGTCCCCAGTTTCGGGAAATGAGTCGTAACCCCACGTTTGGGCTCATTTTGCTTAATCCCCAGTTCGAGAAATTCAATTGTAATTCCATGTTTGGGCTCATTACTTAAATTCCCAAATCGGGATGTGACCCACGAAGGGCGATCATTCATTTGCTTAAAGCTTGGGAAAAACTATTGCAACTCCACTTTTGGACGATTAAATTCATTTGATTGCCAAGATCATTTCACTAGTATCTTGCGTACTTGTTCACCCTCGGCCTTAACATAAGTTCGCCTAAGTCTTGACGCCAGTTTCTGGGCACTTACTCACCCATAGTCTTATCGCCAAATGCCCAAGGGCTTATTTCTTAGAACGCTTGCTCGTAATGGTCCTAAAGGGACTTTCTCACCCATGCTCTTGGGTTCTCATCATCAAAAGTGCCAGAATTTAAAAGTCACAACCTTTACGATATCTTAGTTTGAACCCTTAACAAAAGATACAAAATTCAAGAATATATGGCGAATATCCATCACTTTGTAATCTTCGTTCACCAGGGAGGCATAATGTTAGTATCATTGTATGGCCCATCTCCATGTTACTAAGCCTGGTGGTGAAGGATCATGTTGGTGAAGGCCCATGTTACTAAGCCTGATCTCATTAATATAAGAACGCTCATAAATGACCAATGTTCATAACTGACTTCTTTATTATGTGGTCGCTCATAACGCATAACCGACCAATGTTTATAACCGATCAACGTTCATAACCGACCTCTTTATATGCGATCACCCATAATGCCTCATAACTGTTTAGTTAAGGGCATAACCGACCACGACATCCGTTACAACCATGATCGCCTATATAAGGCACGAAGGTAGCAGAAACAAGGTATGAAATATCAAATATTCATCTTCTCTATTTTCGATATTCTCTCAAACACTTTACTAACTTAACCATCGGATAAAGTCTCACTGAGAACAAATCCAGTGGCTCTTGTTTTGCAAGTTGATTCAAGGAATCCACTCTGAACAAGTCCAGCAGCTTTTTTAGCATCAACACATACCTATCCAATTGGAAAGAAATGATGATGACACCATTAACTGGAATTCCACAGCATTGGGAATCTTTTCTCTCAACTCAGTGCCTAAACATTCAAAAATCTCTTCAGCCACAGTGGAGGACAACTGAAGAGTTGTTTGGAAAGCTTCTACCCGACCCAAAATACAACAGTTTCTTTGGCAATGCAAACACCCAAAAAATTTTCCATGATACAAATTTTCAACACAAGAAGAGTATAAATTTCCCCTCTTTTGAGACTCTCCCAAATGTGATAGCTATATAATGAGACTCCAACACATTACCTTAGGGATTGTGAGGTCGTTAAAGAGTTGTGGAGCGCTTTTTATATTCCCCGTAAGACCCTTCCCTTTTTCAATATGGATCCAAGAAGTTGGTTAGTGCTAACTACTCTATCTCTATCATTAAAGAAATTCCCTGGAACATTGTTTATCCTTTTGCCCTATGGTCAATCTGGATTAGTAGAGAGAAGCTAGTTTTTGAAGCTAATACTGAATCTCGAAATAATTGGTTTACTAAAGTTCAAAAAAATGTCAAAGAGTTTTGGGCTATTATGAACTAGCAAGAGTAGGACAAAACTGCGTATTCAAGTCAATGTGGGGTGGCAGCTTCCTCCTTAGAACTACATTAAACTCAACAGTGATGGGTCCGCCAAAAGTTATCTGGGAAAGCTAGAGCAGTGAGAGTTTTTAGAGATTATATAGGAAATTGGATCTACAAATTCTCTCAAAATCTCGGTGTTACCTCTGGCGTTTGCGTGAAGTTATGGAGACTTCAGGACGGGCTCCGAATTGCTGTTAGGCGTGGCTTTTACAACGTTCTTGTGGAAGTTGTTTCATAAGTAGTCCTAAGGCATGTTTGAGATGGTGCTCTGCCTATCCACACTTACTGTGCTATTGTTGATGATTGCAGGGCACTATTGCAGTAGTTGGGAAACATAAGGATATTCTCAAGGAGGCTAATGCCTGTGCGGATACTCTTGCTAAGCTAGGAACTTCTATTGATCACCCTTACACATTCTGATGACGCTTCTCCTATCATGGGGCTTGAGCTTGTTTGGTAGTCCACGGTGAATCATTTTTCCCGGAAGCTTTATGGATAAACCCCGCATAGGCTGACTTTATTTTTCATGTACTTTATTAAAAAAAAAAAAGTGACTCAGACATGAATGCTTATTTATTTAATACAGTAGTACAATTTATGTCTGATGATCATATCATATGTCCTATCATTAATTCCAATTAGTTTCACGCATATAGAGAGAGCTGGTCACAGTAAATTATAACGTCCAGGTAAATTGATAGGGCTACTAGCTTAGCTGAAAGTTGTCGAAGGACTTACGAAATCCAAGGGCAGCATCCCTAGCCTTTTCGGGTGGAGGGATTGCCGGAGACAGTGCCTCAAACTCTGCCTTCCATTCAGCTATGCATTTCTAGTTTTCCTCTCCTTCCACAGGAATGAATGAGAAAGTAACCCTGTAAGAATCATACATCTCCTTCAAATCCCCTCCAATCACCTGGTACCATTGTTTTAAATTGCGGTCGCGGCCGCGTTTTCGGTCGCATTGCGTTTATCGCGGTTGCGGACATAACGGCGGTAATTACGGTCATCGCGGTCATCGCGGTCGTGAATTTTTTTTAATTTCGCACAATTCTATATAAAGTGTAGTAATTGTAATTATAATCATGTAAAGTCTTATTTTATAGTTTTTAAAGTAATTTATGATACCTCAAGTCTATTATTTATGTGAAAAAAAGTTATTTATAATTTTTTGAATTATAATAAAACATTCATATTTAAAAAATTACTTATGATTTTTTAAAAAATAACAAATATTGAAAATAGAGATAAATAATCATGTACTAATTATTTAGCATTAATTATTTTTTATCTAAATTATTAAGGAATTTTTTCATCTAAATTTTGTCAAATCTTTTTTTACCTAAATTAATTATGTCAATATTTTTCTTTTTTTCTCTTCCACATGAATTTCTACGAATATTAATAATTAACAAATAGAACTTGTTAAATTCAATTCAAGGAAACTTAAAAAAAAAACACTTTAAATCTTACCGATTACCACATAGTGGAATGACGAGGAGCATCAAATTCTCCCTCTTCACTTTCAGAACCATGGCGACTCGATCTTCGTGACCTTTGTCCAGAATTCGAACCATATCCTTGTTCTTGATACATTTATGGTGGTGGTGGATACATTTGGGGTGGTAGTGGATACATTTGGGGTGGTGGATACATTTGGGGATAATAGGGCATGGGATAATTAGGATATGGCTGGGGTGGATAATAACCTTGTGGAGGTGGATAGTAACCATAAGGAGGTTGAAAATGTAAAGGTGGTCCCGATGGATAATAGCCTTGACTACCAAACGATTCATTACTAGAAGTTGATCTTCGAAATGAAGAGCCTCCAGACGTATCATGTTGGTGCTTCTTGGCTTTTCCCTTTGATCGAGCTCTATCTCTACTTCTATCCCCACTAGATTCAACAGATGGATGTACTCCGTATTCTGACAAATCAAGGAATAATCCACCGGTAGCAGCAAGCCCAAGTTCTCCGCCAGGTGGACTAAAAGGCCTATTTTCATTTGCACCACCACTATAATCAGCACCACTACCATCACCACCGAGTCCATCACCACCAGTTGGACTTGAACCCTCATCAGCATCACTCTGAGTTGGTGATCGGCTTGTACTTGAGTGAGGTAGATTTTGTTTTCCTGATTGATATGATTGTTCAACATTCATTTTATCATCAGAATTATCAAGAGGCAACCAATCAAAGTTTTGCCCATCTAACAAAGGATTTTCTTTCTCTTGTAGCCATTCTGAAAGTGGATCATCTTCTTCAAAGATATGGTCTAGGCTAATAGGATTGAAACTATCATTTATCTCATCAATACTCCTCCTTTTTTGATGTCTCATCCTTAGCCTCATATTGTAATAAGTGTACACCATCTTATGAAGTCTTTCATATTTCAACCTGTTTCTTTTGTTGGTGTGTATATAGCTAAATGTGCTCCAATTTCTTTCACAATTAGATGCAGAAGTTGTCTGACTAAGCACTTTAATTGCTATTCTTTGCAATTCAGGAACACATGTACCATATATCATCCACCATTCAGCTGTATAAAATAATTTAAAATAAATTTAATACCAATATATAAATAATATTAAAGAAATTAAAACTATTTAATTAATTATTTACCTGGATTCATTTGCTTCCAAGCTCTCTGTGCTTGTGGCGTACCGAATGTTTCTCTTTTATCTTGAAATACAAACAACTACATTGATAAAACATTACAATTATTAAATAAATGTAAAAAAGTAATTATATTTCTAACACATAAAATAAAATTTTCAAGTATAAAATAGTAGTAAACACTAACCTGATTAGTCATCTGGATTTGATTATCCATAGAAGGTTCTAGTCTTTCTATCACTGCTTTTATACCTTCTCTTGTTTCTATTAACACATCCGACGAAGATTTCACACCATTTTGAAATTGGGGATTAAGATAATAACCTAAACATAGTTCATAACAATAAAAAAATAAGCAATAAAAAAATATATAAGAAATTTAAGCATATAACACAAAAATGTTATTTTAATTACAATCCACATTTTTAGTCTACTTACCAGCTGAATGCAAGTGAGAATGCATAAATGTCCATCTATTATCGATAATCCTTTCATATTCAGTGAAGTATCGACATTCTTGTTCAATTGCCCGTTTAGCTCTATCCATTGCCTCATAAATAAAGCCCATTGTTGGTTTTTCATCACTGTCCATAAGGCGCAATACTTTTACCAAAGGCTCATAAACTTTTATTATTTCACTTGCTTTTTTCCAAAAATCTTTTCCCAAAATAATTTTTTTTGCTTCATAAGCAGGTCCCGACTTTTGTTGCCCCCATTTAGATTCTTTAAATTCCTGCATATTTTAAATTAAGATTTAAACAAGATATCAAAAAAAAAAACTAGACTTAAATAATTGTACTAATTATTAAATACTAACCTTTGAATTGAACATTTCTCTTAGACCTTGTTTATGCTTTGTTATTTCTTGCAATTGGATGAAATGGGTAGCAAATCGAGTGAGAGCAGGACGAAGTATTTGCCTTCCTTGAGTATATTTCTTCATCAAGTCAACTGTCCAAATATGATTGTATATGAAACAAGTGACTTTCTTCGCCTCGTCCAATACTTTTTCCACGCTTTGCTTCTTCCCAATATCTTCAAGGCATAAATCCAAGCAATGAGCTGCACAGGCAGTCCAAAACAAATGTTTTCTTTTCAACATTAATTTTTTTCCAGCAGCCTTAAGTGCTGCCTCATTGTCAGTGACTATTTGAACAATATATTGCTCTCCGATTTCTTCCACAACTTGATCTAATAATTTGTAGTAAAATTTAGTATCTCTAGTCTGAACACTAGAGACATCAACAGATTTCCAAAAAATGGTCCCTTTACTACAATAAACTAGAAAATTTATTATATGCATTTGATTCAAGCTATTGGTCCACCCATCACACATTAAGGTAGCACCTACTTCACTCCAGTGAACCTTTAATCCATCAACCCATTCTTTGACTTGTTGATACTCTGATTCCAAATATACATCAGAAACCTCATAAGGTGTTGGAAGCTTTACATTTGGCCCAATTTCTGCTGCTACAGAAACCAAATTGTGCAACCATGGAGAGTTTGCTAAATGAAAAGGAAGTCGATCGTGTATCAAAAATTTAGATACTGATTCACCCAGCTTCTTTCTTAATGTCTTCATAAAAGAATCACTTAACTTCGGTTGCTTTAAACTCTTGCTTCTAACCAATTCAGGTACTGCTCCCCTTAAAGAAATTTCAGAGTCACTTGGAGTAGATTTCCTTATTCTTTGATCAAAATAGTCAGCAACTGAGCCATGAGAGCTTCGTCCCTCTTCATAAGTATTATTAAAACCACTAGTTCTTTGCCTAAATTCTTGCCTCATATGCCACTCACGTTGTGATTGAACACTTTCTCGCATGGCTTGTCTCATAGCATCATCTTCGTCTATGAATCCTTCATAATCATAATCTTCCTCTCCTCTTAATTGAGAAAAGAATTCATCTTTTCTCTTTTTGTTATCAATTTTTTTCTTTTTACTTTCTTGGAGGAGTTTCATCATACTTTCTCTAACAGTACCTTTTAATAATACAGTTAAGAAAAATAAAAAAAATTAGTTGTACATGTTAATGTAATTTTATAATCTTTATTTAAAACTTAACATAATATTTATAACATACCAGTAACATTGGGGCATGGTGCAACATTGCCAGTCTTATGAGCAATATGCTCCTTGAAGCGTGTTATTCCTCCTCTTACAATTTTCCCACAAAGTTTACATGACACATTTCCTTTTGAATTTGGTACAGGTATTCCGAAATGCCAACCGATATCATCACTTGGCGCACCTTCTAGTCCCTTACTTGGAAAATCCTCACTTCGTGGTATGCTTGACATTTTCTGTTAAACAAATAAGTATAAACAAATGAGATAGAATTATCACATTTTTTTATACAAAAAAATTGAATCTGAATCATTAATTAACCACATGTTCAATTGTTTAAGAAGTAATAATAATTTATTAATTACATTTACATTATCAATATTTTTCTTTAATTACAATAATGTTCAACTATATCAAAAAATTAATATTAATTTGCCACAATCAATTAACTTAAACAAATATATTTATATATGAACATCAAATTATCAATATTAACTTTTTCTTAAGTTATAATAATATTTAATACAATATATTTAATTGCACTACAAATTTTACTTTAAAAATTAAATTAATAATTTAAATTCAACCTTATCTATTTTTTTTAAATTCAAATTACTCATTTCATAATTTTTTTTAATCATGATTCATCCATTCTTAAACTTTTAATTTAAAGCCCATCACTATTAATAGTTTAATACATATTAAAACAAATTTTTTTTTGGTTTGCTGATGATGATTGATGATGGCAACGACAGTAGCAAATGCTCAAAATAAATTCTAGCTAAAAAAATTGCTCAAAATAAATTCTACCTAAAAAAAATGCTCAAAATAAAGATAAAAAATAATATGCTAAATAAAAGTAAAGACTAATTAAAATTAACATGATATTATATCTCAAAAAAATCTAAACCTTTAACCAAAAAAAAATTCTAAACCGGCTAACCCCTGGCCCTTCAGTCTTTTTCACTCTTTCAGTCTTTCACTTCATAACCCAACAAAAACCGACACAGTCCCCAACTCTCCACCCACCCAAGTTCCGTCCGTCTCCCAACCCAACCGAACCCTCGATCCTCCTCAGTCCTCTCAGTGGCTCAGTAACGAGCCGCCGGCAGCCTCCCTCGGCCTCCCGATCACGTCCTCAGCCCCTCACCTTAGCGGCTAGCCTCCTTTTTTCCTTTCACCTCCCCTCACGCACGGCCTCACGTCAGCGCCTCAGCCAGCTGCCAGCCTCACGACGCCGGCCTCAGCTTGCCTCCGTCTCCGTCGGCTTCGTTTCGACTTTCACTGTGACTCCCTCGGTCCCTTCCTCCCCTTCTGTCACGGATCCAACCGCCATGTTCGTCGGCATCAGCGGCGGCTCCTCCTTTCATTTCGGCACCAGATCTGACTCTTCTGATCTGATCTGATCTCAGTCTCTCAAAGACTCAAACATCCACACCGCCCTTGCCATCACCCACTGTCCCACGCCATCACCCACTGTCCCAACTCCCACGCCATCACCTTCAGCCTTCTCATTCTCTGATCTGATTTAAGTTTAAAAACAAAATGCTTAGTTGCTTACCTTTCAAAGATCTTGCTATGTTGTTGTCGGTGAGTTGTGATTCTGTGTGAGTGATCTCTGTTTGCTTGAAGGATTTTTCTTTGTTGTTGACTTGTTGTCTCTCACTCTGTTTGCTTGAGTTGTGTTGTAAATGAATTGAGTTGTTGTGTAACTTGTGTTGTGTGTGACAGTTCGTGTGTGTTGTGAGAATGAGAATATGGTCTGTGTCTGTGAGCTTTGTGAAATTGTGAATCTGTGACTGTGAGCCTGTGCTGTGATCACTGATGAACTTGTGTTGTGAATTGTGATTTGTGAATTGTTTTTTTGATTCGAAGCTGAATATATTTTAGGTTGATGATTGATGTTTGAAAGCTTGGGCATTGTACTTGGAAATCTGATTCTTGCTGTCGGGCCGACTACTCTGCTTCTGAAATTCTTTTTCTTTTTTTTTTGTCTTCTGTCTGAAAGGTAACGGTGATAGCGGCGATAACGGACCGCTATCACCGCTAACCTCCATTATGGCGTTATAAAACGCCCGTTATCAGCCGTTATGGGTGTGAGCCATCCTCACACCCGTTATACCTGCAATAGCGGTGGCGGCCACCGCCGCTACCGCTAGATAGCGGCCGCTATTTGACATAGCGGCCGCTATTTGAAACACTGCCTGGTACGTCACCGACCGTCCCGTTTCCACCTTCTCTGTCTTCTCCACTGATTCTTTCACATAATTGTACACAGCTGCATATATAATTAATAATTAGGCTATGATTTTCCACACTTCTGAACTAAATTAACTGGTGTTAAAGTTTAAAAATAAAAATCTTGCCCTGAGTGAGACAAAACAAGTGTCTTCTTACGCAAATTTTAGGCAATAAACTGTTTTACAGAATGCAGAAAAACATTTTTATTTTGATTCATTACTAAGTACACCACTGAATAAGAGGTAACCCGACAAATATATTTGTACAAATTCAGTTTTGTCTTTTAAACATCTACAAAAGTTTTGTTTTTCCAACATCAGTTTGACTTTTGATCCTGGTCGGTTTTCTTAATGTTCTATCCTGCTACTGCTAGCCTTGCTTGGCTGTTTCATTGCTTAATTCAAGTTAGAAATAAAAAAATAAAAAAAAACAGTATTAGGACCCCACGTTATTGTATATGTCATGACTAAAATCTGAAAAGATCCAAGTGTTGTCGTAAACTATTAAACTTTCCAAGTTAACAATACGAGTTAATATCAAAAACCAAGTTTTTATGGTCATGTTGTTTGGAGCTTGATGTCAAGAAATAGAGAAGAAATTTCAATCTAACCCCAGGAAAAAAAAAAATAGGGAAGGGGGATAAACACTTATGCATATATGTGTGCGTATATATAATACAAGTACCTGGACCAAGCTTGAAAAGCCTCAGGCTTCCGGGGTCACCATCTCCCTGTATGTACTGAGCCCCAGACAGCATTTCAGGGTTGACTTTGCTAATGATTTCATTGTTTCTGTATATTTCCCATGCTTTCTCGGCTGGGATGTTGAGCACCACTTCTCCTTCCATCATCTTCATCTTCCTCACTCTTTCTTTCTGGTTTGTTTCTTTATTTGGTCAGTATGGCGGAGGCTTCAAAATGGACTTACATTTTATACATACTCGGTCCAGGTGGAGACTAGTTTAATAATAAGACAACGCAATAAAGTCCACGTAATGCTGTCTGCCTGCAACTGCAAGTATTAGATACACAATTTTTTTAGGGAAAGATAGGCATGCCTCCCGTCTCCGAGAATGAGGTGGAGTTAATGCCTATGAATTCTACTGTATTGTCCTTGAGCTATAAAACTACTTAAAGAATTCAACCAAGTTATCAATCATCCATCCAATATATATATATATATAGGGAAGAGATTCACTTACATATATGTAAAACAAATTTATTTTATACAGTTTCATATTTTCATATAAGATTAATATTTTTACAAACTAACCGTTGGATTTAACAACTTACTCATATGTATTATGTATGTAAATTTTTGAATCAATCTGTTATTTCATCATTTTAATCGAAAATAGTATTTTTTCAATATATGTCAACGGTTGAAATTTTATTTTATGAAATATATAGTTAGACGTATTCAATTAATTTGAAATTTGGCATGCATGATCTATGTGAATAGAACATAAAATTCAACGGTCGGATTAAAAAATTATAAATCATATATATATGAGGAGGGATCCACTTACACGTGTGTAAAACAAATATATTTTTACACACTTTCATATCTTTTTATATGATTCATAATTTTTTAATCCGACCGTTGATTTTGATGTTCTATTCACATAGATCATGCATGCCAAATTTCAAATTAATCGAATAAACTATATATTTCGTAAAATAAAATCTCAACCGTTGATATATATTGAAAAAAATACTATTCTTGATTAAAATGATAGAAATAACAGATTGATTCAAAAATTTACACACATAATAAATATGAGGAAGTTGTTAAATTCAACGATTGGTTTGCAAAAATATTAATACTATATGAAGATATAAAACTGTGTAAAATAAATTTATTTTACACATATGTAAGTAGATCTCTTCTAATATATATATATATATATATATATATATATATATATATATATATATATATATATTCAAAAAAGAAGACAAATGAACAAAAAAAAAAGCAGAAGACAGAAGCCATGCCCATATTTAAGATGGGATGAGCATTGACGTGACGTCCGGGCCTTTGCCGTATTAATTAACAAGAGACAGGAATTCATGTTCATCGGCTGGGGTGAGTAAAAAAATTTTCAAAATGCAGGGTCATTTCCTGACTCGTTCCACTGTAACTGGCTGGAATATAATCAATTTGGATATCTGTTAATTTTAAAATACTTAAATTTCAATTTAATTATATTTTAAAATATTCAAATTTGATTAAATATTTAAATATTTAAATTTTTACTATCCAAATTCTACCAATATAATTTAAAAAAACCCATTAATTATCTTGAATATTCATTTATTAAGTGAAATTTTGATTTTTAAACTTATATTGAAAATTAATTTAAATGCAATTATTAAGAAAAATTAACTTAATAAATTTAAATTAACTTATAAAAATAAGTTAATATTAAAAATTAGAGGTGGCAAAAACTGGCCCGAGCCCTAAAACACGCTCGAGACCGAACCGGGACCAGCTCGAATTGACCAAAAAAATCAAACGCTTGTAACCGAAAAAGCTCGAAACCAAAAAAGCCCGAAACCGAAAAAACCCGAACTCGACACAACTCGAGCCCGATACGATCCGAGACTTATCCGAAACCCGTAAAAAACCGAATTTATAACCCGAAAAACCCGAATTATAATTATATAATTATTATTTAAAAATAAATAAATAATTGATACACTTTTTTAATTAAAAAGTTTAAAATTTTGAAAAAAATTATTAATTATTATATAATTTTATCAATTATGTATTACCAGTAAAATAAATATTGAATCTTTTTAATTAAATTAATTTAAAATATCATAATATATGATATCAAATAATCTTTAATATTATACTTACTGCATTTATAATAATAAATATATTATTAATTTAACAATTGATTTTATTATAAAAATCATTTTAACATTTTATTATTTTTATTTTATAATAAAATTTTAATTTTAATACAATAATAAATCAAATATATAAAAAATTATATAATTTCAATATTTGTTTGAAACTTTGAATTTGATATTTTGTGCAACACATTAAAAATATTTTTAATAAAATTAAATTTAAATTGTATTTTCTTAAAATTTCAAGTATAGAAAGATATTAAATTTAGATTTTAAAAAAAAAACCTAATCTTAAAATTAAAATTCAAGTTTTTAAGATTAGAAAAGTTAAGTAATTAAATTAAACAATACAAGTACAATTTTTTTTATAAGCTTGGGCATCATTAAAAAATAAAATTATCAATTATAAATCAAGCTAGTGATAATTTTATTTTTAACCTTAAAACAAAAGACATTAATAATTCAAGCTATTAGTAATTAATTATTTATTATATTATAATAATCTTATACATAAATAAACCAATTTGGCATCTTATAATAATAATTTATATATTATATTATAATAATCTTTTAAGAATAAATTATGTACTCTCTTAGTGTGTAAGTATTATTTTGATGGAATTAAGTATTTATTAAAAATAATTTATTTATTATCTATTAAATGTAAAATTAAAGTGTGGATACAAATAATAATTCTAATAGTAAATTAAAGTTTAATTTAATAATATATTAAAATAGTATTACTGTATAAGTGGTAATTTTAATAAAATTTGTTTTTTATACTTTATTAGTATTATTATTAATTATATTTAAATAACTCGCATTATATTAATTAATTTAGTAATATCTACTATTTAACATTTTAATTAAATATTCAATCAATTGGTGTATATCTAATATTATTATGTTAATGTGAACATAAAAAAATTAGTACTTAATTAGTGTATAACTGTATATAATATGATTATATCAAATGTTATTATTTATAATATAATGTCCATTGACGTATATAACTTGTTTAATTTGACGTTCTAAATTTTTAATGAGATATTTGATTAATTAATATGTATGAGTACGATTATATTTAATATAATAATGTTATATTATGATTTATGTACAAACCAAAAAAAAATAAATATAAAATTACGGTAATTAATTGACCAATTATTCATAATATTAAGTATTTTTTAATATATACTATAATCTTATTCAATATTATAACTGACCAATTAGTTAACTAGTTATGCCGTTAGATTTAATTTAATTACTAATTATGTTGGTATTTAAAAAACAAAATAAATGTAAAAAAATTCTTAAAAACTTAAAATTTTATTAAAAATATAATATAATTATTAAAAAAGCTAATAAAACAAAGTAAAAAAAAAATTATTGAACTTAGAGTGTCTACATTCCAATGGCCCAATGTTGACCTAAAAAAATACAATGACCCAATAAGTTATTGTTAAGAGTATAAAACCATTTATATAAATGTTTAATTATTTAGTTTTACTATATATATTTGGCTCACTTAAAAAATAAATTTTTATATAATTATTAATATATAATTATATATTTTATAACACATGTGAATATTACAGGAAATTAAAAAAATAAATAATAATTGTTAAGTAATAAAAACATTAAAATATAAAAATTTATATTTATATAAATATTTATTAAATTTTAACTTAACATTTCTATTATATTTTTATTTAACTATATAAAATTAAATTAATTATTACATTTAAAATTACAAAAATACTTATAATTTATAAATATTTTAAAATAATTTGACTAAGCCCACCCGATTAAAACCAGACCGAACCCAAAAATAACCGAAACCGAAAATACCTGAAACCGAAAAAACCCGAAATCAAGAGTACCCAAAACCGAAAAACTCGAGACCAAAAAATTCGAAACCGAAAAAACTTATAACCGAAATAACCCGAACCCGAATATAACCCGAACCGAACCCACCCGTTTGCCACCTTTATTAAAAATCATAATGAAAATACTTAATGAATTAATTTAATTAAATATTGTATTAATAATAAATATTTTATAAATAAAAATGTACATAATAACATTTAAAAATTATTATTTATAATCGGATTCTGATAATAAAATACTTTAAGATCACTATCCGAAATCTATCAAAACCTCTGATAGATAATAAAATTATTATTCGAACTCTACTTGAACTCGATTATTAATTACTCTAACCTTATTTAATTGGATTAGATAGTACGGGATACCCATACATAAAATACCCAATTTACATCCTCACTAACCGGCCATTCCCACACCCTACAAGTTGTTCTCTCCCCTTTCTCCAAGTCAAGAGGGAAAGGGGATCCTTCCCTAGGCAAAGCGGGATTCCTTGTGGCCATGTAGAATATGTTCCAAGTCACAACTCTCCATCTCCATCAATTAAATAAATACTACTTTACTAAGGAAGTATTCCATTCCATAGGCGTTCGGTAATAATACAAAATTCCAGAATGAGGTCCAAAAGGAAAGAGATGGAACTAAGCAGAAGACAGCCTCGCTATCTATCTATCATTGTCGCTTTCTTTTTATGTTTGATAGGCCGGTACAAAATCGTATGAATCCTACTCAGAATATAAAACAAGGACTTGAAACCACACACAAGCAGAACCAGAAACCTAAGTATGGGAAAATTTAGAAGGAAAAATATATTGAAAGAAGACTTGGCCGTGCATTGATAAATTACACACCCAGCTGAACACTTCAAACATGTCATGCACCTATAAATTTTACAAGCCAAAATGAATATATATGCATGAACTGCGACAAAGGGTTTATTGTTTAAAATCAATTGCTTACCAGAAGAAGAAATGAAACCAAGCTAAGGGCTGGAGGAGGATGAAGAGTGGCTTTTATCCAGCTCTGCACTCAACATGTGATGCAGAAGAATATCAACTCTGTGACTACGAGTCTTTGTACTGCATCATATCAGAATAAAAGAAAATGAAAATCCAACATACGTTTTAAACTAAACAACTGGGATGTAAGTCAAAGATAACTTATAGAGATATTGAGACAGAAATACAAACCCAACAAGTCTTCTTCGATCTCTTCCTGATCCAGCCTTCTGGGAATGTCAAAAGTACAATTCAGATTTCTATCCTTTAGATGGATATAATAAATAGTGACAGACCAAATGTGTTGAATAGCTGTCACGGTAATGGGAACAAGATGGCCTACAGGCATATATTGTTACTTAAAAGTGAGATTAACTCTTCCAAATAAGAACAATCTGTCCCATAAACCATTATTAAGCAGACATTGATATTAACCTCAAGCCTTATGAAGCTGAAGAAGACTAGTGTAATAACAAAATGAAACTGGCTGCTACAAAGATAATCATGCACTACTGACTGCTTGTGCAAATGCTCAAAGTTTTTTGAGATCAGCCAAAGCAATTTATGTCAAGAATATTATTGGAAAGTCAACTACTGTTTTAATTAATTTGTTATTTTAGGAAATCAGTATATATGTGTATCCCTAGCATTAGGGCTAGAGAATCACTCGATTATAGATTCTATTAATTAGAATAATATCTAGGATTATGAGTGATATACTTTCCTATTTAGTTAGAAGTTCTTTGTATATAAATAGGGTACCTATGTACAGTTTTATCTTAAGTCTTTCAATACAATACTTTGATTTCCTACAATTTAAGACACAGAGTTACAATTGGAGTAATAAACAATTCAACAGCCAGATACTGCCCAACTTTTTTTGTTTTTATAAAGTGTCAAAATCGCCAGTCTAAGGATCACGTCCACCAGGTCCATAGTGGGGCAATGACTCTTTTTAATATCAGAGCTTTTATGTAAATTCCAGTCACTCAGAGTGGACAAACCAACCTGAAAACTAATCAGGACGAGTCCAACTTCTGCAATTAATTTACAGAATTATTAATTCAATGCTGGAGTTTATAAAAAATGTACCAACCTTGTCATCTTCTTCAAAATTCCCTGATGTCTCAAGATCCATCTCAGCGAAGAATGCCTCCAAGACAAAAGCAACAACCTGAATTCACAATGGAAAGATTAACTATAAGGTTCTTTCTTTTATAAATGGCATGAATGCACCTCAGGAACATGAATTGTAGAAGCATTTTAATTAAGAGAACAGGGAAACAAGCATAGCAGCAAATCTCACTAAAATCTCAAGTAAAAGATCCTTAAAATGCTAAAAGAAATTTGAATAGGATGGTCACCAAGCAACCAGACACATTAAATTCTGGGTTGTCATACAAAAACCTAGTATAATATATAAGCATACTATGATGATTAATCAACAAACTCTTATATTAGCTCTTATTTTTTAATTTTCATTCCCCTTGTTGGGTATAAGTCAAATAAATTAATTCAACATAAACTAGATTAAAGGTGTTTTGTTTAACTTGTGGAACTAAAAGACCAAGGGTCAATCAACTTGCTCCCTACACTCCCATCTTTGTTCTTTTTCTTTCCTATTACCCTTGATGGAGAACTGGAAGCACTTTTAAAACTGCCAAGATAGAAAATGCAAGAATCCAGTATTAAACTGTGAATATAATAGACCCTCAAGTCTTTGCTTGGTAGAGTGGGAAAAAAAATGGAAAAATAGAACCTTGGAGAGAGAGAGAAAAGTGAAAAAGATAGAAAACATATTTGATTTTTACCATTGTGCTTGGAAGGATAGATGGAGAAGTTGAAAGAAATATAATTTTCTTTCCATCTATTGCTTGGTAGACATGAAAAATAAAAAGAAAGAAAATAAAATTATATTGTTTTACCAAGAAAATAAAATTATATTGTTTTACCATTATACCATTAATAAGTTAAGATAACAAAACAAAATTTAAAAAACAAAATATAATTTGTAAATATACATTATTGACTCACATCTCTCTCGTTTTCTCTCCACAACTATTTCCAATTGGAATGATTTGGTTTTGCAAATAAGTATAGAAAATAACAATCTTTCCTATTTTCTTTTCTTACACTTCCTTCTTACCAGGCACTAGTAAAAATCATTTTCTTTCTACTTTCCACTCACTCCTATCCATCCTTCTAGTTTTTCACTCTACCAAGCACACCCTAATGAGAAAGAAGCACCCGAGTGCTGTGTATATATCAAAGCAAACACATGTACATAATATAAATGTATATGTGAAGAAACATCCTGGAAGAAAATATAAAGATAGATGTGGAAGGCATTCACATATACGAAACTACGGATAGGAGATGCTACTACTTTTATCATAGACCGACACATGCACTTTGAAAACAGTTTAAGGTCAAAATTTGTCCTCATCATTTTTACCTTAAATTAATTTTTATCTATCTTCCTATTCAATTTAAGACCATTAAATTTTCAACCATATATTAATTTCAATGTACATTAATCATCCTAAGATTAAGTAATGGATATCTTCACTGCTTTTTAGTAGTGGAGTCTGTGGAGATGATCTTTTCCCATGAAAGTAGATGTGTCTGCAATGTATAAAAGGCAAGGCAAGGCAAAGCAAAGATTAAATATTCTTAGACTCACCAAATTTAAAAGTAACAAAACAGTTACTAGGTAGAAGCTGATAAAATATACAAGGGTCCAAGAAGTTTCAGTTAATTCTCTGTAGCTCTGCAACAACAGTTTAACAAATAGTAAAAAAATAAATGCCTCCAAGAATGGATGTATATTAGAGTAGAGCAAAAAGAAAAGAACACATATGAATGAGAAAAATTCTATAGAATAGAAGTTGTACAAAAGAATGCTATACATGACCAAGCTAAAATCTGTTTTGACTTATGACCTGAAAATAATTCCATCCTTAAAATTATTGTTAAATGCAATAATTTGAAATAGAATTTTAAGAAAACTTGCTGAGAAAAGAGTAATCATGTCATATGCAACAATCTGACAAAGTCTAGACATTTATTCCTCGCAAGGCATTCCCCCTGCTGGCAAAACAAAAAAGCAACAGCTGACTCGCAATTTTGCTCGAGTATACTTATTTACTCAAACTGAGTGAAGAGCATTAATTATATGGTTTTTATACAATTATTTTCATTTATTAGAATTAGTGTAAAACTACATATAGAACTTTTTCTTTATGAAAGAATGGATGCAAAGTTTTTTGTTGGAGAAGAAAATGATTGAATCTATGTGACCTAGCTTTACGCGTATCTATTTTTTAAGAAATGTCCACATTGGCATGTGTGGGAAACCATGTGTTATTTTAGGAAAATAAATATTTCCTAAAATTAAGTGTATATATTTGGTTGTAATTGTGTATTTATAAGATCTCATAAGTTTAGGGATTTCAGCTAGCATTAGGAGTAGTTTCCTGATTTAGTGCTAAAGCTCTTGTGTATATTAACAAACGTATTATTCAATAAACAACAATTCAACCCTAAAATGTGATATGGTATCAGAGCAGTAAGATTCTTTTGAGAAATTAAGTGTTGTTGGGCCTTCATTGTTAAACTCTTCTCGTTTTTTGGGAATCAATATTTGGCCGTCATAATTTTTCTTTTCTCCTCTATTTTACTCTGTTTTTCTGTTGCCAAAACAGAGCATTTACAGTGCTTTACCAACCTTCAGTGCTGGAAATTTTTTTTATCAGCCTTTATTGCTGTTTTTTTCTTCTTCAAGTAATCTGCCAGTTCTGTTCATTGGTAACCAAGGACGATGTTAGAGACCAAGGAGGTTGGTGCAGCTGCTGTAGTTCCATTGGATGAAGGAGGCAGAACTCAATCACCGAGAGAATTGCAAGCCATTCAGGCTGCCTACAGGTTGGATGGAAAAAATTACCTCAAGTGGTCCCAACTTGTTCATACACTCTTGAAAGGCAAAGGGAAGATCAGTTATCTGTTAGATACGGGCCTGAAGCCAGGAGATTCAGATTTTGGAGTATGAGACGAAGACAATTCCATGATCATGGCGTGGCTATGGAATTCTATGGTGCCCAAGATAAGTGATACGGTTATGTTCATGGCTATGGCCAAGGAAATTTGGGATGCGATCCAACAAACCTCGAAGGCTAGAGATGCAGCTCAAGTGTTACGAGGTGAAGGTCAAGACTATAGCCGCGAAGCAAGGAAGCAAGACTCTGACTGAATATGCCAACCAATTGAAATCTATATGGCAAGAACTTGACCACTATAGGGTGATTAAGACTAAATGCCTAGATGATGTAGCCATACTAAAGGATT
Source organism: Heritiera littoralis (assembly GCA_031772115.1). NCBI lineage: Eukaryota > Viridiplantae > Streptophyta > Magnoliopsida > Malvales > Malvaceae > Heritiera > Heritiera littoralis. Next base: position 2,271,210 of record JAPDPK010000100.1, on the reverse strand, counting down.
TTATTGAACGAGATAGAGTCTATGACTTTCTCATTGGTTTAAACCCTGAGTTTGATCAAGTCAGGATCCAAATTCTCAGAAAGCAGGAATTTCCATGCTTCAATGAAGTGGTGGCTATTATTCGATGTGAAGAAAGTAGAAGGAGCTTGATGCTTGATCCTCAAATCGTAGATGGTTCAGCCAAGGTAGTTGAAAGTGTAAAAAATGGTTCGACTAGCATGGAAAGGAAGGCTGCCTTTTAAGTTGGCAAGAGTAGTCAGCCCAAGGCTCAAGGCCATGATGGATTATGGTGCACCTACTGCAAAAAGAGGCCACACTCATGAGAAATGATGGAAACTGCATGGGAAACCTTCCAACCGTGAGTGGGGTCAAAGAGATGATCCGTAGAAGGGTAATGGGCAAGCCCATGTTGCTACCAACGCACCACATGGAGAAGCCAAGTAGGAACTAGCAGGTCTTAACCAAGAGGAGGTGGAAAGGGTGAGATCATTCTTAAGTAACCTCGAGAAACCTACAAGTACTTGTACTTTGGTGTATTCAGGTAAGCGTCTATTTTCATTTGGATTAAATGCCTTAGAAACACCCTTTACTCAATCTTGGATCATGGATTCAGGAGCCATCGATCACATGACCCACTCATCCAAACATTTTTCCACATACCATGTTCAAGCAATAAGAAAAAAGCCACAGCTGATGGATCCTTAGAAACCATAGCTGGTATAGAAGATGTTTGAATAAACCCATCCATAACCCTGAAAAATGTCCTTGATGTTCCTAAGCTATCCACCAATCTTTTCTTTGTATAGAAACTCACACAAGACTTACACTATAATGTGACATTTCACAGTAGTTATTGTTTATTTCAAGACAAGGATTCGGGGAGGATGATTGGACATGCTAGAGAACAGGATGGTCTTTACTACTTTGCGGGATCAAACAAGTCAAACATATTCGAGAGCAAATCACCCACTCATTCATGTCCGAGTCTATGTTATCTAGTAAGGAGAAAGTTTTTCTTTACCATTGTCGGTTAGGGCATCCATCATTTAGGGTTATTAAAATTCTATTTCCTTCATTGTTTACAAAGTTAGATATTGAGTCTTCATTGTGAGGTATGTGAACTTGCCAAACACAGGCATATATATTTTCCAATAAGCAATAAAAGAAGCATTTTCTTTTTTATCTTGTTCACACTGATATTTGGGGTCCCTCTACTTTTGCTAATGTGTCAGGGGCACGATGGTTTGTGACTTTAATTGATGATTGTACCTGAGTTACCTAGGTTTTCTTGCTTAAACATAAGTCGGATGTTAGCATTGTGTTCCCTCATTTCTTCTCTATTCAGTTTGGTGTAAGTATTAAAAAACTTAGGTCAAACAATGCCCAGGATTATTTCAATCAAATTCTTAGCCCTTAATAGTCAAAGAGAGGAAATAATTCACGAGTCTTCTTGTGTGAGAACACCACAACAAAATGGAGTCGCCAAAAGGAAAAATGGGCACCTTCTAGACCAAACCCGAGCACTGTTGTATCAGAAAAATGTGACAAAAAAATTCTAGAGGGAAGCAGTTCTCACAACCACTCATCTCATCAATAGATTACCCTCTAGAGTTCTAGGATTCAAAAGTCCAATGGATGTGCTTTCTTCATTATATTTGAACCTCTCTACCACAAACAATCTTACACCTCGCATTTTTGGGGGTGTGTCCTTTGTTCATATCCACAGTCAAGGCAAGGGGAAGCTAGACCTTAGAGCTCTAAAGTATGTTTTTGTTGGGTATTCTTTGAATCAAAAAGGATATAAGTGTTACCATCCTCCGTCCAAGAAATTTTATGTGTCACGAGATGTAACATTCAATGAACAAGAGGCATATTTCACTCAACCTTATCTTTAGGGGAAGAGTCTTAGGGAAGATAAGGAAGGTTTTCTTGGATTGCCTAATCTTTCACTTCTGTCTTGGGTTGCCTGATCTTTCACTTTTGTCTCAACCTAATCATATGCCTCAACTGTCTGTTGAGCCATCTATTGAGTCTGAACCCAAGTCAAATGCCCTAGTTTTTGGTGAACTTGAACTTGAGTCAAATGAGACCACTCTTACTGCACCAAATGTGTCCGAACCCGAACCAGTACCTAACCCCAAATCTACTCTTGGAGATGTGAGATTTGGCAAAAACTTGGTGTACTCATCATCATCATCATCATCAGAGCCTTTATCCCAATAGATTGGGGTAGGCTAAAAAACTTGGTGTACTCAAGGCAGAAAAAGGCCAATTCAGGATCCGTGCAAGTTCAAGAGTCCAACTCAAGTCCTTCAAATGAGGTAACAATTACTAACTTTCTAGCGTTACAGAGTGAAACCAAAGCCCAAATTATTGAAGACAACTAGGACCTTCCAATTGCTATAAGAAAAGGGACCAGAAAGTGTACAAAACAGCTATTATATCCTCTTTCACACTGTCTATCATTTAAAAATTTCTCACCAACCTAAAAAGCCTTCCTTGTAAGCCTGAAGAACACCACCATTCCTACTACCTTATCTAAGGCATTGTCTAATGAAAAATGGAAACAAGCCATGGATGTGGAGATGGAGGCTCTAGAGAAGAATAAAACTTCGGAGTGGGTGAAGTTACTAGCAGGGAAAAAGCCGGTGTGGTGCAAGTGGGATTATACTGAGAAATATAGGGTAGATGGGTCGATTGAGAGATACAAAGCAAGGTAGGTAGAGAAAGGATATACACAGACTTATGGGATTCACTACCTAGAGACGTTTGCTTTGTTGCTAAGATGAATACAGTCATAGTAATCTTATCTCTAACAGCCAATTTTGGTTGGGAACTACAGCAATTTGATGTGAAAAATGCATTCCTACACGAGGAGCTTAAGGAGGAGATTTATAAGGAGATTCCACAAAGTTACGGAAAGATTGTGATTGCCAATACTGTATGTAAGTTAAACAAAGCTTTGTATGGCCTGAAACAATCTCCTTGAGCTTGGTTTAGAAGATTTGCTAGAGTCATGTTGGTATTAATCGGAGATGATCACACATTTTTTATCAAACATTCTACTTCAGGGGAAGTAACAGCACTGTTAGTATATGTGGATGACATTATATTAATCGGAGATGATAAAAGGAAGCAGCAAATATTGAGTCAATGCTTGGCTAAAGAGTTTGAAATTAAGACTTTGGGAAGATTGAAATATTTTTTGGGAATTGAAATTGCACACTCCATAAAAGGGATTTTTATACCTCAACAGAAGTATGTTACGGATTTGCTCAAGGAAACGGGCAAAACTGCATGCAAATTGGCAAGTACTCCTATGAAACCAAAGCTTAAGCTAGGAAAAGCAGAGGAAGATGCCATAGTGGACAAGGAAATATATCAATGTCTCATGAGAAGACTCATTTACTTATCACATACCAAACCAGATATAGCTTATACAATGAGCTTAATCAGTTAGTTTATGCATAGTCCAAGAGAAGTTCATTTGCAGGTTGCCCACCAAATTTTGCAGTATCTTAAGGGAACACTAGGAAGAGGAATTCTGTTCAAAAGGAACGGGAGTACGACACTTGAAGCCTATACTAATGCTGACCATGCAGGATTGATCATCGACAGGAGATCAACCTTCGGGTACTGTACCTTTCTTGGAGGGAATCTTGTGACATGGAGAAGCAAGAAACAGAGTGTAGTAGCACGTTTTAGTGCTAAGGCAGAATTTTGTGCAATGGCACAAGGCATGTGTGAGCTACTTTGGCTGAAAATCATCCTAGAGGACTTAAAAGATTAAATGGGAATGGCCTATGAGGCTCTACTGTGACAATAAATCAGCAATCAGCATAGCTCATAATCCAATACAGCATGATCAAATGAAGCATATCGAGGTGGATAGGCATTTCATCAAGGAGAAGTTAGACAGTGGCTTGATATGTACTCCATATGTATCAACACATGGGCAACTTTCTGATATCCTCACCTAAGGGTTGAGTAGCACGGCATTTGAGAGAATTGTATCCAAGCAGGGAATGAAAAATTCCTATTCACCAGCTTGAGGGGAAGTGTGGGAAACCATGTGTTATTTTAGGAAAATAAATATTTCCTAGAATTAGGTGTATATATTTGGTTGTAATTGTATATTTATTGAGATCCCATAAATTTACGGATTTCAGTTAGCATTAGTAGTTTCCCGATTTAGTGCTAGAGCCCTTGTGTATATTAACAAACGTATTATTCAATAAACAACAATTCAAACCCTAAACTGTGATAGCATGGACAAAGCATATTGAACCTGCATCTTGTTTTGTGTCAACGAGAACATAACTATTACTCGAACAATGTCCTAAATTATAAGGAAGCATTTCACCTGCGAATCTTTTTACTATAACGCTGCAATTGTCCAATAAAGAATCATGTAAAAGTTCACAACTTATAAGTGTGGGCTCCAATAATTTTTTTTGGACCATACACAATTCTGACTTGTGATTGGTTAATTTTAGTGTATAATAGCAGGTAATTTGCTCCTAAATTACTGTAGCTGATATTTTGAATTATAAAAGATGGTACACCTGTTTTCAAATACATGTTAGATACTTAGATGTTCCATACAGATCAACTATTGAGTCAAAAAAACTGCAATGTAGAAATATGATCAGGTTCCCAAATTGCTACATTTTGAATAGGATTAAGCTCCAATAACTTTCAACCTAACCCATTGCCAGCTTTAATTTAGAGAATATGCTAAACTCTTCTTCCACAAGCATTAGGATAGATGCCCAGAAGTTCAGTCTACAGTGCAAAATATATCCAAAAAAGGAGGATAATTCTATCCTAATCCACCATTGAAACATATGTCAGGATAACATATAAGGCTGTTCCTCTACACGTCCTACACAGCAGAAGTATGTGAAGAAAACAACAAAAATAAGAAAATCTCAGAAGCAATACCTGCATCCACTCTTGCCAATTTCCCATAACCAGCAAGTTAAAAAGCGTCACCATTCCATTTGGAAAATCATTAAAATTGAAAAGCAAATAGCTGATTTTGTCAAAGAAAGTCAAATGTTTTATATTGTTTTAACTTCTAACTGCACTTAATAATTAAATATACCTATGAAACCAAAATGCCAAAATTTCAAATCCTGTAAATGGTCATGATTTTACTTTGAGATATTTAACCATTGAAGGACCAAGTACAAATTTGAATAAAATTGCTAAAGGCATATAAGAAGGGTTATACAAATGATAAAAAGGGATACTCATCATCAGCGAGATCTGTTCCTTCAAGATTGGGATTCCCAGCATTGACAATCCCACCAAAGATCTAGACATAAAAATAGTGATAATTTCCATTAGTGACATACTCAGAACATTGATTAGACTGAATAATAATCCACAGTTCAAACAACAATTGAATCTAAGGTTCTGGACAAATGAAGCCTTTTTCTTTAGGATAAAAAGAATATGAACACTCCAGATTGTTTGATGAACAGAGGCAACTTTAATAAAATGCTGCATGCAAAAAAATCCTAGTAGGCAGGTATTAAGACCATTTACATATCCAAGGTACCTGTACACCAAGTGAGCAATAGATGCATAGGACACAAAATATGGTCCCAAGATACGGCATTAAGCTTGGTATGAGGGTTAGGAATGTGGCAACAAAAGCTCGGTAGCTTTGAACATGCATCAGGAGCCTTATTAATCTTAGCATTCTGGCAAGAAGAAGGTAACGAATCCTGTTGACAAGAATTCGAAGCAAATGGAGACATGTAAAAACAAATATGAAAGGAGGAAAGGACATCTAAAAATAGCAACAATTGAATTCATTTAAAATATAAGTACAGAAGCATATATCTAAGGGAAAATGAGGAGTGGTGTGAGCAAAACTCAAACACGATCCATCGAATGCACAAATTTGAAACATTAAGCTGTCCTCACCATTCTCCATTTGAAAAAAATTCCAGTCCATCAGGAGATGCAAAAGTTGTAGTTTCTCCTATGACTGCAAGCACAATTGTGTTTTTCAGCAACAAAAAGAAATTCAACAGCCTATTAAGAAATGAGACCTTTTCTTTTATACGTGAAACTATCAGAACAAAAACAAAAAGAAACAAAAACAGAGGGGATATTAAGCCAGCGCAGAAACAAAAGTTTTTGTTTCAACTGAATGGACAAAAGTTGTGAATTATAGAAATGCTGCATAACATTTGTTCTAGCTCCTAGTGCAAAATAAATTGAAAAGAACAATCTACTATTTTACTGCAACATGGGAAGAAATTTTGGCATTAAAATCCTCAGACACTTAATTGCTGCAAATTATTGTCTTATTACATTCTTAACAGCATGGTCATTCCCCAGCTTTGTAATCTAGTTGTTTTCAAATTTATACAGAAGCTCAATTCAGCAAATTACTTCATGTTTTTATCACAAGGAAAGTCATTTCATTCTAGCAGTTTTTACAGGTTATCTACAAAAGTTTTAAAGCATTCAACATTTATGAGATTGGAGTAACCTCAATGAAAGTTGATTAGCAAATCATTACTTCTTCTAGAACTAAAGTCATAGAGCTGAATAAAACGCAGAAGTTTGTGGATTCTAGTCATCTTCAGCTAAGAATAGTCATGAATTCAAAAGAGCTGTATGTCTAAATATATCGAAGAGTAATGCAATAGGCCAAATATTTCCAAGTATTTTCAAATATAAATACCACTAAAGGATAAACAATATGCCATTTGCTTTTCCACTCACCTAGAAACTCTACAAAAGGATTTGCTTAGTCAGTCTGTTTAATATCTAAAAGTATTAGCAGTAGACAAGTTTCCACCTTTGGTAAAATACTATTTAATTAAGGCGATCATCATCCAGTATTTGAACATGTGATGCGCAAAAATAATTTCTGAAATTCTCTTTCTCAAAGCAACTATTTTCTAAGTAGTGTGCTCTTCAACTATTATAAGAACTTCAAAAAAAATGTAAAATCAGATTGGTGGATTTTACTTTAGTAGAACTAAGGTAAAAATAACAAAGATTTATCTTGGGTAATTACCTATTATCCATGTGATTAGAAAATCAAAGCGATTCTGCCCATCCCTCCAATAATTTTCAAATCCAAATGCATATACTTTCAGTGCCATTTCCAGTACATATATCCACCCTGTCAGAAGATAAGCAACTCATCAACCACCATGAGAAAGTAAGCATAACTTGTTATATTGCATGCATCAAAAAGTAACAAGCATTGAATGAATAATGCAAATTTATGAAGTCAAAATTTTCATTAAGAAAAACCCGAGAGTTAATTTAACAAGCTTAAAAACAATGTCCATGCATTAGGAAGTACTTACCAAAGACAAACTCGACCTCCTGCCACACCTTCTGGGCAGAGTTGTTTTCAATATCAAGCTGCAGGCCAATTTATATCACATAAATTAGTCAAAAACTGCACATCGGCTTTTAAAATTTGGATATATATCCTAGAAAACAAATAATCTGAAACAAAAATCAGGAAAATATTCACTCTACTTAGAAATGCATCAAATTTATGAAAATGAATGGTAAAATCAGATTAGGAAGGACTTCTGTTAATTCTTAGCCAATAATGGGCTAATCCTCTAGGGACCCAGCCATTATAACAACTTTTCTGCCTGAACGACTTTATTTAGGGTAGGAAAAAAAAAACTGATTAGCCAAAATGATGCACATAACAGTAATCTTGGATGTAGAAGCATTTTTGTCAATCTTGTTTCTTAGGGTATCATCAATGCAGTTTCCTTGTCCCTCCATGGGCACCAGACACCGCATAAGCTTAAAAACCTCAACTTAATTTTAAGCTAACTTATTTATTTCTTTTAGTTCCATATCAGAAAATGGAGGGCAACATGAGTCTCACGTTGGAAAGAGTAGGAAGCAGTGTTAAAGTAGGTAATCAAATGGCTGGGCTCTAGATTGTAGTAATAATGCAATGGATGTAGGGCTTTTACGATTATTCTTATTGCATTTTGCCAGGGAGCCAGTAAATTTGATGCAGTAACATCCTTCTGGAAATGACATTTTATCAGTCAACAAACTAGAATATACATATAAGGAAAATTATATGTAACTTAGATGCATGTCTGGTAAACCATGTAGTTTCTTTTTACTTTATGTACTTCGCATGCCTCCCTTTGAAATGGAATCATTAATAGACAAGATTTAAGCGTATAGCAAGGAAAGAGAAAATTTTAAGCAATTTCTCATGGGGTACTTATCCAGATGCCTTTTCAGTTTACCCTCTCTCCTTATATGCTTCAAAGGAAATTCATAGGTGCCCCTAACTGTGGGCATGAGAAAAGGCTAGAAGCCACCAATCACTACACACCAGAGGCAAATCCTACAAAGTTTCCAAACTCATAAATTTGAAACATAAATTAATTTTACTCCAAAGTACTAGAACTTTAAAAGGAATGTAGTCTACAACTGACAGCATCAGAAGACAAATGAAAGTATATTTGTTTTGTTAAATCATAAAACAATTGCACAAACAGGGAAATTACTGAAGAACCTCAGTGTCAAACCAAATTTACACATATATGTTCATCTAAATGAAATATGTTAGAAGCGTACCGTTGTCTCAATAATAACTGCAAACAGATTCAGTATGAGAATAAAGGATACTATGTATCCAAATTTGGGGCTTCGAATGAAGGCTTTCAACTTTTCAGAGAAAGGTGACTTGTAGAATTGAAACCTCTCAAATAAAGATGGCTGCATAACACATACTTTTTGCTGTCATAAATAATTCATCAGTTAACCTGTTTTGATAAGGTTAATAGCAAATTGGACTTACAGAATCCTCCTTTTCAAATCTTAGAGCAATGGCATTGCAAAGGTCGGTAAATTCCTCCAAGTCGATCTTCAGGTGGAAAAAAGATCAAATCCAGGAATAATTACATTAAATGCAGAATAAAGAACAATGATAAATTTGTACAAATAGGCAATATTATGACCAGAAGAGATATTAAAGACAGCATATGCATACAAGAAGGTTTTAAAAACAACCTTTAAGTGACTCCAAACATTAAAATACTATTACAGACTCAATGTGCTCAATGATCTGCAGAAATATACTGAAAACTCCTCCAAAGATTCAGCAATTTCCTACCATATCAGCACAAAGGGATAAAGATGTTGCATGATCATTGTCTGAAACTTTACAACTCAAGAACAGTTTTATCCATCTAAAAGGAAGTAGAACCATTGCTTATAGCACAGGACCCTGTAATCAACAAGAACTAAAGATTACTGCAATGGCCCTTCAAGCTCCTTTTATGCCTCAAGTTACTTGCATTTTCCTTGGCTTCTAGAAGCCAAGCATTAGTTTATGATTCCTGTCTGGAACTGAAGTCACAAAGGTTTGGAGAAGCATGGAACCTAGAAGGTTCGAGATGTTAATGGGTCGACTATTCTAGAACCTATCTTTATTGGGAATCAGCAATATGTCAGGTTCTTTCCCTTCCAACTGAAGCACATTGGTAAACGTAAGCAGCTGCACCCATGTTCACATCCTAAGATGTTACTCTTTCAATCTATTCACAAGATTTCACAGGCATTTATTCAAAATTGGTAAAAAATTGTATTTTCACACCCCCTCCTGCCCCAACCCCCACCCCCCTTCAACATCTAGTTTATCACCCTTTTCAGATTCTTCCCAGTGTCCAAAGACTCAGTGGACATAATCGCAGAAGATTCCAAAATTGGTTACCCTCAAAATCTCAGTCATAGACTCTGGAATTAGATGCACATCCTGATAGCATTCCTGCTTTGAGTTAACAAAGCATGGCACCAAACCTAGAGACGATTTTAGCTCAGGATCTGTTTCCCTCCCATTCTTACTACCTGTTTTGTATGATTTGGCAGGGTTCTTTACTCCTTTTACACCTTTTCTTTAGGAAAAATTACTCATTCCTTCTAATAAGTAGAAGTTTGATGACCAATTACAGACAAAGTTCCTGTTTCCTCCAGAAGCTTATCCTGCCAAAAAAGGAAAATAAAATCTTCTTGTTTTTTAATGAAAGAGACTATAACCAGCATTCCGTTCTCTCAAATTGGAAAACATCACAAAAGCTTTTTTGGCCGTCTTTTTTCTCATTAGAGATTAGAAGAATTTGTCAACGACATCCCAGCAAGTACAATATCTTCTCGTGTGAAGTTGAAATTATCTGCATATGCTGACTCACATGAGATGGAAGGTGGGGGGAGAAGAGGTGTAAAAGAAGTAATAATTATACCTTGAAATCATGACTATCATCCAACTCATCAAATATCAACTCAAATTCTTCCCTTGATATTTTTGGCAAAGACCTAAATAAGAAAAAAAATGAAGGCAAGTTTTAGAATGCACAAAATCAACATAAAAACCACAGAGTCAGTGGTTGAAAAGTCAATAAAATACAGGACTCTTGATAGTTTAAGTTACTTATGACCAACTCAAGACATAGGGACTAAATCCTCATAAAATGACAGCACTTTTATGATTTTACTTTCACTAATTCCACCAAATCAATTATAAGATAAAAGATGCAAAGAGAAAACTAGCTATTGTCTCATGATTGAACATGAGTCGATTTCTTCAGGCTCAGAATGCTTTGATTTCACCTAACTCATTTAACAATGTCCTAAATAGAGTAAACAAGATAAAAAGCATGATAATAATGCTTAAAAAACCCTTATTTGGAGAGAGTTATTACTTCCTCCATCCTTTCCTAATTCTTTTAGAATGTAATTCATTTTCTTTTCAATCCTAAAAGTCAAAACAGAAATGACTCAAATCCAACCGAGCTAGGCCAATTTCCCCCTCTAAATATCCAATTGGAGAAAGAGTAAACATATGTATTAATGCAACAGATAAGAAAGCATTTTCTTCTCGAAACACATTAAAGATGGTGATATGATTAGTACCTGTACTTATTCAGTTCTTCAAACAGATGAATGCATTGCTCCTTGTTGAGGAACCCAACATTCTGTGTATAGAAAAGCAACCCTCATTTACCATTAAAAAGCTTAATCCAAACCAATATGACCACAGAGTAAGCTTTTTCCTGCAATGTAGGGTTGGCTAAATTGATTCTATTACACCATTACAACAAAGCAAAATCATTTTATATGAAGATGAAACTATATAATAGCAATAAAGTTTTACAGAATTCATGACAACAGTCAAACAAGTAAAATTAAAGGTGACTAAGACTGCATAAGAAATGATAATGCTTTTCTGAGCAAATGATTATGATATGACAAATCACTCAAAAAGATGATGACATTGTATGTGAAGGAGTAGTGCTAATTGTCCAATATTTTTGTCCTAAACTTTTTATCCACCTAAAGTAGCAAAAACTATTGGATAAACCTAACAGTGGGTTCATCCGATTCAAGTGTAAGTCAAACTATTTATAAATAAAATATTTAAAGTTGAACCAATGGATTATTGCCATTTTAAGTGGGACAAAATTGTTTTCCATTGTAAAGTCTCTCTCCGGATATAAACAAAATAATCCATCCACCAGTAGCAACTCAAACATTAAGTCAGTCTCTATCTCAATCTTAAAAAAGTAATTCAAACACCATAAACGATGACAGATTGATGCAGTAATCTATTTTGCAACTCTGAGATGCTCAGTCACTAGATCTGTCTCCACTCTCCATCCTATCCTATTGTTTCTTGTCTTACTTTATTCATCTATTACCTTTCTACTGAGATGCTTACACAATTTCATATGACTCTCTATCTCAATCTTAAAAAAATTATTCAAAGACCAGAAACCATGACAGATTGATGCTATAATCTATTTTCTAACCTTAAGATGCTCAGTCACTAGATCTGTCTCCATCCTATCCCATCCTTTCTTACTTTATCCATCTATTCCCTTTCTACTGAGATGCTTACACAATGTCATACAACTGTCCCTTACTTCTTTATTCATCTAACACTTTCTGATAATTGTCTCCCCTTTACCTAGACGTGTTAGGCACGTCTATATAATCATAAATTAGCTACAAGGAACTTCTAAAAAAGATCCAACTAAATGAATCCTGCATCACTTCGTAAAACTCTCCACATCTAGATCAAAATGTGAGCAATGACTAACACAGAGATGAAATTTTGCATGACTTACACATGCAACAATTTCTACCAACCATATCTTGATACAGAGATAGCAGCATTCAAACACAAAGCAGTTTAGCATGCATGTCAAAAGTATACTTGACCAGTATGTGAATAATGTACTTACATAATCATCAATGAGTTCAAAGGCTTTATGTAATATACTTCTCCTCATTCGGTCCATCTCAGAAACTTGTTTTGCAAGCTAAAAAAAAAAAGGAGATTTAAGCATATATGGTTTTTTTTTTGGTAGCTGTCATTGCTAGCAAGATTAAAAAAATAATAATCGATCATGCATCAGTGACAAAAAAAAGGCATACTACAGATTAAGTTGCATCTTTTTCCAGTTTTCAGTCTTGACAGTTGTCAAAGCAAAAATAAGATGAATTCAGAATATACCTCTTTTTTAAAGCTGTCATATACCACAGCAAGGATCAAATTTGTGACAAAGTAAACACCAACCAGGACATAGAGAACAAAAAAAAGGCAGTACCAACGTGAAGCCCTGTGGCCAAAAGATTTCAAAAGTCAAGGGAATTTTCAGAAGGAAATTAAGCTTGTAACTTAATCCAAGTATAGAACAGAAGTTGGAAACAACCTGACCTCTTAAGAAATGCTGATCTATCTATTATAATTCAGAAAATGTGTAAATAAAGCTAAAAAATACACCTAATGAGCTTATCGTTACCACCACCAAAAGAAAAATCATGGGACATGGCAGGACAGGATCCTTACAGAAAAACGCTTACAAGCAAGGAAACAAACATTTCATACACAATAAAACAAAATAGTTATGATAGGCTGGCACATAAAAATGAGATAGCATAAAGTTTTATGAAATGTTAAACATTTACAGTTTGTTTCTATAGAGAAAAAAACACCAACAATTTCCTCTCTTTTTTAAACATAAAGAAAATAACCTCCAATTAAATATAGCTTAATAGAACAGTAAATTTATAACCATTGAACCAAATCACCATTTAAGTCCAACTTACTTGTAGGCAGGTATCCATACATCTGGGTTGTTGGATGTGGTGAATAAAACAAACATCTGATACAACGTGGTACCGTATGAAGTAAAAACCAATTTACCCTCTTGTGTATCTTCAAACATGACATATGCTACCCAACTAGCAAACAGAAGAAATAACAGCCACAAGGCCTGTAGTAGAAGCAGATAAGACAGCAATTCATGTGTGTCACAAAAAAGGTAAGAAGTATATGCTTTTGTCCTATGAATTCAACCAGATCAGAGGAAAAAATCTGGTGTTTAAAATTAAATTACAACAGGCATGTATACTGGTATGGTGCTAAGAGAGTATACAAACCAGGACATTCAAGTATGTTCCAATCATTCCTGCCAAAATGAGAATGCTAGCCCGTAATTCCCTGAGCCAAAACAAAGTAGGAAGAAAAATATTAAATGAACGAAAGCTGAAATTATTGACAGCAAAAAGCACATCGTCTTTCAAACATGTATGTTCAACAATATTCAGTAATATAAGCAAACTTTACGAAGAAAACGTGATTTTCAATCAAGATCTAAAGACCAATGTTAATATGTCAGAAAGATAACGGTCTCTGAAAAAATTGATGAATTAAGGTCAATTAAGGGCACGGCAATTAGAAATGACCAACTTATGCCAATCCAAGCAGATCATATTTTCCTAAGCTCGCAGCCTAGCCAGAAATTATCAAACTTTACTCCTGGTTTGCTTTCTGTAAGAGAAAATGAAGCAGAGTTGCATATAAGGGAAAGAGAACATTTTTTTCCCACCACATTATTTTCACCTTATGCACCAAATCCCAAGGAAATGAAAAAGACTTCACCATTCTCATCTCTCATATTTTTCCTAATGAGCCACTTATGGAAAATACAGCACAAAACTAAACTACTTTCCAGTAAAGAATGCCATTGGCCACAGAGGAGATAATTTTCTTTTTTCCGTTGTTCTAGGCAAAGGATTAACACGAAGAGGGGGCCCATACATGCCCTCCTTACAAGCCATGCACTTTCTCATGGCCAAGCATAATGTGTAAGATCACTCTTACTCCTGATTAAATGTTGATAACAAGATCGATTTTTTGTCTAAAACTAGCTCGGCATTTTAATCTGCCACAAGCCAGAGCAGCACAGAGACACCGTATATTTCCCACAATTTGTTATTTAAAATTATAGTCAAACTCTGAATGATAGTCCAGTATATCCATATGATACTCTGATCAGATAAATTTAATGGAGATAATTATGGGGAAAAAATAGTTTGGAAAGAGCAAATGTTCTTCGAAGTTACATTTTATAATGCCTAAATCCAGTTCACACAATCCACATGCATGCATTCGGCAGACATAAGCTCAATAAACATGAACAAAGAGATGCTGTAAGACATATACAAGACATGCATATAGATTTAAAAATGGATTTCATAGAAAATAAAGTATGGATTTTGTCACTCAGTACCTAATGTTTAGGATGAAAACAATAACCCTGAAATATTGTGCAACCCTAAATGGAAGAGAAGTCAAGGCCACTGGAGACAAATAGAGAGCATAAACCAGTAAATCTGCAACCAATATTAAGAGGCAAAGAACCTGGAAGTTGAACAAATACACGCAGTGTCAGGCTACATCAAAAAACAAGCAGGAGATCATAGTAACATTAAATCCTGAAGAGAACTAGATGGCACAGAGAATCCCAGAAACAAAAGATGCAGCTTTAGTCCTCAAAGACAATAATCTAAAGGCCAAACGAACAACACATAAGCCATCAAGGAATGTTCAACAACTAACATTATCCATAAGAAGCAGTTACTTGCAAATTGTTTACAGTACGGTGAAAAAAGAATAGAAGACCACAATTTTTATTGAAATAATAAGACTTGAACTGCATTGTGTAACCTTGAAGCAATAAATTTTATTCGAAGTCCATATAGCTTGAAAAGCCACTAACATACTTGATATGATTGCTAAGAGAAATAACTGACAGAGTTTCAACATAGCTTAAACATTATTTAGGACTTAGGTTATGTTGTCAGACAATATCTGTGGGAAACCGTGTTATTTTAGGAAAATAAATATTTCCTAGAATCAAGTCCATATATTTAGTTGTAATTATGTATTTATTGAGATCCCGTAAGTTTAGGGATTTCAATTAGTATTAGGAGTAGTTTCCTAATTTAGTGCTAGAGCCCTTGTGTATATAAACAAACGTATTATTCAATAAAAAATTAAATTCAAAACCTAAATATTGACATGGCATCAGAGCAGTAAGATTTTTCTGGGAAATTAGGTGTTTTTTTTTTTTTTGGCCTGTCATAGTTTTTCTTTTCTGTTTTGCTCTGTTTTTCTACAGCCAAAACAGAGCATTTACAGTGCTTTACCAGCCTTCATTGCTGGAAATTTTTTATCAGCCTTTATTGCTGTTTTTTTCTTTCTTCTTCAAGTAATCTGTTAATTTCTGCCCATTGGAGACCAAGGACGATGTCAGAGACCAAGGAGATTGGTACGACTGCTGTAGTTCCATTGGATGAAGGAGGCAAAACTCAATCGCAGGGAGAATTGCACGCCATTCAGGCTGCCTACAGATTGGATGGAAAGAATTACCTCAAGTGGTCCCAACTTGTTCGTACAATCTTGAAAGGCAAAGGGAAGATTGGCCATCTGTTAGGTACGGGACCGAAGCCAGGAGATTCAGGTTTTGGAGTATGGGATGAAGAGGATTCCATGATTATGGCGTGGTTATGGAATTCTATGGTGCCCGAGATAAGTGATACGGTTATGTTCATGGCTACGGCCAAGGACATTTGGGATGCAATCCAACAGACCTACTCAAAGGCCAGAGATGCAGCTCAAGTGTACGAGGTGAAGGTCAAGACTATGGCTGCGAAGCAAGGAAGCAAGACTGTGACCGAATATGCCAACCAATTGAAATCTCTATGGCAAGAACTTGACCACTATAGGGTGATTCAGACTAAATGCCCGGATGATGCAGCCATACTAAAGGATTTTATTGAACGAGATAGAGTTTATGACTTTCTTGTTGGTTTAAACTCTGAGTTTGATCAAGTCAGGATCCAAATTCTCGGAAAGCAGGAAATTCCATGCTTCAATGAAGTGGTGGCTATTATTCGGAGTGAAGAAAGTAGAAGGAGCTTGATGCTTGATCCTCAAACTGTAGATGGTTCAGCCATGGTAGCTGAAAGTGTAAAAAATGGTTCGACAAGTATGGAAAGGAAGGCTGCCATTGAAGTAGGCAAGAGTGGTCAGCCCAAGGCTCAAGGCCGTGATGGATTATGGTGCACCTACTGCAAAAAGGGGCGCCACACTCGTGAGAAATGCTGGAAACTGCATGGGAAACCTCCCAGCCGTGAGTGGGGTCAAAGAGATAATCCGTCGAGGGGTAATGGGCAAGCCCATGTTGCTACCAACGCACCACATGGAGAAGCCAAGCAGGAACCAGCAAGTCTTAACCAAGAGGAGGTGGAAAGAGTGAGATCATTCTTAAGTAACCTCGAGAAACCTACAGGTACTTGTACTTTGGCGTATTCAGGTAAGCTTCTATTTTCATTTGGATTAAATGCCTCAGAAACATCCTTTACTCAATCTTGGATCATGGATTCAGGAGCCACCGATCACATGACCCACTCATCCAAACATTTTTCCACATACTCACCATGTTCAAGCAATAAGAAAATAGCCACAGCTGATGGATCCTTAGCAACCGTAGCTGGTATAGGAGATGTTCAAATAAACCCATCCATAACCTTGAAAAATGTCCTTCATGTTCCTAAGCTATCCACCAATCTTGTCTCTGTACAGAAACTCACACAAGACTTGCTTTGTAATGTGACTTTTCACAGTAGTTATTGTTTATTTCAGGACAAGGATTCGGGGAGGACGATTGGACGTGCTAGAGAACGGGATGGTCTTTACTACCTTGCGGAATCAAACAAGTCAAACATATTCGAGAGCAGATCACCCCACTCATTCATGTCCGAGTCTATGTTATCTAGTAAGGAGAAAGTTTTTCTTTACCATTGTCAGTTAGGACATCCATCATTTAGGGTTATTAAAATTCTGTTTCCTTCATTGTTTACAAAGTTGGATATTGAGAGTCTTCATTGTGAGGTGTGTGAACTTGCCAAACACAAGCGTATACCTTTTCCAATAAGCAATAAAAGAAGCATTTTTCCTTTTTATCTTGTTCACACTGATATTTGGGGTCCCTCTACTGTTGCTAATGTGTCAGGGGCACGATGGTTTGTGACTTTTATTGATGATTGTACCCGAGTTACCTGGGTTTTCTTGCTTAAACATAAGTCAGATGTTAGCACTGTGTTCCCTAATTTCTTCTCTATGGTAAAAAACCAGTTTGGTGTGAGTATTAAAAAACTTAGGTCAGACAATGCCAAGGATTATTTCAATCAAATTCTTACCCCTTTTTGTCAAAGAGAGGGAATAATTCACGAGTCTTCCTGTGTGAGAACACCACAACAAAATGGAGTCGCCGAAAGAAAAAATGGGCACCTTTTAGACCAAACCCGAGCACTGTTGTATCAAAAAAATGTGCCAAAAAGTTTCTGGGGGAAGCAGTTCTCACAGCCACTCATCTCATCAATAGATTACCCTCTAAAGTTCTAGGATTCAAAAGTCCAATGGATGTGCTTTCTTCATTCTATCCGAACCTCTCTACCACAAACAATCTTAAACCTCGCATTTTTGGGTGTGTGTCCTTTGTTCATATCCACAGTCAAGACAGGGGGAAGCTAGACCCTAGAGCTCTAAAGTGTGTTTTTATTGGGTATTCCTCAACTCAGAAAGGATATAAGTGTTACCATCCTCCGTCTAAGAAATTTTATGTGTCACGAGATGTAACATTCAATGAACAAGAGGCTTATTTCACTCAACCTTATCTTCAGGGGGAGAGTCTTAGGGAAGATAAGGAAGGTTTTCTTGGGTTGCCTGATCTTTCACTTTTGTCTCAACCCAATCATATGCCCCAACTGTCTGTTGAGCCATCTGTTGAGTCTGAACCTGAGTCAAATGCCCCAGTTGTTGGTGAACCTGAACCTGAGTCAAATAAGACCACTCCTACTGCACCAAATGTGTCTGAACCCGAACTAGTACCTAACCCCGAATCTGCTCTTGGAGATGTGAGATTTGGTAAAAACTTGGTGTACTCAAGGCAGAAAAAGGCCAATCCAGGATCTATGCAAGTTCAAGAGTCCAACTCAAGTCCTTCAAATGAGGTAACAATTACTAACTTTCCAGCATTACAGAGTGAAACCAAAGCCCAAATTACTGATACTGAAGATGACCAGGACCTTCCAATTGCTATTAGAAAAGGGACCAGAAAGTGTACAAAACAGCCATTATATCCTCTTTCACACTACCTATCATTTAAAAATTTCTCACCAACCTACAAAGCCTTCCTTGTAAGCCTAAAGAACACCACCATTCCTACTACCTTATCTGAGGCATTGTCTAATGAAAAATGGAAACAAGCCATGGATGTGGAGATGGAGGCTCTAGAGAAGAATAAAAATTGGGAGTTGGTGAAGTTACCAGCAGGAAAAAGGTCGGTGGGGTGCAAGTGGGTTTATACTGTGAAATACAGGGCAGATGGGTCAATTGAGAGATACAAGGCGAGGTTGGTAGCTAAAGGGTATACACAGACTTATGGGATTGACTACCTAGAGACGTTTGCCCCAGTTGCTAAGATGAATACAGTCAGAGTAATCTTATCTCTAGCTGCCAATTTTGGTTGGGAACTACAGCAATTTGATGTGAAAAATGCCTTCTTACACGGGGAGCTTAAGGAGGAGATTTATATGGAGATTCCACCAGGTTATGGAAGGAATGTGATTGCCAATACTGTATGTAAGTTGAACAAAGCTTTGTATGGCCTGAAGCAATCTCCTCGAGCTTGGTTTGGAAGATTTGCTAGAGTCATGTTGGCCATGGGATACAAACAAAGTCAGGGGGATCACACATTGTTTATCAAACATTCTGCTTCAGGGGGAGTAACAGCACTGTTAGTATATGTGGATGACATTATATTAACTGGAGATGACAAAAGGGAGCAGCAAATATTGAGTCAATGCTTGGCTAAGGAGTTTGAAATTAAGACTTTGGGAAGATTGAAATATTTTCTGGGAATTGAAGTTGCGCACTCTAGAAAAGGGATTTTTATATCCCAACAGAAGTATGTTACGGATTTGCTCAAGGAAACGGGCAAAACTGCATGCAAACCCGCAAGTACTCCTATGGACCCAAACCTCAAGCTAGGAAAAGCAGAGGAAGATGCCACAGTGGACAAGGAAATGTATCAACGTCTCGTGGGAAGACTGATTTACTTATCACATACCAGACCGGATATAGCTTATGCGGTGAGCTTAATCAGTCAGTTTATGCATAGTCCAAGAGAGGTTCATTTGCAGGCTGCCCACCGAATTTTGCAGTATCTTAAGGGAACACCAGGAAGAGGAATTTTG
Source organism: Heritiera littoralis (assembly GCA_031772115.1). Taxonomy (NCBI): domain Eukaryota; kingdom Viridiplantae; phylum Streptophyta; class Magnoliopsida; order Malvales; family Malvaceae; genus Heritiera; species Heritiera littoralis. The sequence continues at coordinate 2,251,578 of JAPDPK010000100.1, read as the reverse complement.
TTCAAGAGGAATGGGAGTACGACACTTGAAGCCTATACTGATGCTGACTATGCAGGATCGATCATCGATAGGAGATCAACCTCCGGGTATTGTACCTTTCTTGGAGGGAATCTTGTGACATGGAGAAGCAAGAAACAGAGTGTAGTAGCACGTTCTAGTGCTGAGGCAGAATTTCGTGCAATGGCACAAGGCGTGTGTGAGCTACTTTGGCTGAAAATCATCCTAGAAGACTTAACGATTAAATGGGAAGGGCCTATGAGGCTCTACTGTGACAATAAATCAGCAATCAGCATAGCTCATAATCCAGTACAACATGATCGAACGAAGCATATCGAGGTGGATAGACATTTCATCAAGGAGAAGTTAGACAGTGGCTTGATATGTACTCCATATGTGTCAACACATGGGCAACTTGCTGATATCCTCACCAAAGGGTTGAGTAGCACGGCATTTGAGAGAATTGTATCCAAGCTGGGAATGGAAAATTCCTATTCACCAGCTTGAGGGGGAGTGTGGGAAACCGTGTTATTTTAGGAAAATAAATATTTCCTAGAATCAAGTCCATATATTTAGTTGTAATTATGTATTTATTGAGATCCCGTAAGTTTAGGGATTTCAATTAGTATTAGGAGTAGTTTCCTAATTTAGTGCTAGAGCCCTTGTGTATATAAACAAACGTATTATTCAATAAAAAATTAAATTCAAACCCTAAATATTGACAATATCCATGTCTAACACTACTTGGAGCATCATAACTATATACACAAGTCCATTTGAGGCATCCAAAATGGGCTTAAAAAGGATACATAATGTAAATTTAAATGCCACTAATGTAGTTTTGGGAAGGTATTCTTCTTATTGTTTCTGTCCTCTATCTTTATTTATTTATTTATTTATTTCATTCAAGAAATCAACACAAACAGTTTTATCCAAATGCAGTACCCCCATCATACCAAAAGAGAGAGAGAGACTGGGGATATGTAATTAGCCAAGAAAGAATCTCACACAAGTACCTTTAACTGATTCAGAGGATGTGTCCAATAGATATGCGATCCTTCATAGGAAATTGGGAAAAAAGTATGTACCGTGAGGACAATGAGAGTCACAACCTACACAATAATACAGAAATAAAAGGGTAAAAACATCAGCTTGTGAATTTTCATATAAAAGATTAAATTAGTTAAATTGCTATTTTTCTTTTACAGCAAAAAGCATATAGCTATAAAGTGACCTGAGCATTCCCTACAGACCCCTTAATTTCTGCTCTCTTGTACTGCTAAAGGAAACTCGAGTCTATTTATGTTGCACATAACCAAAACCAGCAAAACAAAGAAAATGCATTTATAACAAAATTTTTTTCCTAATACTACACAAAGCAAAGTTCCTATATACATTGAATGAAAAAAAGATAAAACACAAGAAAATGAATTAGTGTACATAAGTTACCGATAAACATACAGTCGAAACTCTCTTCTTTGGTATATGATGTCCATGTTTAGCTGTATTATAATCCTTAGAGATACAAAGGATAAGATATCTATCTATAAACTGGATAATTGTATAAAATAATAGATCTAACAATATTGCTATACCTCAAAAATAAGAGACTCTGTAGAAGTCAAGTAAGGCAACTGGCCAAGAAAAAAGTACTCCCTATCACTGCAAGAATACGAGCTAGTCCTCATACACCATAAAGGCTTCTGCAAAAAGTTGGCCAAGTTCAGAATTAGAAAATCATTTTCACAGAAATTTTTAATCTTATTTGTGCTTTCATCTTTGCTTTTCCGTCCCGGTTTGCTGCAAGATCTCGTTCCATTGAAACGAAATTTAAAGTAAAGAACATCAAAAAATACACAAAAATGGTTAGACTAACCTCAAAAAAGTTTAAGACAATCAATGCAAATAAATTAAGGGTCCAAATGATATCCAATTTAGTAAAGATGAAGTAGGACTTTGCAGCACTTCCAAAGCTTGATTTATCAAGAATTTGCTCAGGTAGTCCAACACCATCCTCAGCCTGTAAAATCATGCCAACCAAATAAGTACTCCTTTTTTTTCATTTTTTATAAAAGAATATTGTTGCCAATTTTAATTTTAAGGAAATAATAACATCATAAATAAACAGAATTCTCCAAACAGCGCGTAAGAAATGTAGTTACTTAAAATCATAGAGAAATAAAAAAGAAAGATAAAGAAGGTGACCAGATCGACGAGGGCAGCTGCTTTCTGGTAAGGAGAGCCGTAAGTAATAGCTTCAGAGCGACGATATAAGCGATCTCTTCTTCCATCGTCATTGCTGGTTTCTCCGAACAGCAGAGGCTTATGCATTTTTTTTTACTCCTTGGTTTTGTTCTCTTGAAAGAGCGGAGGAAGCTGTTTGTTAGCGCGTTGCGCAATTTTGTTGATTTATCTTTTCTTAGAAGTTAGAAGATTTGCGTCCTCCTGGAGAGAGAGAGAGAAATGGATTTATTATTTTGGGTGAACGGAAATGGATCTATTCCCTATTCTCTTGAAATATAATGCAACGATGCGGCGTCTGTGATGGGACTGATCAACGGTTGGTATGATGCCGCGGCGGGAAAACGATGGCCCGCGTAACTGTGACAGAAGAAGATCCTGGATATACGCTGACATATGTTTATATATATTCTTTCTTTTATTTTATTTAATAATAGGTAAATTAATTATTGTTTTGTAGAATAATGTATGTGGTTAAAATTAGAGGTGCTTATTGGGCCGGATTGGCTCGACCCGGTTCACAACCGGATCGGGTCAATCCGGCTCAAAATCCGAACCGGTACTGTACCGGTTCGGAATCGACCCGGCCCGGCATGTTATCGGGCTGGGTCGGTTTTAGATTATTAAAACCGGGCCTGGTAAGGGCCCGGCCCGTTAAGGGTCCGGTTAAAAAAAAAATAAAACTGCAGTTGCACTGCATGCAGACTCGCAGAGGCTTGCCTCTGCGAGTCTGCGTTTTGATGACCGTTGCCCATCAATCTTTCTTTTCTTTTTTTTATTTTTTTATTTTAATTAAATTAAAAAAAATAAAAAGAGCTTGGCTGCCACTGCGCAGTGCAGTTGCACTGCAGTAGTGCAGTGCAACTGCAGTATGCAGAGCAGAGGCTTGCCTCTGCTCTGTGTTTGATGGGCAACGGCTCAATCCCTTTTTTTTTAATTTTTTTTATTTTTTTAATTCTAATTTTTTTCCTATAAATACCCTCTATAATCTTCTATTTTCATTTACATTTCTTCTATATTTTCTCTCAAATCTACTATCTATATTCATCTACTCTTATTCTCTTCACTCAACATACTCTCTCAATATTCACTCAAACTCTCTCAAATTCACTTAAATTCCCTTATTCCAAATTTATAATATCATCATTTCCTTTCTAAATTTCATTTTCTTTTTATTTTATAATTTTACAATTTTACTTTTAATTTTCAAATTCTAATATATTATATATATTCCTTATTCCAAATTTATAATATCATCATTTTCTTTATAAATTTCATTTTTCTTTTTATTTTATAATTTTGCAAATTTTACTTTTAATTTTCAAGTTTCAATTTTCAAATTCCAATATATTATCATACATCTATTTTTTTAATTTTTAACATATATTTATTTTCAAAAAAATTATAAAAATGTCAAATTTCTTTCGTCGTTCATGCTCTGTTTCTCGACCTTTTGGTTCCACTGAAATTCCTAATTTGGGTGACGAATCATTTAATGAAATCGAACTCGATATTCATCCGGAGAAGGAGCTTCCGTTGGCACCATCGTTTGGTCGTGGTCGTGGTTGTGGAGGAAGTCATGCTCAAACACAATCATCAGCTGCCACCACTGCTGCTACATCATCAAGACCGAAGTTTAGTCGAAAAAAAACAAGCAGGGTATGGGAGTATTTCGACATTGTAGCAAAAGAAGGTGAGACGAATAAATATTGTGCCATCTGTAAATTGTGCAAAGGCGTTTACTCTATAACTCCAGTGGAGGTGGTGGCGGTACAGGTACGTATAAAAAGACATTTAATTACTATACATAAAATTAATCCTGATGCCGAAGAAAATGAAATTTTAGAAGGTAAACAATCTCAAATTAATACGCATGATGGTGGAAAAAATTTTAATTTTGATAATGTTCAAGCTAGACGTGGTTTAGTTAGATTTGTAGTTAGAACTGAACAACCATTCACAATTTGTGAAAAAACAGGATATTTAGAATTTGTTTGTAAATATTTACAACCCGCATGTAAATCTGTTTCTAGACATACATTAAAAGAGATTGCATGGATATGTTTAAAGAATATAGACAAGCTTTAATTGATAAACTTAGTAATATTTCATCTAGGGTTAGTTTAACTAGTGATATATGGACTAGTACTAATGGTATAAGTTATCTTGTTATAACTTATCATTGGATAGATGAAGATTGGTCTATGTAAAAACGAATTTTATCTTTAGATGTAATAGAAGAAGCACATAATTCATATACTATTTCATAAATATATTACTAAAGTTTGTAAATTATATGGACTAGAAAATAATAAAGTTTTTGCTATTACTTTTGATAATGCTTCAAGTAATACTGCAGCTATTCCTCATTTAATTAAAAGTTTAAACCCTGTTATGCAAGGCATATTTTTTCATGCAAGATGTGCATGTTATATTATAAATTTATGTGTTCAAAGTGGTTTTAGTTCTAGTGGTACTGGTACTGGCATAGGTCCAATTGATAAATTAAAATTTTAGCAAAATGGATTCACACACCAAGTAATAAACGTGAATGGAAGCAAATTTGTATAACAAATAATATACCTATTAAAGCATTTCCACTTCCCGTGGAAACAAGATGGAATTCATTTCATCGTTTGCTTTCTTCTATTTTACCTTATAAAGAACTTGTTACTCCTTTTTATAACAATTATACAAGTAGCACACATTAGTTACTTTTTGAAGAAGATTGGACTTTTATTGAATATTGTGTGATTTATTATCTACTTTTAAAGATGCAACCAAAAGATTTTCAACTCAATTTTATCCAACTACACCGTATTTTGTTCCTATTATCTACACAATGTTTGACAAATTTGTAAAATTTAGGAATCATGAAACTTTAAGTTCTTTTGTATATGATATGGAGGAAAAATTTTAAAAATATTGGGAAATAATTCCTCTTATTTATTGTATTGCAACTTTACTAGATCCTAGTCAAGGTGAGGTAAATATAGAAAATTTTTTTTATTGTTATAAAGAATTTCTTGGTCTTGATTTTATTGAGGATCAAAAGTCCTCAATTAACAATCTTTTTCAAGAATTGTTTAATGTTTATGAAACAAAAAGGGAGCAATTCAACTTTAATCGAGAAGAAGAAGATTCATACGAAGAAACCGAAAGTAGCAAAAAAGGAAAAGGAATTTTAAACGCAATTAAGGAAGCAGCAAAGAAGAGAATGAAGCTAAAAGGAAAAGCGAGCGGATCGGGATCGGGATCAGGATCAACAACTCGACGGAGTTCTAGCTTCAATGAGCTAGGATTTTTCTTAAGTCAAGATTTTTCTGTAGATGATAACTTTGATCTTCTCCAATGGTGGAAAGAAAACCAAAAACAATTTCCAGTTTTAGCTTCCATGGCCCGAGATGTTTTTGCGGTGCAAGTTTCTTCTGTTGCTTCGGAATCCGCATTCTCGACGTGTGGAAGAATTATTGGAGACCATCGAACCACTCTTAATCCGAATTCATTGTGCATGTTAACATGCCTTAAAGATTAGTTTGATGCGGAATCGCGCAATGTCGAACTTGGAATGGCCAATGAATTTGCTGATAATAATTCAGAAGAGAATGAAGAAATTTCCAAGGCAATCCGTATAAATTATGAAGAGTAGAGAATAATTTTTTTTTGTAAATTGTATGTAAAATTGTAAATAAGTTTAGTCATAGTGAATATTTTTATGGACTACGGTCCCGTGGTTTTTACCCTTCTAACTTTTGAAGGGGTTTTCCACGTAAAAAATCTTTGGTCTCCTACTCTCTCCTTTTTCTCCTTTGTTGTTGTTGTTATTATTATTATTATATTATTACATACCAAATTAATTAATGTTATGCTTATATATGTTTTAAAATAAATAAATATTTAAAATACAAAATGAATTAATATTTTAAAAACATATTAAATAAATGAATAAATATTAAGTAAATGATATTTCAAATATAATAAATTATTTTAAATGCAAAATGAATATAAATAAAGATATGCAAAATGAATATAATAATAATATTCATAATATCATTATTTGTATTTTGAATCAAATATCATTTTATCATAATATTATATTCATAATATAACTTTAATTTATTATAACAATAATTTTATTAGATAATTTTATAATAGTTTGTTTTTACATTATTGTTACATTAATTAAATAAATTATAATATAACTTATAATAAATTATTGTTAAATTAAACTATTAACATTATTTATTATAAAAATAAATTTACTACATTAAATTATTAAAATATATTAATATATATTAAAATAAATTAATATAATTTTTTTTAAAAATAAAAATTTTAAAAAGAAAAAAAATGGACCGAACCGGTTTAAACCGGTTCGGTCCGGTTTTGAGGCGAACCGGTCCAACGAACCGGGCCGGTTTGCCTCTCATAATATATAGAACCGGTTCGGACCGGTTCTCTTATGGTTAGGCCCGGAACCGGCCCGGTCCGGCCCGTAACCACCTCTGGTTAAAATTGAAAAAAAAAAGCGGAGAATAAATATCTATCTATACATATATATATATATATATTTTTTTTCTCTCAGCTATTCTCTCAGTAAATCACGTCTGTACAATATCTTTGAAACACTTTTACCGAAACATATATATATTTTTGTCTCCCAGTTCTTCCCTTAGTGAGCCACGTCTGTACAATATCCTTGAAATACTTTTGCTGAAATAGTTACCCATTCATCATGTTTGCACCATCTGTCAAATTGCTTCTAGCACGACTTTTTTTTGGCTTTTTGTTTATATTATATATATATTCATGATCCAAGTACAATTATCATGTCATCAAAAAAGAAAAAGAAAGTCGATTGATCAAGTGATCTTTGAGCACATGGTAAAGCCCTGGAACTTGGCTGCACATTTCATAAGCACAGCTAGGCTTGGCTGTAAATATTTTGTATGACAAGAATGCTGAATGGGATTGAAATCATGAAGAAAAGATGGAGCCGGAAATCTTTGAATGAAATTGAGAAATTAATGGAAATAATCTGAACCTTATTGGAGCTATAACTGTTGGAAGGGTTTTATTATTTATTATTTTTTGAATAAAATTAATTTTAAATTATAAAACGAATAAAAATAACTATTTATACTATCATATATTTTTGTCTCCTCCTTTTTCATGCTTGACACATGTCCATTTATTTATTTTTCTTCAACAACTCTTTCTTTTTTTAGTTAGGTCCTTTTATTTTTTTCTCAACAATTTTTTTAGTTAAATCATTAACATGTTTTTTACATGACTCTTGAACTCTTTTTAATTCAGTCTTCTATTATTATTTTATAGTATTGTTTTATATTTTTATCTATTTGCTTCTTCTACTTGCATATATTTTGCTTTCGAATGAAAATTATTATATGAAATGGTTTTTTTTCTCTAACTTTTTTAAAAAAAATACTTTTACTTTGCATATTATACTTTGGGGTAAATATAAATAGTTCAATTAGTTATTCTTAAAATAAAAATGCTTACAGATGGGTTTTAAATCTTACACTTGATTAATAATATGAACAAAGCATTTTTAGCTATTTTTTTACTTTTTTGTTAAATTGTCTGAACCACTATGCTCTATATATATTTTGATACTTTTAATTTTTATTGTTGTTGCATGATTATCTTAATTTGTTTGTTTCTAGCACAAATTATCTGTTTGTCATACTATTTAACTTAAGTATTGTGTATTTTTTTAATCCAAGCTAATCCAAATTTCTTAAAAAAATTATTTTTGGACATTTTGTTTTGATATATAAAATTTATCCTTAGTAAACATGTTTTTCTTTTGTACTAAATAATATGAAAGAAATAAATATTTTTATGACCAATAACTCTTATCTAATAATCAATTTTACTAACTTTAAGAATTGCAAAATAAAAAACAGACCTGCATCATAGCACGGGTTTTTATCTAGTATGATAATAAAACAGGAAATTTAATAATTAAACGTAAAATAAATTAGAAGTATTGTAAAATATTAAAAAATATAAAGCAATTTTAAACATAATGAAAAATAAAAATAAACGCAATGATATATTAATTTAACGTAAAAACTTCAAAAAATAAAATAAAATCTAATTAAATCATTCATCCTGCAAAAAGGAATGGCAAGCATTTTTATAACAACGAAGCTTTAGCTTTGTCGAAAGTGAAGACTCTTTGTCCACTTGCTTGTTATCTACATTTTGCAAAACAGTAACTTTCCTTTTATGTGCGTTACACGAAATTGCTTCTGGAGCACTCATCCTCTGCTCATCTTCCGTTAATGGCCTCAAACCATAATCATCATCAAGTAAAAAAATTAAGAACATAATGAAATTATCAAAAAAAAAAAAGAGATTAAAAAAACAAAAATTACCTGCATCCAATCAACACTTGAATATTAAAAGCTAAAATATTAAAAAAGTTTATTAACTTTGTTACTTTATTTAAATAAGTCTTTATACTATTATTGTAACCAAATAAATATTTATACTTTGATTTGTACTCAAATAAATTCTTATTTCAAATAAAAAATTAAATATAAATAAAAAGTATTTCAAACTAATTTAACCAATCAAAATTTAATTAATTCAATTCAAATAAGTCACTTTGAGATTTAAATTAATTTTTATAGATCGATTTATTCTTTTAATTTGATCTCTAAAATTATAAATTAAACCAACTGAATTAATTGACATATTTTAAATATACAATATATAAGATATAATATAAATAATTAAATATTATATAATATATTCTATCTAACCAACGTTTTTTATGTAGAAAGTTAGGTTTTAAACCCAATTAAAAAATTAGATTACTCACTTCTATAAAAAATTGATTTATGTTAATGGCTAATCTAATCTAATCTAACATATTATATTACAAGGTACATAATAAATATGGCAAAATATATACATGGATACTTACTTGGACATTCTTTTTGAATGACAAATAAGCATCTATTAATGTATAAATCAAAACAAACAATAAATATTTCTCCACCTTTCCACTTTTTAAAATTTTCTCTAATTCTTACAACTTCTCAATCTTTTTAATAAAATTATTTTAAAGTAACTTTAAATACTATCTAATCCAAAAAATTTAAAATATATATAACTTTAATATTATCTTTTTGAAAAACTAAATAAAATATTAATTGATATTTATTTATATTTATAGAATAAATAATTTGAATTTGAATTTATTTAAAAAATATTTTATTAACTAAACTTAAAAGTATAAAAGTAAGCTATCAATATCATGTATATTATTTAAATATTTATATTATTATTTTTCTAAATAAATAAAATTCATAAAACATATAAAATTACAAATATATATATATATATATGTTAACATACATATTTAATAGATAAAATTAATTATATAAATATGTTATAATTATTCTTTATATATATATATATATATATATATATATATATAAAGAATACATATGTATATTATATATAAATAAAATGCATATGCTTAATAATATTATTTATAATATTTTCATTTTTTATTTTTCCCAATACTTGTTTATTTTATGTTTAGAATTTTATAATATTTAATTAAATATTTAATTCTTTTATGATTGGATATATTTGTTATATTATATGTATTTTATATTGTATTATTATCTAATATACTCTCAGTCAAGTTTTTAAATTTCGTAAACGACACTTAGATGATAATATATACTCTTTAAGAATATTAAAAAATAAAAAATAAATAAAAAGAAAGGTATGCGTCATCATTTAAATATCATTTGTAAAGTTCAAAAAATTTCACTGACAATATATTAAATAATAATCATTTTATATATACATTAAATATATAAATTAAATAATATTATTATATATATTTACAAATTTAAATAATTAAAATTAATTCGTGCATCGAACGAATAAAAACTAATTTATGTATAAATTAAAGGTATAAGACTTATCTGAATACAAATTAATGTTTAAAAGCTTATTCGAGTTCAAATAAAAAGTTAAAAGCTTATCTAGATGTAATAAAAATATAAAAATTTATTTAAATAAAATAACAAAATGTAAGAATTTTTTTTAATATTTTAGCCAATATTAAATTTCTATCTTGACGTTCTAATCGGTGATTGTTGAAATGAGATGGAAATGGGATTAATCCCCCCATTCCTACTTTTTAAAACTGATCTAGAGTGAATGACATCATATCTTGTGTTTCCTTGTTCAAATTCTTTAAAGACAAAAAGCTGATCAACCTTTACATGATTAATGAAACAGATACAAGTTTTTGAAAACTATAAACTCTGTTTTTTGCTTTCGGTATAAATACATTGTTTTAAAAATATATTAAAGCAGTCAATCCTTTTTTTTTCTAAGCATTCGATTGCTCTTGTATATAAAAATCTTTTTCTTTTTAATTTTTTTTTGCAGAATATCATGGACGCAGACTGAAGCCCCCTATTAATGCATTGAGTGAACAAATAGCTCCATTTCTGACAAAAGAATAACAAATATCCTAAATTCTACCATCTCTCAACGCTAAAACCAGAGTCGCTGCTATCAACACAGACTGCACAAACAGCATTACTTCTGAGGAACTTGAAAAGGCACGTAAAATAGAATTTGAAGCTAAAATTAGTGGGAATAAGGAACGCTTAATTACAATAGGAAAAAAACACAAGCTGGCAAATTAAGAATCAATACAAAGGCGATCTCCCTCCCTACTTAGTTTAAAATCCAATGGCATGGGTATGGCCACCCACATCTTCTGTCTTACAAGAATCCCTGTAGACCTAAAACAGAAATCAAGCCAATGCCAATCAACTTGTACAGAATCTTCGGCTGAATTCAAACCTGCAAAATGTAATCCAATACTCGTAATAAATTTAGCAATCCATAACATCAGTTAATGATTACGGTTAACTATAATCGTTCAAAGAATTCAATAACGAATATTTTAAACCAATGGCCTAGTTTGCGGCAGGCTCATATGTCTACAATCAACATCACATGAAACAGCTTCAGCAAGCACCGATGTTATATTGACCCCATGCTTTTAAGCCAAGACAATTTCTTCCAAAACTTCGGTTTTTATTTTTGAATTGGTCAACCATCCCTTCAATAGGCCATGGCCCGAGAAACTTGAAAGACACTGACATTCTAGAGCAAGGCCTGGAGTGACGCACAATAACAAACAAGTTGTATGATTTTAGACTTTTCTGTTGCTTGGTATTTAGAGTTTAACAATACTTGCATCAGGAACCAGGGTAATTCTCCTATATTCTAAGATAAATTGCCAAGAAGACAGTACTCATTAGTTTCAATTTGAAAAAAGTGAGAACTTCACCAAGTACCATTGCAAATTTGCCTGATAGCTACTTTTAACTGTCATTATAGAAAGTAGAGACTTCTTATACTAAGCAGACAATAGACAGTTTATGAATGCCATTTTATGTATGTCTTAAGTCTGACACTGAACTGAAATGATTGGAGGAGTATAACTACATCTCAAGCTTGTCATGGTTTTGGAGTCTGAACTCTCAACAAACTGTTATAAAAATGGATGGCCCTACTACCAAATCAAAGCTTGGAAGGACAAAACACAGCTCAAAATGGAGTTCACATAGCAATTGCAGTATTCAAATAATACCCAATGTCTTATACTCAAATTCTGTTTTGAGAATTTAGACCACAATAAATTCAGGGTGTCTTAACGGTAATCTTGAAGTTGATGGTGATTATACCTCGGGTAGACATAAAGTAAACCTTAAATAGAGGACAGTAGACCCAAAACAGAACAAATCGAGAGGCAAGGCACATTATTGCGATTCCAGTCCTTGAGGGAACTTATAGAATGGCAATGCATGGCCATGACTTATGATTAAACAAAAGACAAATATTTTCAGTAGACGGTAAAGGTTTAATAGCAAAAGGATACAAAAACTTTAGTATTCATAGCAAGAAAGAAAAACGCTATAACCTCCTAAGTCCTACTCCTACCCTCCAATTTCCACCATCCAATGAACATTATGTATTCTGCAGCCTGCAGCATAACAAGTCAAATTCAAAATCTAATCCAACTAACAGAGCTACAGATACAGAATGGACCAACCTAGCCCCAACTTATTCCAATAAATGAAACTAAGAAGCTGAATATGAATCACCAAGATAGCAATAGCAGGGGTATGCAATAGCAAAAGTATAAAAACTTCAAAGTTCATACAATCAGAATTGACTTGCTGAAAAAAACAAAAGAATAAATCACATGGTATCTAATACACATTTTAACACAAAACTAGCAACAAATCAGAACGAGAATGAATGGAATTCAGAGTTTGAAAGACAGTTCTGAACAGGGAAGCCACAAATATTAACTGACCAAAAACATTCACTGTTACTCATTTATGAAATAAAAAAAATAACTTCAGAAAAGAAAAAGAAAATATAAGCAAACCTAGTCAAACAGCATTTTGCAAAAGAATAACTCTACTAAATGGTCAAATAACCCTTAGCATTTCAACTAGTAAATAAATATATAATCGGGCAGCGAATAATTATAATATATCTCTGGGAAAAAGAAACCAGGAACAAGACTAATAAGTGATTATAAATTACCTCAAATTACAAGTCACTAGACTTTTTCCCAGTAACAATCTGGAAGATACGTAGACCCCTGCTAAATGCTTCATTAAATAAGATCCTTGTCTGCATTGACTGAAATCCAGGCATCCACGACAAAAATGCCACAGGGGTCATCACAATTACCCCAAACAGTATATCATATAGCCGAGCCACAGAAACCACAGACTCCCAAAGCCTGGTAGACTGCAGAAAGGGTTGAAGTACTTGGGCAATTGATATAAGTCCCCAGCCAGTGGGAATAAATGCCAATAAACTGGTGAAAATGTCTATAAATTTAAGAGCTGTAAACTCAAGTAGAGCAATTATAACAAGTATTCCAAGAATGATGACAAGGAATTGAACCAGCCGAAAATATATATGTTCCTTAGCTGCATATTTGTCCCGAGCATATGAGATTACCAGATAAATTCCAAATGCCACAAAAATGTAGATCCAAGACAGCAAGTATACAGCAATACTGGTACTATGAGCAGCAATTCCAGCTGGTATACAATTCCATACTGGAAAAAGAAAAATCGAAGGTCTAAAATGATCTCCAATAGCTTTCCCCAGAGGCCAGTTGTCCTCAGGTGATCCTGCTCCTCATACCACCATCTCTCCCAGCTCTGTTCAGCCTTGGCAAACACACCACCTCGGCACCATATCCAGTTCATAAATTCATCAAAGTCATAAACAGTCTTTAACCAATCGAAACCAGATGGATTGAATGCAAAAGGGGCCATAATCCATGATAGGACCAGAAACCAACTTGAGATTGTCATGGCTATGTAAACAAATGTGTCCTTAGCTACAGGGCTGTGAGATGCATAAACTGTTAGTATGAGACCAAGCTCAATAGCCTTTATAAAATGGCTGCGTGCATACAGTCTGTAATTTTCTGCAAAACTCTTGTGCTGCACGACAAAACCACGGCCCGTAGCCCGATACTTTGCACCACCATGAAGGATAGTCCGGCCAAAGAAGTGAGTACGGGTTCCCATGGAAAATGTGTAGAAAACAGATGAAAGCTGAAGTTGCATTGTCAAGAAATCCCAGATAGCTTGAAGGAATCCATGCTCAAGGGAATTCTCCACTATCATTGGAAGGGCAGTGAAAAGACCAAGTTGGATGATGAGCTGTTGATTTAAGATGGCACCAAGTGCTTTATTGTTGTTGCTGTTGTTAGCCAGGGCAGCATTCTCAATGCCACTCAGAGACAGATAAAGTCGGCCCCACAGAAAAGCATATACAGTAAGAATGACCATCATGGTATTGAAAAAAATCCCACAGTAGTATAAAAGAATGATAACATCCGGAAGAAGTCCAGTCTATGACCCAGCCGATAAACATCTCTGCTGAGAACTTGCTCACCATTCCCACTAGCAACCTTGGCCTCAAACATCGATATTTGATTCAACCCAACATCCCTTCCTTTTCCAACCTGGATGTATTCATGGTGTGTGACATTGCCACCTCGCAAAGTACAATTAAAGCCAGCAAAAATGTCCTCACTAATATTAATCACCCTGGAAGCTTTACTGATCCCACCCCGAGTCAAAAACCAAAACCTGTCAAAGACATCTGGATGGCCATAATGCATACGAATTTTCAGAGGATTTGCCAAGACACGCTGTCCCAAAGTAACAAAACTTGTTTCTTGAGCTGACATAAACCAAGCAAGTGACGAAACAGAACCAGTAAAAATGTGTTCCCTGACTCCCAAGATAGTGGGCTTTCGTATACCATAGTAGTGCTTGTATTCCTCCAAGAGATTGCGCATTTTCAGTGCCTCCTCAAAGTAGTTGTCCTGGTTCATATCAATAGTTTGAACAGCATCACCACGAGTGAAGATAAGTGCATGGTTTTGATTTTCTGGTTTGCCCTCTCCAAGCTTTAACGGACCAGGCAATTTGACACGATAGATCTCCACCTCCTTCTGTAATTGCTGATCATACTTCACGAGAACAGAGTAATACTCCTTCTCATCCCTCCCCGTGGGAACCTCATCAACATAGGCAACTCGAAGGGCTTCATTGTGTTTCATCAGATACAATATTTCCTCAGCATGTGGATCCTTTTTGGCCTTCTGAGCCCCATATATCTGGCAGGCAACCACATATGTGTATTTCATCAAAGAGGTGCCCTCCTCATGGCCCTTGAATAACAGACCCAGAGAACTACTTGCTGCTTAAAGTCCTGGAAGAGGGTGATCTCTCAGAGTTGAAACTGTCCAAACCACCATCTCTCCCCATAGAACCAAGCTCTCGTGCCCCTTCTCTAATGTCCATCTCTGATGCAGAATCAAGGAAAGCCAGCATCTTCAGAGCTCTATAATAGTACATCATTCCTCTCACAGTGCGTGAAAGTGTCTGGCCTCTGTAAGATGCCCAGAGCCTCAGATCTCTCATCTTGGTTGTCCATATCTCATCATCCTTTACCATTCCTTCTCGCTGCATTCTTTCCATGAAGTTTTTCCACTCTCATCATATATGGTCTGCAAATAATATAGGATAGAAATCCCATCTTCGTTCTCAGTTAGGAGCTGTTCTTTGCTATAAAGCACCTCTTCGTTATAGTAAGGGGTGAGGACACTAAATGCCATCATCTTTTCTACTTGGGGAGCATGGGACATATTCATAAAGAGTGAATTGCTAAAGAACGCAATTCGACGTCTAGCCTCAAGATTAACTGGAATATTCTGCATAGAATCCCTGGAGGTAAGAATTGTATGTAAGCGTCTAACCTGCCGATAAAATTTCTCGTCACTGGGGTCAGGCAACTTAACAGTATTTTCAAACAGCAGTCCTGCCATGGCAGTAGGGTCTCGAGGTGCCAGTCCATCCTCCCTCAGCTGTTCAATAGTCCTCTTGCCCTCGATAAAATCACGGACAGCAATCTCGTAAAGGGCCTGCAAAGTATTCACCACCTGGTTCACATCCTTCTTGGGCTTAGTCAATATCTCAACAAGTTTTATCAACTTCGCATGAATCTGGGGTAGTGCAGTCATTTGAATGTTTTGGTGAACTTCTCAATCTCAATAGAATGATCAATTTCTTGAAACAAAACAGTGAGAATGGAATGCTCCTCAGACTGGACATTGAGGATTTCAAGCATCATGTGCTTAATACTGTCATAAGCTTCAATCACAGCACAACGTCTATACTCATTTTTGCATATTTTATACCAAAGCCACTTATCAGGAGCATCCACCAACTCTTTTGCCTGCCTCAGAGCAAGCAACAGCTCATTGCAAAGTAAGAAACATGGCCAGCGAATAACTCTGACATTCCAAGAATTCTGGGGCAACTCTAGCAGCTCAACTTCACGATCAGAGATGATATCTTCTTCCCTGAAAATGGTAATTATCTCATTCCATATCAAAGCAAACTTGTGAGCCTCAACCTGGTTTGATTCAAGCTTCCTGTATGGTCGCCCAAGCCCATATCTTAGCTTCAACCTGTGAATAGCATCATTAAACTTGCTCCTGAATGTTCCCCTGGCATTCAATAACTGCTCTTCAGGCATCAGATTGAACTGAATTGCACTGGCAAAGAACTGAAACCTCAGCCTCAACTGCTGGATGTTTCTAATCTCGCCTAAGTGCTGGAATAACCCCACTCCCGCTCCCACAAAGGAGGAATAAATTGAATACCAAATCTGAAGATCCATCAAGTAAATAAACACCACAGGCAGCCACAACAAACCAACAGCCAAATTGTTACTGCCACCAAAAGTTCGTGCCACTCATAATGCACATTCTTAAGATCCAACAGTTGTTTGGTCGGTTTAACCAAGGGTTTAATTTGCAAGAAATAACTAAATGCAAATTTCGTAGCTAACACCACGACCCAGAAGAGCGTATACTTAACATTATCAACTAGCCCTTCCCTCAACCCCCGACCAACAAAACTCTTACTCTGAAACCACCAAGACAACAAATAAAATATTTTCCAATTCCTCTCCTCGATAAAGTTCCTAATCCAAGGAAGCACGAATAAAGACAATGCCAATATTTCAGGTAACACATAAACCAATGCAATTTGTAGAAAAACGACCACCCTCCGATTAGCCTCAGCAGACCACGTTCTATCATGGTTCCTTTGCGTCCAGATCCTTCCATAACAAACAGAAAAAGTCACGATCCAGGCAGCAGCAACCACCGCCTTTAACACCATCCTAATGCCAAGCCCCAAGGTTTCCCTCGAAACACGGCCATACTGCATCCCTGCATCTAATAAAGCCTGCAAAAACCTCATCCCACTCCAAGTAATAAACACTGTCAAAACCTTAACCTGAACATTCTTCTTTGTCAACGCTTGCCACGGATACGCCCTCTCTTCCCAAGCCACAATAATCGCCACCTGAAGAAACAAAAACAGCATCACCCAGAGCCTATCAAAACTCCTGTAAAGATTCCAAAACGACCTTTGCTCGACGAACCCAGTTTTCCCAACATGTTCGTTTCTACCTGAAGTAACAAAAAAATTACTGCCCTCATCAATCGGCCACTTGAGTTTCTGAAAACATCTCCTACTCCAAAAATACTCATTCAAATCATCATAATTTCTCCAAGCACTATGCGGCGCCGTTCCGTTCTTGCTACTCTCAACTTCCGCCTTTACAGTCTCGTATATCGGCTTCACGACACAGTTCAAAAAAGCATTATCTCCCGATATCGACGGCATAACAGGCTGGCCCGTGTTTTCGTCGATGTAGTCTTCCAGAATTTTGTTTAATTCCATGGCCATGTGATGGAAGATGTAGCAGATGCATTCAGGCATGAAACGGAGATTCGCAGATTCGCCCCAGATTAACAAATAAAGCCCCACGTAAAGTAACTCACGCCGTTGATCAGAGTTAGAGCGGCTGCTGTCGGAGATCCAGATGTTCGACTTCTTGCCCAAATAAGAGCACCAGTTAGTGTAGTTTTTGAGGAGTTTTCGGCGGAACCTACGGAGGACGCCAGCGTCGAGGGTGTCAATGTTGTCCGGCGGAGGGGAAAGCCGCATCTGGGAGTTGGCCAGGTGGAGGACGAGATGCTCCCTCTGGTTCTTGACGTTGTCGTGCTGGAAACCGAAGAAGAGAGACAGCCAGTCGAGGATGTCCATGGCAGGGTGCCATTGTCCGTAAGGCGGCTTTCGTAGATCTCCGACGGCGCGTAGAGCTGCAGCGGCTGCGCGTACTTCGGGGAAACGGAGTGAAGGGTGGTCGGCGAGGAGGTTGTGGACGGGGATTATGTTGTACGGTTCATCTTCGGCCGGAGCCGTTCGGGTCGGGCCCGACTGAGGGCCATGACGGTAACGGAGAGACATCGCATTAAAAAGGAAAAAGAGGGAAAGGAAAAGTTTTGGAGAAGAGGTGAAGGTGCCGGATTTAGATTTGTTATCGTTTTTGGGAAAAGAGAAGGCTAACGTAGAAAGAATTAGATCTGAATTCAGAAATACGAGAATTAGGCGGTTTTACGACGCGTTTATTTCTTTTTTTCATTATTTATCCCTTTTCATATTTTTAGATATTATTTTCATTGGTATTCTCCAAAATTAAAAAATAAAAAGAAGGGTAACGTATGGGGAGACAGGTAAATAGGGAAATTCAAATTTTGATGTATGAGAAATTTTCTTCCATGTAGCATAGCTTGCTTCCCATGGGCTTTTATTGGCTAACTATGTGCTCTCAAAAATTTATTTTGGGGAGCAATGAATTCTCTCAAAATGAATTTTCAGGAGTTTTGAATCCAAAGTTTTCTTTGAATTTTTCACCCGAAAACACCTCAAAAAAAAATTGTAACAAATTGTTAGAACTTGTTGTTTAGAGTGAAAATGATAAAAACGATATATTGTATTGAATTTATGGAAGAAAAGGTAAAATAATAATTTCATTCAAGTGTATTTTTAAATTAAAAAAAATTTAACAGGTTGTGTCAATTCAATGAATTTTTTTATGACATTTAGAAGCTCTCTTGATACATTTGAACGTGTAACCCAAGTTCTGAAATTGGGTCACCTCATTAACCTACCTCGAAAGATAATTTGTATATTATATTGTATTGGTTTTTCTTTCGCTCTTCAGGCATTGAATCTTTCTTACTGTACAATTTTTTTTTCTTTCTTTCTGTGATTCTGTCCACCTTTGAGTTTCTTCAGGCGTTTAAAGTCAAACGCGCAGAAAGGGAAATCTTTAATTTGAACGTAGAAGGCGGGGAACGTTTGCCGGCCGTAGGCACATCACACATGGGGTCCAGCACTTGGGCATACTATCTGACAAGGCAAAGACAAAAGAGTGTTGATAAGAATATTTATGAGGAAGTTTGATTTGTTTCTACATTCGACAAAACAGTGATTAAATTAACAACTG
Organism: Heritiera littoralis; assembly: GCA_031772115.1. Lineage (NCBI taxonomy): Eukaryota > Viridiplantae > Streptophyta > Magnoliopsida > Malvales > Malvaceae > Heritiera > Heritiera littoralis. The sequence continues at coordinate 2,232,348 of JAPDPK010000100.1, read as the reverse complement.
TCCAAATTTGACGATGTCTTTTATTCTATTCACAGCGATTTCCAGGGCCAAGCACACCAATTTTACGCGCAAGCGTAAGTGACAAACTTATTGCCGATCAGTTTCAATATTTTCATATAATGAAAGTTTTAGACTTTCTGTTTTAGGGGAAGAAAAATGCTGCGTTGAATTTTGAAAGTTATACTTGTAATACGAATTTATTTTAATTATTTAAATTAACAAAATATTTTAAATAATATTATTTGATTTATATGTTTAAAAAATATATAAAATATTATTATCCAATATACTGTCAGTGAGGTTTTTAAGCTTCACAAACGGTGGTTTCACAAACGGTGGTTATTTAATGACACATACATCTGCTTTATTTATTTCTTAATATTCATAAAAAAATTTATCATTATCTTATTCCTGCTTGTGTAATCTATTAAGTCCATATATAGTGTATTGGATAATAATCCTATATAAAATGGATTATTATCCTATCCACAACCACTGAAGTTTTTTTAACTCCACAAATGGGGTTAGGATGATGATATGTGTTCTTTAGAAATATTAATAAAATAATAAATAAATAAAATAGGACACATGTCATCATCTTAATCCCGTTTGTGGAGTTAAAAAACTCCACTAGCGGTGGATTGGATAATAATCCATATAAAATACACATAATATAATAAAAATATTCAATAATAAAAAATTAAATATTTAATTAAAATTTTATAAAATTCAAAACATAATATAAGCAAATATTAGTGATGCGGACTAGGTCAATTATTACTGGGCTTTTCTATAAATCAAGCTGAAGACAATTAGGCTGAATAATAACTTAAGCCCAAGAGGAAGGAAGCCTCAGAAGGCCCATAAATGATCCACTAGGTTATTATTTAAGCTGTGGGGCTTAAAGGTAATTACGCATAAAATAACTCCTGTAAATAGGTCACAAGTATTATTCTTAAACCCTAAGCTCTATTTGCCTACTGAAACCCTGTCTGACTTAAGCATCGGAGCAGAATTCTTGGAGACAGACTAATGCGAAGATCGAGGATCCGACGTCAGCAAACATTTATTGTTGTTTTTGGCAACAACAATTGGCGCCATCTGTGGGAAACAAACAAAAAAGCCATAAAAAAAATTGTGAAAGACGATCTGCGGAAGACCGGATATGTAGGCTACAAAAGGGTGCACCAGTTACGCGGCAAAATAGTCTGTCGCACGCAAAGATTCACGCGACAGAATAGTCTGTCGCGTGCGAGGTGCATGCGACAGAGTTATTCGCGCGCGCAAACATGCGACAAACCTTTTGGCATTAGCGAGAGAATAGCTCTTCATTCGACAGGCTGGCGAGAGAATGACTCTCGCATTCGTGAGCTTGGGCGAGAGCTTCATGGACAACAGCTAGCTCTCGCACCTGCAGCATGGGCGAGAACTGCGTGGCGATAGACTAGTTCTCGCACTTGACAGCGTGAATACCGCACCATGCATGGGCGATAGACTGCTATCGCACCTGACAGCATGGGAAGAGATTGAATGGGCGATAGACTGGCTCTCGCACCTATCAGTATGGCGAGAATTGCATTTGCGATAGACCCTTGGCGAGAACTGCATGGGTGATAGACCTTTGGCGAGAAGGTGTCTATCGCACCCGACAAGCTGGGCGAGAGATAGGCTTTCGCACTAACAGCTTGGCGAGAGAGGCTCTCGCCGAAAACAAACCTATCAGCATGGCGAGAGACTGCATGGCGAGAACTGCATGGGTGATAGACCCTTGGCGAGAGGGTGTCTATCGCACCCGACAAGCTTGGCGAGAGATAGGCTTTCGCACTAACAGCTTGGCGAGAGAGGCTCTCGTTGGAAACAAACCTATCAGCATGGCGAGAGACTGCATGGGTGATAGACCCTTGGCGAGAGGGTGTCTATCGCACCCGACAAGCTGGGCGAGAGATAGGCTTTCGCACCTAAAAGCTTGGCGAGAGAGGCTCTTGCCCAAAGCAAATGACATTCTTGCCCTCGTCCAAGCCTGAATGTTGCGTGACTCCTTAGATTTTAATGGTCACTTGCTTGAATTCATCCTTTCGCCAAGATTCCTTGAACATGGCAAATTTAGCTTCTCGTCCTTGAAAAGGCAGCAACACAATCATACCTGACTCCACAAAGAAAACCAAAAACATCGTAAGACCAATGGTACTTTCTTCATGCAAAAGTCGTATGCCTGGGAGCGTTTCTGCCACTGTGATAAAACAGATTGGCGCTAAGGCTTCGAAAATCAAAGGAAGGAAACTTTTCAACGAAGCATGTCATTCAACCAAATCCAAGAAGGCTTCTCAGCAGGAAAGCTTGCCATTAGAAGTTGCCTCAACCATTGAACATACCATAGAGGAAGAGGGAAAGAACTCCTCAGGTATTTCAGAAGCAACAGCACCTCTTGTAGAGGAACCTTCTCTGTTGCTAGCATTCAATGCAAAAGAAATTGACTCGCCAGTTTAGACTTTGGGAGCATAACAAACCAAGATGCCACATAAGGTTGTTGTCTCTAATGAAGATAATCATGATGAAGCTACTCCAAATATCAAGAGCAGTGTAGGAGCAATTTCTTTCATTGAAGCAGATCATCCCTTGGATAAGAAGAATAACTTTTTACTAGTCAATGAGAATGAATCACCGCCAATTAGTGCACGATTACAAGAGTTGTCTAACAATTCAAAATTGCTTTATTCCTCAACTCCGTCCGGCATAGGGATACCACCCAAGATTGATGTTTCATTTGATGGTCAAGTCTCTACTGAAGTTTTGGAGCCAAAAACTCCTGAACCTAGTTTGCCAGTTAATGATAAATCAGAAATTGTAAACATCAATTGCAGTCCTTGGAAAGCATTCAAATACCATCTATGTCACTTGAAGAGGACGATGAACAACTCTTTGCATCATCAGAATCAGAAAGGGTGACATCTATGGCTCCGGCAACTTTAATATGTGGCGGTGCACTCAGTCATGCCCACTCACAACAGCCCCAGTTGAGCCACAAGCAGCCATACGGATTGCATCAGCAGCAAAGCATAAGCCAGAGACACAACTGGTAAAAGAGAAAACAAAACTGAGAAACGATGAAGCTTGGAGAAAGAACCCATTCTTTATTTCCTAAATCTAGGATGTGAAAGAGATTGAAAGGAAGATACTACCATCTTGCAATCATTCTGAGTTGGAACTCATCATGCATTAACGGAGGAGCAAATGAATTATTTGCTGTGATGTCATTTTAAATACATAACGAGTTGTTGCCAGCTTGTGTTCATGGGTTTTACTGTATGAAATCTGGCAGGTTCTTGCTAATAATTCACGATATTTCTTGAGGCGTCCAAGTACTGAGGAGGCGAGTTTTTGAGACACCATATAAGCCTAGCCAACCCACGTTCAGTAGCATGCAACAATGGGACTTTGGAATTGTCTCCAATTGATCTACGGGGTGAATTTAGAATATCCTATAATTCCTTGTTACTGCCAGGATTAAAATTAGTTATCGTACATCCCACCGTTTTAGATCCTAATAGCCGCTACAGTACTGGAGGCAAAGGATTTGGCATAATAATAATAATAAAAATAAAAACATTATTGTTTGTAATAAACAATAGCAAGCATTTATTGTTTAAGGGAGACTGGACATGATAAATAATGTTAGAAAGAAAAAACTGGGCTATGACCAGTTACATATTTGAGTGCATAGAATGAGCGATAGATAGTGATTTCTGGCAGCAGAATACAAGAAGTGGTTTAGAGCCCAGCCTGTCGAATGAGAGATCTCTGGCGACAGAGTACAATGAATGGGCGACAGCAGTGTCCTCAATTCGGCGAGCACAGGCACGCACATGACAAGTTTTTTGCGACAAGGTTCCACGTGGCAGACTCTTTTTACGAGAGGTGGCTCACGCGTGCGACAACCAAAATGGTGAGGTAAAGGGGGACCACTATTGAAGATCTCACAAAGATGCCACTCTTTTGAATAGTTAGATGCGTGCAAGACGTCATGCGACAGAATGATCTGTCGCTCAAAAGGTGCTTGTCACACTGCAAATTTGAGCGATTACAAGCATGCAACAGGCACTCTGTCGCAAGCTAGCTCAAGGTCACGCAACAGAGCAATTTGCACAACTATAGGCATGCGACACGACTCGAACATGGGCAACCTTATCTTCTTCGTCGTCAAATTGAACTTCAAAGCCAAGAAGAGTGACGGGCCTTGTACAAGACAAGAGCTCCCGCACGCAACAGGCCTTTGGCGAAAGAGGAGCTCCCGCGCGTGACAGGCCCTGAGCGAGACATGGGCTCTAGCAGGCGACGGGCCTTGAGCGAGACAAGGACTCCCGCACGCGACAAGCCTTGGGCGACAGGGTAGCTCCCACGCGCAGCAAGCCTTGGATGAGATAGGGCTCTCGCACGCAACAAGCTCCCTACTTTGATAAAATGAAAGCGAAGAAAACAAATCAACACTGAGAAACAGCTCAAGTGGGTTGATCCGCTGGTGGGACAGTTGAAGCGAGCAAAAAACGCCCGAGTCATGCCTTTCGGCAATGGCTATCAATGCTAGAGAGCATGGAATCCAAACTACTGGTTCGCCGTTTTAGAAAAAAACTTTGGCGAGCACATTTAAATTTGACGATCCAAACGCATGCCCAAGCGCGGGATCTGAGCGGAGTGAGTCTGACTCTAGTTCGATCGGAGTGAGCCACGGATAAACAGTCTCACGAGCTTCATCGGCCCATCTGTCGATCATCTGACACATAAGCTTTCAAGAACTACTTTAGCAACCATATAGAAGTGGCTTGAGAGCCACACACTTGGCCTATCGACAACCTCACATGTGAAAGAGGGTTTGTCTATATAAAGGGTGCGTCGGCTTCGTGAGTCCTTTAAACAAGACAAGGATGTACCAGTTTAGGGCGTCGAGATCAAAGCTGTGAGAAACAAACCTGCCGGATGAGAAGATACTGCATCAGCACTAGGATCTTGGGGAGTCGGAGGAGCAATTTCAGAAGTAGGAGCATCGCTCGAGGGCCCGGCCACAGCTGCAGAGTCTGGCTAGGGATTAATGGTAGTAGATTGAAAAATTAGAGCTCGTCACCATCTAACCTTTGCAGTGACTCGATAGGCTCGGGCTGACCACCTGCCTCGACATGTTCAGGCTCATTACGCACTTCGATAGGCCTAGGCTGGTCACGAACCTCAGTAACCCTAGGCTGATTGCGCGGCTATTGAGGAAGCCATAGACCTTCGAGATTATCCAGGTCATCCATGGCTCCATCCTCTAAATAATCGTTCAGACCTTATGAGTCAGACTCATCCTTGGTCCTAGAAGGATGCCTCATTAGTATTGATATTGATAACAAGAAATGAGAACTAGTTACTAATGAGTTAGAAAAAACACGTGGGAGACATATGAGCGCAACCAATTGCTTGGATGAAAGGTTAGCGAAGTCCCTTGCACATTATTATAGGGTTCACCGACCAAGCAAGGACGTATGGGCGGTAGCAGATTTGAGGTACCCTCATATATTATGCTTGCGATTTTCTTGTCTATTCTAACAAGTTGTGATTGTATTAGGCAGGTGTCCAAAGGAGGCACTAGCCACTGTCCTGTAAGGCAGCAAGCTAGGGAGAGCTTAGTTCGACATAGTCGGACCAAAAACAACTTGTGCCGAATGTCCAAGCAATTGCACTTTACAGACTCTACAAAGACAAAGACTTGGAACTGTACTAGCGGTAAAAACTTGTTGTTATTATTTTAACATTTGCTGCAATTATGTTCTTACTTGTTCCATTTGATTAGAAATACTACGTTATGAAACGAAAGGCCAGTTATTTTTATCTGTACTATGATAATCCTCCATGTTTGATAGACATGTTACAGGAATAGAAGACGCGAGACGGCAGAAATAAGTCCCTGAGCGAGAAGCATACGCAAAATGGGCATAAATAAGACCGTAAAACCGACAGAAATAAGTCCCTGAGCGAGAAGCATACGCAAAATGGGCATAAATAAGACCGTAAAACCGGCAAAAATAAGTCCCTGAGCGAGAAGCATACGCAAAATGGGCATAAATAAGACCGTAAAACCGGCAGAAATAAGTCCCTGAGCAAGAAGCATACGCAAAATGGGCATAAATAAGACTGTAAAACTGGCAGAAATAAGTCCCTGAGCGAGAAGCATACACAAAATGGGTATAAATACGACCGTAAGTGAAAAAACGGGAAACCGACAAAAATAAGTCCTTAAGGGAGCAAAACAAAAAGTCCCTAAGCACAAAAGGGTGCAAGACGGGCAAAAATATCTCCAAACGAGGTATGTTACAATTTTATCATATTACATTTAACACATTATGTTGGCATCTCGGATATAAACGATATTATATTCTAACAAGTCCTTAAGCGGATAGTACGCAAGACAGGACCAATACTCCAGTAAAAGTTCTTCTTTGGACACAAAAAGTCACAAAGAAAAACTTGGGGAGCACACAGTATGCAGGTTGTGAGGTATGTTACGAGGTATGTCACAATTTATCATTGGATATGTGTTGCAATTGGTTGACAAATTACATTTAACATTTTATGTTGGCATTTCGAATATAAATAATGTTATAGTCTTATCAATTCTAAAAGTCCCTAACCGAAAATGCGCGAGACGGGCAAACAAAAAGTCCCTAAGCGAAAAATGCGCGAGATGGGCAAATTATGACATACTCAAGCAATAAAGTGTACGAATAAATGCGATACCCAAGTACGAATTCTTCTTTAGATGGAAGTGCTTCATAAGAAGAGCTGGGAGCACTATAGATTAACTTCTGCATTAAAAGGAGTATCGAAACTAATAGGCACCCATGCATGTGCGTTTCGAGGTGCTATAATGTCAAGAGCTTGATCCTTAGGAAAATTAGTCTCTGGATTATCTAAAAATCTTTGTCCAAGCTTGTGAGAACCTCGACCATCTCGAGTCGACAAAAAGGCTTCTAAGAGCTGGTAAAGATCAGATAAATCTTTATAAGTGTCTATCCTTAGAAAAGGTTCCGAATTCTCAGCATCTGGATCGGGCTTTAACCAATCAAGCGCATGCCAAGTACAAATCACATATGATGAAACCAGATAAGAACATATGCATCCGCTTATGGCACTTATGGACTATGTGCTCTCATGGCCTTAACCCAGATTCGGTTTTCTTCCTCTTGTCTAATAAAAGGCACTTGACAAAAGAAATGATGACACGATGTAGTTTCTGCTACAAATAATAATGAAGTTCACTAGTTGAGCCCTCAAGTGAAGATGAAAAGATTCTTGTGATAATCCCAGGAAGAGGGCAGCAAAAGAATTTGAAAAGCCCATTCTTTATATACTCTTTCACAAGGTAAACCTTGCGAAAGAGTGGGGAGCAATTGATGTGGACTAGGTCAATTATTACTGGGCTTTTCTATAAATCAAGCTGAAGACAATTAGGCTGAATAATAACTTAAGCCCAAGAGGAAGGAAGCCTCAGAAGGCCCATAAATGATCCACTAGGTTATTATTTAAGCTGTGGGGCTTAAAGGTAATTACGCGCAAAATAACTCCTATAAATAGGTCACAGGTATTATTCTTAAACCCTAAGCTCTATTTGCCTACTGAAACCCTGTTTGACTTAAGCATCGGAGTGCGCTCGCAGGGAGAAATCCCTGCGCCCCTTGATGGTTCTCTTTCTTGCAGAATTCTTGGAGACAGACTAATGCGAAGATCGAGGATCCGACGTCAGCAAACATTTATTGTTGTTTTTGGCAACAACAACTAGGAAGAATAGAAAATAAAATCATATTATAAATAATATTACTAAACACATCAACAAAATGTTTAAAAAGAAATTAAAATTATATCTTAACAATTTTCAAGCGTTAAAGCAACATTTTGACGTAGATTTTTATTATTGACCAAAATAATTATTATTGTAAATATGAATTTATATATATATATATATGTGTATATATATATATATATAAATGATTATAACATAAATTTATTTATATCTATATTTGAAAGCATCATGCAATACACGAATTAATCTTATCTATTTAATTATATATAAATATATATATAAGTAAACATATGTATTTATAAATTTATATGTTTTATACATAAATTTTATTTATTTAGAAAAATAATAATTTTAAAATATTTAAATAATATACATGATTTTTTTTTGGTTACATGAGAAATCATAATATACATTATATTGATAGTTTACTTTTATACTTTTAAGTTTAGTTAAATAAAATATTTTTAATAAATTAAAATTATTTATTTTATAGTATAAATAGATATCAAGTAATATTTTATTTAGTTTTTCAGAAAGATAATATTAAAATTATATTTTTTTAAATATTTTTGGATTAAATAGTATTTAAAATTATTTTCATATAATTTTATTAAAAAATTGAAAAATTATAGGAATTAAAGAAATTTTAGGAATTAAAGAAAATTTAGGAATGTGGAAAGATGGAGAGTATTTATTGTATATTTTGACTTACACATAAATTAGTGGATGCTTATATGTCATTCAAAGTAATTGTAAAAGTAATTGCTTTTCTTTTAATGGAAATTATGTGAACTATTTTCATTAATAAAATATGTGAGAATTAGGGTAAGAGCTAAAACAGAAGCAATATGTAGCTCTATGTGCTCAAATTTTACTAAAGGTTAGCAACAATTACATTACGGCAGTATTTGGTTCATAAATTTTAGGATTCATGCTCAAAATCAAATAATTGGTAATCTTTTTATCTGATCTGATTGTGTTGATTTTTTCCTAAATTGGGAATTTGATATTTCCTAAATTGGTTGTAAATTTACCAAATTATTATTTATTTTTTAAATTTTATTTTGTTATTTTAATAAATTAATAATATGATGGCAAAATAATTATATTTTTTCATTTTTTTTTCATTTTTAACTCTTCCAAATAATGGAAGGAAAGAAAATTATATTTTCTTTCACAATTTTCATCTTTCTTAGTTCTTACCAAGTATATTAATGAAAAGAAAAGAAACTATATATTTTTCATATTTTTATTTTTTTCTTTTCAATTTTTCATCTTTTTATTTTTTTCTCTTCATTCTACCAAGCAAAACTTTAAAACCTTAAAATAGTAGGGTTAAATTAAATGTGTTGGCCTTAACCTAATAAAAACTTGTTGCATTGGTGGCTCTATTTTCACTCCAACCAAACGAATTCTACTCATTGAATGGCAATCCTCTAAAGGTGGAGAATAAAGAGGAAGATCTATCTCTGTTCAAGGAATTTGTCCTAGCTTTCCCTTTTTGATTTTAAGTTCAAAACAAGTATATTAATATTAATATTGATTTGGTGTTTTATCTTAGTGGTATAAGATTCGAGATTTGAAAATAAGCTTATGGGAGTGGTATGAGATTCGAGATTTGAAAATAAGCTTATAGGGGACTTACATGTCTTCCTTGGAAGATAGAATCAAGGTTCTAAGCTGCTAAAGCATCGTTTTATTGGGGTTTATCCCACTACTCAATGTACCAGAGGAAATGAGAAGGACCTTGCACAAGAACAGGAGTCTTATTTGGTTTTTTTTTTTCGTGATTATAAACTTATAATTACAATTTGCTAACTCTTCCTCTCATATATAAATATATATATATATATATATATATAGTTAAAATAATATTTCTCTTGTCCTATTTTCTGATTTTTTTAATATAATTGATATTAGAGTTTATACTATAAATTTTTGTTTACTTTGTAATATTAAAAAATCACCAAATATCAATTTTATAAAAAAATAAAAATTTTAAATTAAAATATATTAAAATCGTTTATTTAAAAATAAAAAACACATAAAATAAGATTAAATGAGTACTCTAACATCTAATATTAAAGTAGTTTTTAACTAGAGTGATGCACCGAAATACATTCATAAATTAGTAAATTCTATATGATATGATTTTAATTTCAAACTTTATAATATAAGATTTTAAATTTATGAACAACCTCCAATTTTTCTCTTTAATATTTTTTATTTGTATATATTTTATACATTTCAATATGATAAAATGTGAAAATTTATTTACCCATCTAAATTTAAAAAATATAGTTGAATTTTTTTAAAGTTTTAAATATAACATAAACAGGTAATTTTAGTTTAAGATAATAGTTGCACAAAACAATAATGAGTGATTGCTAACGTAAGCTGTTTGTCCTTCTCTCCACGTATCTTCAAAAGCTTTTGCAAAATGAGAAAAGTCAGAGGAACGTAGGGGGTGGTTCCCTGCGTAGGCACTCCGATGCTTAAGTCAGCAAAGTGTTCTTGGGAATCTTGAACGTCAAAGCCAAAAGTAGACAAAAATTAGGGAATAAAATAATACATGTGACCTATTTATAGGTGAGTAAATTACCATTATTGCAGAGTAATTACCTGGAGGGCAATTTCATCCTTGTAGAAGAGCTTGTTCTTGGTACGACACTAAAATGCCGTATGTCCTCTAATTGTGGCGACAGGGATTTGTCGCAAGGCAGGAGGCTCATAGAACGAGAGGCCATACTTGATAGGTGGCAGACTATTACGTGTGGTGATTATCTGATGGCTATCGCTGGCGGGAGGCATCTTCCACAAAAGGCTTCGGCACGCCATGTAGTATCCTCTCGCCTATTGCCACGTGACAGCCTCTATGGTCTTTTGGGCCTCAGTAACTTTGGGCTTTCCCATATCAACTACTCCCCACTCTCTTATTGGATTTTTTCCAATAAAGAGAGTATTTATACTTGAATCTAGGATATTTTGGTCTTTTCGTGAATTTTTGTAGTTTTTGGTATTTTTTTACAGGTCAAGAAGCATAATCCTACGGGAGGTGGATCCTAGCGCGTGACGTTTCATATTCCCTGCTGCAGCTATATAAGAGTAGAAGGTGAGCTGAATCGCGTAAGAAATCCTCTGTACCAGCACTCTGTCGCACGTCCTAACCCTCCCACAAGCATTAGTCTGCCGCACACCTTAATCCTCTCGCGAGCCTACCCTTCCGCATTCACCAGAGTCTCTCGCTCATTACCCCTATCGCCGAGAGTAAGTCTCTCGCTAGCTTACAACTGTCGCAATAGTTTTTGTCTCCCGCAACACTTGTAGTGTCCCGCAGGGCTTAGGTCTCCTGCAGGTCTTAGGTCTACCACCTATTTCCCTTATTCCTTCAGTCTTAAGTCATGTCTTCTCACCGTGTGAGTAAAACATTTAGGAATGGCGGTGTTGAGTGCAAGTTGTCAAACACAGACTTAGAAGAAATCAACACCCGCTTCCCCTTTCCTACTGGCTACCAATATAGGCTTCCAACCAATAAGGAGCATTCCCCCGATTTAGTTACCAGTGGCGTAGCTGTACATAAAGCATCCATAGTTTTCGGTTTTTGTTTTCCACTTCCCAAGTTTGGTCTAGATTTCCTTAGGTATAAAGATATAGTCCCATGCCAACTCCATCCCCGTGGATGGGCCCAGTTAGTGGGATTCTCTGTAGTATGTCACAACTTAGGCATCGTTCCTTCTATCCCCCTTTAAGTGCTTTTTTAGAGTTTGTGAGTTACCTGGGTTAGTTATATATTCTCTCCAAAGAGTAACAGACAAGGGGTTTCCCAACAAAATTTTTTCGGATCTTCCCAATAAGTTGCACAAATTCGAGAGCGAGTGGGTCGTTGTTGAGATTTCTAGGGATTTGAGAATCCCTATAGATGGAACCTGATACCAGCAACCACTCAAGGTGCTCAGAAAAATTTAGTTTAGCTTTCTTAAGGGACCACTTAGGCGAGTCTATACAGCTTATCTGTTCTACCGGGGAGCGAGATTTGTTTTCCCTTTTAACCTTCGAGAACATTGTTGCGGCTGGCTGGGGAGTAGGCAAAGTTATTCCCGAAACTTCCACTCCTTCAAACCTTCTGTCAGCCTCAAGCACACCTAGCTTGTCCCTGTCATTCACTCATGGCCCTCGTAGCTGAATCGACTAACCTCGTAGGTAATTTAATAGACGATTCTTCTTCTGACTTAGGGGATGAAACATCCAGGACTACAGGTGCTAGTATTTCATCCGAATAAGACCTCGAATGGAACCCAAGCGACGCCTTTGGGAGTCACTTTTACGATTTTCCATCAGATGAGAACCTAGCTAACATAAATGATTTTGGTGATATTTTAGGTTTTGAACGATAATTCTTTTTATCCTCGTACACGTGTTTAATGTCTTTTGACCTGGTACGCTAACTCTTTCCTCTTGTGTTGTGCAGACATGAGCTTCCAAGATGCCATTTGCAGGAGGAAAGCATCAGTATCCTCTTTTAGAGCTCCTTCGAAGGCTCCCCCATCGCACAAACAGTTTCGAGTTGAAGCTTCCACTTCAGAGCTACCCCAAGCTCCTACTCCTCCTCCGGTCATTGGTGAGTCTAGTCGCCCCATGTAAGGGATGGAAAAGGGCAAAAAGAGGAGGTACATTATCCACGACCGTCCTAGTTCAGAAAGTCGTGAGAGCTCAGGGTCACAAAGAAGTGAGCCCGCTCCTCAAGAGGGTGACCCTGAGTGTCTTGAAGGCGCACGCGTCCCGCGCAAGCCTCGTAGGAAGAACAGAAAAAGGCTCCACATCGAAGACGTGATGGCTGCGAGGCCAATCGAAGGTAGCGCCTCCTACTCTTAGGCGTTACCAGGTGGATGGAGGAAGGATAGTCGACGGAGATGACTTCCAGACCTACCTCGGCATTAATGACAACGATAGTATTGTCGGGGTGGCTTCTCGTCTGGCTTGGAGCACCATCATTCCTTGAGACAAGAAGGAAATTTTCAAGAGTCTCCCTACGGGCGAGGATACCTTAGACTATCTTGTGATGAGGGTAAGAGTTTCGTCCCTTTTCTGAATGCTTATATTTTAGCTTCTTTTGTCTAGTTTTTTATTGTTCTTTCTTGTTTGGTCAGGCTGCGCAATAAGTGGTGGCTATTAATGTGCAACATAGTACCTACAGGGAGTGGACCGATAAAGAGTTGCGCGAGCTTTGGGAGGCGCACATGGCACTTTAGAATGCGGTTAACCAACTTCGTTCACTTCCCAACAGAGTGGATGAGTTGAAGAGGGACAACAGGCTCTGAGATCTCAAATAGCATACCTCGAACTGAAGCTGAGAGATGAATGGGCAAAGACTGAGTCCCTCTAGGGGTACCGGAAGGCTTATAGAAAGCAACGAACGATCTGGAGACCATGAGTCGCGACGGGATGAGGTCATTGACGAAATGCACAACGTGCTGGAGTGACAAAGAGAGGTTTGAGCCGAAGCTGTCAGGGAATACCACCTTTCCCAAGATTGCTTCGAGAGAAAGCAAATTTACTTGGTGGGATTTGTCAAGTATGGCTTTTATCTTGCTCGCGCATGGCTAGAGAAGCAAAGGCCTAACGAGACATTCCCGGCGCTTTAATTCACTGAAGAAGTCGAGTTCTATAATCCTCTTCCCTGGACCGAATACGATCTTGACTCGGTGAAGCCTGAATTTTACTTGGAGGAAGAGGCCGTTGATGACTTGGAAAACCTCGAAGGTCCTTGGCCCCATCGCAAGTCGCGTGATCAACCTGAGCCCATTGAGGCCTTGTAGGGTTTAGACAGCAAAGACCTTCAATTCTCTAACTCTACCATTGTCGAACCCGCACTAGATTCTACGATTGTCGAGACTACGGGGCCCTCAAGTGATGCTTCTTCTTATAATGCTGCTCCTCCCAAAGATCCAAATGTAGGTTTAGCTCCCCAGGGTCCGACTGCAGACGCAACATCTATTCCTCTAGCTGACTCCATCCTTACCATTGAGTGATTAGGATATTTTTTTCTTTGTTATCGTTGTTTTGTTCTTTTTTGTTCTGATTGTAATCCATCAAGCATTGTACAGTTGTAAATAATTCACTCTCTTTTAATTAAAATCACCATTTCTTTTGCAATTTTTTATTTCTTTGCATGCTTGTGATATTGTGATAGAGTATAAACTGTTTACACACATGGTATGTTATTAAAATGTGGCTATAATTGACACGTTATCATATTCATCAGGATTTTAGCATTTTTATGGCCACAATGCTACGTAATATGCTAAAATGTTACAAAAGTAAGATACTTTACCGATAAGGTTGTAACACGCTTTTTGACATGCCCTAACAAAGTTATAACATACCTTACAACATACCATGCCCTAATAAAGTTATAACACAGCATACCTTTTGTCATGGCTTTCACATGCTCCCCAAGTCTTCTTATGAGACAGTGCTACCATCTTCTCAAAGAAGAACTTTTGCTCAAGTACTGTGCCTGTTTGCACATTCTTTGTTTAAGGACTTACTCATTTTGCCCATTTTACACATTTTTCGCTTATGGACTTATTCTGTTTGCCCGTCTTGTGCATTTTTCGCTTAGGGACTTAATCGTTTTGCCCATCTCGCTCATTTTTCACTTAGGGATTTATTCTATTTGCCCGTATCGCGCATTTTTCGCTTAGGGACTTATTTTGTTTGCCCGTCTCGCGCATTTTTCCCTTAAGGACTTAATCGTTTTGCCCATCTCGTGCATTTTTCGATTAGGGACATTTTTTTTTACCTATCTTGCACCCTTTTTATGCTTAGGGTCTTTTTAAATTTGGCCAGCTTTTGCCTCTATTACTCTTATTCCTGTAACATATTTATCTATTAAATATTCACTATAGAAAACATAAAATATGAATAACTAGCCTCTTATTCATAAGTCAAGCAATTAAATCACACGGTATTTGCCATTCATGCAAAGCAATGAATAAAATAACGATAGGAAAACAATAAAATAAAGAATACAATATTCTCACTGCCAGTACAACTTTAGATGGTTAACATTCCAAGTCTTCGAGATCTTTTTTCCCTGCAAAGTCTTGAAGGTGCACGTGCTTGGTCCAATCATTCTCCTGACTCTGTAAGGTCCTTCCCAGTTGGCCCAGAACTTATTATCTTCCCTGTGGGCGTTTGTAATAGCTTATCTTCTCAGCACCAGGTCTCCTTCTCGTAACTCCCTACTCTTAACTTGAGCATTATAGTATGTTGCTATTCGCTACTGGTAGGCAGCCAACCTCATTTTTGTCGTGTCCCTTAGTTTGTCTATTAGATCAAGGTTCTCTTTCAGCCCCTGAGAATTGATTTCTTGAACATAAGGGATTAGTTAGGCGATGTTGCTCCAATTTCAACTCGGACGAGGGCCTCAATCCCATATACCAAATTAAATGGTGTCTCTCCTATCGACACCCGACTTATCGTTCTATAGGCCCAAAGAACACTAGGGAGCTCGTCAACCCATGCTCCCTTTGCCTTGTCCAGTCTGGTGTTTAACCTATGGAGTATGGTTCTGTTGCTGACTTCGGCTTGCCCATTGACTTTGTGGGTAAGATACAGATGATATCATGAGCTGGATACTCAAACCTCTATAGAATTCATGAAATGCATCGCAATCGAATTGCTTTCCATGGTCAGCGTTCAACACCCGTGGGACTCCAAATCGACAGATAATCTCCTTCCATACCATTGCCTCTACTTTCTTTTCAGAGATTGTGGCCAAAGGTTTTTCCTTTATCTATTTGGTGAAGTAGTTAATGGCTACTAGCAGAAACTTTCTTTAGCTTGTGCCCAAAGGAAAACAAATGTCGTAGGCCCATTCCATAAATGGCGTAGGTTGGAAAGTGTTTTGGAGAGCCGAGACAGGTGTTGACACAATTGGGGCAAATTTCTGGCACTTATCACATTTTCGCACCTTATTGGCAGCGTCTTGTTTCAACGTAGGCCAATAAAACCTTACATGGAGTACCTTTGTAGCTAGCGCTCGAGCCCCTAAGTGTTCACAACATATGCCCTCGTGGACTTCAGCAAATGCGTATTCAGCTTGTTTAGGCCCCAAGCACTTCAACAAGGGCATAGTGAATCCACGCTTGTAGAGCTCCCATTTATCACCATAAATCTAGCACTATTTAATTTTATCTTCTGTGCTTCGTCTTTATCAGTGGGGAGCTTTCCTTCCAGGATGTAGTCCCGGATCGAGTTCCTCCAATCGTCCACGATCTCAACATCATAAACATCCTCCTCTTCAATACTCGGCTTGGCTAGGGATTCCACCTTTCATTGGCTGCTTTGAAAGAGCATCTACGTGACTATTTTCAGACCGATTTATTGGGTTAATCAGAAGTTTTTAAATAACTGCACCAATAGCTGAACTTTCTGCAAGTAAGGGACTAAGGTTGGCTCTCGTGCTTCATATTCACCAGAGAATTGATTCACTACCAATTGGGAGTCATTCTGAGCTATTAGCTTGCTAACTTCCAGTTTTTCGGCTAGCTTCATTTCTGCTATCAGGGCTTCGTACTCAGCTACATTATTGGAGCTTGGAAAGTTAAAGCACAGGGAATACTCGTAGGCTTCCCCTTCTGGCGAAATCAATACAATTCCAACTCCACTACAATCCACGCTACGAGCTACATCTACAAATAATTTCCACCAAACTATCTCTGGTTCTTCTTGGGCCTTTCGACTAGTGCATTCTACAATAAAGTCTGCCAATGCTTGCCCCTTTATCATTTGGTGAGGCTGGAAGTGAATATCGTACTTACTGAGCTCGACTACCTACTTAGTCAAACACCATGAGTGTTCTGGCTTTTGTAATATCTGTCTCAAGGGCTGGTCTGTTAGGACAGTTATTGAGTGGGCTTGGAAGTACGGCTATAGCTTTCGAGTTGCCATCACTAACGATAGGGCCAACTTTTCAACTCGGGGATATCTCGTCTCAGCATCTAGTAAAACTTTGCTCACATAGTAGATCGGGCAACCTTTATCCCCATCTCTTCTTAACAGGACTGCACTAACCACCTTTTCACCTATGCCCAAATACATAAAAAGTTCATCCTCTGGTTGAGGTCTAGATAATAGTGGAATTTCCTTCAGATGCTCCTTCAACTTATCAAATGCCACCTGACATTCTTTAGTCCACTTGAAGTTTTTTCCTCCTTTTATTGCCTTGAAAAATGGCAAGCTCTTTTCTGCTGATTTGGATAAAAAGCGGTTCAAACCTGCTATCCTTCCGGTTAGTCTTTGCATTTCTCTTACAGTTGTTGCCAGCTTCATGTCTAAAATAACTTGAATTTTCTCAGGGTTAGCTTCGATTCCCCGATTGGTGATCATGTAGCCCAAGAAGTTTTCGGATCTTACTCCAAATGAACATTTGTTGGGATTTAATTTCATATCGCATAGTCATAACACCTTGAACATTCCGACATTTTTTCAGCATGTGACTCCCCCATACGGCTCTTGATGATCATATCATCCATATATGTTTCCATGGTGTTACCCAACAAGTCCTTGAACACCTTATTTATCATCCACTGATACGTAGCCCCTGTATTCTTCAAACCAAAAGGCATTACTCGATAGCAATATGTTCTACTATCAGTAATGAAAGAAGTTTTCTCTTCATCATCTAGGTGCATCATGATTTGGTGGTACCCCGAAAAAGCGTCCAAAAAAATCAAGAGTTTGTACCTGGAAGTTTCGTCCTCCAGTTTATCAATGCAAGGCAACTGATAAGAATCCTTGGGGCAAGCCTTGTTCAAGTCAGTAAAGTCCATGCATATTCTCCACTTCCTATTGGCTTTCTTCACCATCACCACGTTAGCCAACCATTCAGGGTAATTAACTTCTCTGATAAACCCCGCTTGTAACAACTTCGAGATCTCCTCATCTATAACTTGCTGCCTTTCTGGAGCAAGATTTCTCTTCTTTTGCTTGACCGATTTGGCTCCTGGAATGGCATTCAACCAGTGGCAAGCAATCTTAGGGTCGTTTCCAAGCATGTCAATGAGGCTCCATGAGAAGACATCAGCATTTTTTTTAAGCATCGAATTATCTCCTCCTTTGTTTTGTTAGGTAGCTGACTTCCCATGTATACCACCTTTTCTTCATCTTCTATCTAACCAACTACCTCCATCTCTTCGTCAGGATTTGGCTTAGGCGGTTCTTCGATCATGAGGGTTTCTTTCCTCTATATCCCCTTACACATAGTGGAAGCGATATAACACGTCTTGGCCTTCCTTTGGTCCCCCCTCACTTGGCCTACACCATAAGGAGTCAGGAACTTCATCAACAAATAGCAAGGGGAGACGACTGCTCTCATGTCGTTCAATAGTGGCTGCCCAAAAATCAGTTCTAAGCCACTGAAGTTGACTTCACCACCATAAACATTACTTGGTGGACAACACTTTTGGGCTCGTTATCTTCTTTTTGATTTCTTCTATCTCCCCTCTTGTTCTCATTCCTCCTTACATCCTCATTTCTTCCTCCATTCCTTTTATTTCTATCCCTCTTGTCTCTAGGATTATTTCCCCTATTAAGCGTGGGATAATTATTTCTTTCGCCCCTCTATACAAACCGTTCTATAGCCTTCTCGCACTAGCTGTTTGAGCTGATTTATCAATTCTCTACATTTCTCCGTAGAGTGCCCGTACACGGAGTGGAAATTACAATACAAATCCAAGTTATGACCTAGATTCCCCGAGGTTTTCTTTGGGAACTGTATAAGACCTGACCCTTCGATAGCCGCCAACACTGATGCCTAAGATTCAGTGAGTGGACTGTAGGTGGTGTACTTCAACTTGAGGGCTTTCTCGGGTTTGCTCGATTAACTAGAGGTCCCTCGGAGGCTTCTCTCCCTCGTTTTCTTCCTTTCTTTTGTTCCCCAATTGAGACCATCTTCATCACTTCCCCCTAGGTAATATACTTATTCGCTCGAGAGAATAAGTTTGAGATTGTAGTCGGCTGGACTAATGACAGGGACTTTTGCAACTTCTCAGACCTGGTCCCTTGTAACATGGCTGCCACGGCTACTCCTACTTGTAGATCACGTACTTCTAAAGTGGCATCCTTAAACCAATCTACATAACTCTTCAAGGACTCCTTACTTCGTTGCTTAAGGGTGAGCAAATAAGTCAGCACCTTCTTCCTCTGGCTATTCACCACAAATGCCTTGTGGAACTCATTCCGCAACTGATCAAAAGAAGCAATGGATCCCTCAGGCAAACTGTTGAACCACTTCATCACATGCCCCATCAGAGTAAGCGAAAGGCCTTACACATTATCTCATCCTCCCATCCATGTAGTAACATCAAGGCCTTATGGTTCTGCATATGATCATAGGGATTCATCTTTCCTATATATGTGGTCATTTATGGCATCTTGAACTTCGGGGCAGTGGTTTCTGCATGATGGTCGTGCTAAATGGTATCCTTCTCCTATGGCTCTCCTCCGTTGACACCAACTTTTTCTCTTCCAACACCTGTTCTATCATCTTCTTCATATCCACTACGAGAGCGGGTTGATCTCTATCTCTTTCAACACGGGACAAATCAGGTAGGTCTTCAACAACTACCTCCTTCCCTTTACTTTGAGATGCATCACCCCGCATCATTTGCATGTTCTAGGTGGGGTCAAACTCTGACCTGGCCATCCATGTGCCCTCCTCATCAACGCCAATCTTTTCAGCACCTCTAACACCATGTCCTAGGTTAGTCCCAGCAAAATTTGACAGACTCTGGTAGTAGGCGGAAGACCCTACCGTAGCTTCAACGCCCTGTCACATGACCTTGAGGCCCTGTTGCTTGATCCCTACTGCAAGTCCCATGTCCCATGTCCTGCTGTAACCTCATACTCCCATAGGGACCTTGCGGTAGGCTGTTTATTCCCAAGCTCTGCTGCATCCTGTTGGTTCTGAATCTCTCCCGCAGGACGCACATCCTGTCTCAGTGGGGGTTTGTCGCTGTTTGAGTTCCCTATCTACTTGGCACCTACAACAGTACCCATTGGCTCATCTCTCCCACTAGATTCTATACGGCTTGCGACAGGCTTAATTGCGGGAGGACTCCCTTAAATAGATCCACCATAGCCCTCAGCGCCTAGGTTGTTTCTTCACTCTGTCACCTCAAAGCTTCGAATTCTGCCACAGACACTATTGTTTTCTCTTCTTCCCTGTTCGCTTGTGTCCTGTGGCGAGTCGGTTGTTCAGGAGAACTCACAAAGTTCTCATCACTTCCATCTTTAACAGTAGTAGATCTTGTTCTCACTATTTTCAAAGTTTCAATTGGCTTTTATTTCGCTTCTCACAGATGGAGCCAATTATTGTTACACAAAACAATAATGAGTGATTGCTGACCTTACTGTTTGTCCTTCTCTCTATGTGTCTCTAAAAGCTTTTGTAAAATGAGAAAAGTCAGAGGAACGCAGGGGGTGGTTCCCTGCATAGTCACTCCGATGCTTAAGTTAGCAAAGTGTTCTTAGGAATCTTGAACATCAAAGCCAGAAGTAGACAAAAATTAGGGATTAAAATAATACCTTTGGCCTATTTATAGGCAAGCAAATTACCATTACTGCAGAGTAATTACATGGAGGGTAATTTTGTCCTTGTAGAAGAGTTTGTTCCTGGTACAGCATTGAACTGTCGTATGTCCTATAATTGTGGCGGCAGGGGTCTGTCGTGAGGCAGGAGGCTTATAGAACGAGAGGCCATACTTGATAGGTGACAGACTATTTTGTGTGGTGATCATCTGATGGTTGTCGCACGCGACAGGCACCCTGTCACTGGCGGGAGGCATCTTTCACAAAAGGCTTCCGCGTGCTATGTAGTATCCTCCCGCTTACTGCCACGTGGCCTAATGGCTCTACGCCACGTGGCAACGTCTATGGTCTTTTGGGCCTTAGTAACTTTAGGCTTTCCCATATCACAATGAAAAAAAGTAGAAAAAGATAATTTATTTTTTAAATTTTAAATAAATTGAAAAAAAAACTCATTTTTTTAAATTTTAATTATATGGATAAAGAAATTAAAAAAAATGCTAATTGAATTTTCTTTTTAATTTTTATTTATATAGTAAGATAATCTATATAGGTAATTTTAATTTAAGATAATACATTGAAAAATAAAATGGAAAAAAATAATTGATTTTTTAATTTTAATGAAAATGGAAAAAGATAATTACTTATTTATTTTGAATCTATATGGCATAGTTATTAAATCGAGATACGTATCGTGAATCGAAATTTTATTTTTAAGAATCTAGTATTGAGTCTCGTATCATAAGATAAGATAAATAATTTTAAAATTAATTATAAATAATATATACACATGTAAGATAAATAAAATATAAAAAATATTATACATATTAATAGGATTAAGCAAGTATATGATAAAAATAAGAAGTATTATTTTTTTTTCAAACACTTAACATATTCATTAATAGTATATATTTTTAAATAATATTTTTGTATATTTTTTATTTTTAATTTTCTAACTAAAAGTTTATATTTTTTTCAATATTTCAAGATTAAATTATATAGAAAATATGTTTTTAAGTGTTTTTTAGGTTAAAAAACTATTAAAATTATATTTTTAGCTAATTGGGTCAAATCAGATTTTTTTGGGCTTGGCCCAATGTTACTATAAAGCGTATAGAAGTGAATCAGTATATCGTACGATACGTATCGATTCGCTTGTATATCGATAGATTCGCTACCGATTCATGATAAAACCGATTCTTTGTATCGATACGTATCAAATTTATAGTGAATCGAACTGTATCGTACGATGTGTATCGCGTATCATACAATTTTGATAACTATGCTATATGGATAAATAATTTTAAAATTTTTTGGTTTTTTAAAATTTAATTTATATAATTAAGTTTAACGCAGTACACATGTAGAAAAGTTTAGATGACAT
Organism: Heritiera littoralis; assembly: GCA_031772115.1. Lineage (NCBI taxonomy): Eukaryota > Viridiplantae > Streptophyta > Magnoliopsida > Malvales > Malvaceae > Heritiera > Heritiera littoralis. The sequence continues at coordinate 2,210,545 of JAPDPK010000100.1, read as the reverse complement.
TATATTTTTTACCAAAAACTTTGGTTTAAAGAAATTGAAATAGATAATTGATTTATTTTGTAATTTTAATGTATAAAGAGAGCAATGATACATATATAATGAAAACGAATGTGCAAAGAAATGAATAAATGATATGTGATTTTTTTTAATTAATATATATTGAATACCTGATTAAATGATATCCATTCTTATTCTTACTTTTAGATAATTTTATATTTATTATTATAAAAAACTGAATCTTATTTAAAATTGTTGTTATTTGTTTACAATAATAAATTTGTATGTCGTAGAAATCTCGATATTCGTGTTCACACGTGTCTGCCAAGAACTTTACAAGAAAAGAAGAAATTAGAAAGACGCAGGGATTTGTCCTTGCACGAGCACTTTGATACTTAAATTTGAAGCTAAGTAGAGTCTTAGTAAGAAAAATAGTTATTAATTGAAATAAAGAATTATCTAACCTATTATTTATATAGTGAGATTGGGTCGAATTTACCTTGCTATCATTCTAGATTTATTAGATTAAGGCCCAGGCACACGTCTGGATCTAATGAATTTGGACCAAACTGTGGGCCTCTATGTGTGTATCTTGCCTACGTGGTAGGGCTCGATCTCCCACATTGGGTTGGAGAGCAACACTCCGCAACACCTGGAAGAGTGGCTCTCCCACGCGGGAGAGTGCCATCACCATTTTTTTGATAATTATAACAACATATATTTTTAAAGGGTAGTAATATATTTATATATTTATAATAATATCATTATGATTATTATTATAATTACTATTATTATTATTTTTTATTTAATATGTGGCCTACATCAATTGCTGCCTAGTTTTTTATGAAAAAATTTAGTCTTTTACAAAGAACTTTTTAACAGCCATACATTTACTTTGCACGTACTTAAACTTGTCTTGCATAATAAATAGACTTATCTCACGCACTTTTCGATTCAAGCTCTTGCACTTTTGTCTTCACGTATGACTTACTTTGTGTACTTTTCGATTCAAGCTGTAAAATATGTAATCATGTAATAAAATAAATTATAAGAATCATAAACATCCTTTATTAATTTATTGTAAACTAATAATAACCAACGGTAATTAAGAATAATAAAACGTTCAAAATAACATGTTTGCAATTGACAAAAACTTTAAAAGATTAAAATTTCAAATTCTCTCTATTCTTCTTCATATCTAAGGAGTCAGCAATAGCAAGGGTTTCCTTCTTTTGAATCCCTTTGCAAGTAGTGGACTAGATATAACATGTCCTTCCTCTTTTTTGGTCTCCTATGACTTGGCCTACTCCATTAGGTGTGGGGAACTTCATTAATAAGTAACATGGAGAGATCACAGCTCTCATGTCATTCAACAATGGTCGTCTAAGAATCACGTTGTAGCCAGTTTTTCCAATTGGTCCATAAGCTTTCGGCACTTCTCAGTCAAGTGCCCACTTGCAAAATGAAAATCGCAATATGCTTCCACATCTTTTTCTAGATTTTTAGTTGTTTTTTTAGGGAATTACAACAATCCAATCTTCTCTATAGCTATAAGAATAGAAGCTCTAAGTTCACTAAGTCGATTGTAATTATCATATCTCAACTTTGAATCCTTATTGGACCTATTTGTACTTTTGTCAATAGATTCTCTCTCTGTTTCCTCTCTCATTTGAGATCATGAGTTTGTATCATTGTCAACACTTCCTCTTGAGTGATATAGTTGTTAGTTCTAGTGAACACCTTCGATAGTATTATTGGTTGATCTAGAGAAAGCGATTCTTGTAATTTTTTAGATTTGGCCCCTTGCAATACAACCACCACTATGACACCAGCTTGCAAGTCAGGAATTCCCAAAGTGGCATCATGAAATCTACTAACATAACTTTCAAAGATTCCTTACTACCTTGCTTCAAAGTCAATAGGTATGTTGCTTCTTTCTTCCTTTAACTGTTAATTATGAATGCCTTAAGAAATTCACTATGCAACTGATCGAATAAAGAAATAGACCCCACTTTCAAACTGTTGAACCGTTTCATTGCAAGACCTGTTAGAGTAATCGAGAACGCTTTACATATATTTTCGTGCTCCCAGCCGTAGAGGAGTATTATTAACTTATAATTCTGCATGTGATCATACAGGTTTGTATTTCCCGCATACATTGTCATTCGAGGCATCTTAAATTTACAAGGCAAGAGCCTCACCATGATTGAGGCACTAAACGATACCGTCTCCTTTGGCTGTCCTCAGTCGATACTAGCTTTTTCTCCTCGAGAATTTTCTCAACAATCTTCTTCACAATATCTTTTTCTTGGATTGTGGAATAAACTGGCTCTTCATACTAGATGAATCTGTTTGATTCGTAAAACTTTTCCCCTTATTGCAGGCAGAGGGCACAGATCTCTTTCTCCCTCCAACTCACCTGTCTCCTTCTCTTTCCAAATTAGGATTCCAAGTTGAGTTAGTCTCCGAGTCAAAAATCCTGACAATATTTCGACGTGTTGCTTCATTGGGGCTTACCATCCTAACACCTCTCATATCGTTAAATCAATGCTCCCCAAACCATGACTCTAAGTTAACTCTTACAGTCTGTCGCACACCGATCTATTGCACATTGATCTGCCGCACGTTACCCTCCTGGACACCGGTCTGCCATGTGTCACTCTCCCTCACATTGATTTGTCGTATATCGGTTTGCCGTGCGTTACTTTCATGCACATTAATTTGCCACACATCACTCTCCAGCACACCTATCTGTCACACATCAACCTGTTGCACATCAAACTCCTGCACATTGATCTGTCGCACATCATTCTTGTCACGTACCAAGATCATGCCAAATTAGTACTTATTCATAATTTCACTTATCTACGGTTGGACTGTCTATAGTGTTTTTACTTTCACATATAAAAGTATATGTAAATTAGTAAAGCTTTTAATTTACATACATTAATCTAATTTTGTGAGGACCCTAATTCTCATATAATTCCCTAAGTTAAGGATTTAAGGGGTGTCATAATGTTTCCTAGGGCTAGGTCGCTAGACATTAAAGAAATGGAGTCACCACCAATCTTTTTTTTAACCTAGGTGTGATTGGCCACCTAAATTACTCTAAGGACTGGTCTATATTTTAAGTTTTGGGTTCGGGAGTTCATTTACGTGTAGGGAAGGTTATAGCACCCCTACAACGCCCAATATTGGTACCATTTTAATCTTGTGTTATTTTAACTTAGTCTTAATTTTGTGGTCTTTTAATTTTTTGTTTAAATATTGAAAATTCTTTTAAAAATCCTCCATCATTCTGGATGAACTCTTAAAAGACTCTTCTCACCTCAAGAGTATTCAAGGGGTACCATTCGACTCCCTTGAAGAGGCTCTGTCGTCGGGAGTATTTTAGAATTTTATTATTCGTTAATTTATTTTTTATTTAATTATTTTTATTATTTTTTATTTATTTATTTTAAAAAATTATTATTTTTTATATATTATTTATTAATATTTTTGGGATTGTTGGTATTTAATATTGAGAATATCTCCTAAATTTTCCATCATTCTGGATAAACTTAGAAGAACCCTCTCACCTAGGAATTTCTCAAGTGTTACTCATTCGCAATCACCTTGAAGATTCCATCATCGGAATTATTTTTTATTATTTATTAACTTTATTTATTATTTGTTATTTTATCTTTATTAGAATATAAATTTTATTATTTATTATGTTTTTATCTTTATTTATTAGTCGTTTATTTTGAAAATGCCTTCTAAGTCTTCCACGTTCTAGATAAACTTAGAAGTATCTTCTCACCTAAGAATTCTTCGAGTGTTACTCATTCGCAATCGCCTCAAAGATTCTATCATCGGAATGATCTAGCTCATTCACAAAATTTATTAAAGCATGATTTATTAATTAAATATCTATGGTAATGTAAATTTATATTATTTATCTTTTTAATCATTTTTATTTTTATTTTTTACTCATTCTATCATCTATTATTATTAGTTACTTAATGTTTATTTGTTTCCTACGTTTGATATGCTACACCCCCTCTAATTATTACTTTTGTTCTAAAGTAAAACAAAGCAAACTAAAAAGTAACCATAAAATAACTAAATGGAAACAGAATGTAAAAAGTAAAGCAATAATTCTTACCTTGGTAATTGGTACACGATTTTGCAAAGACCTTGAGGTTTTCAAAGCAATGGATGTTGATCCAATAAATGGGCTGAAGTTAATTGTAGTCGTGAACACTATCACCCCGTCGCTTGTTTTAGCTGCTTCCTAGACTTCGTCGTGGACACTGCTTTGCTGGCGAAAATTGTACTTCGTGAAGAGACCCAAAGAGCTCTTGTGGTGCTGTTGTTTTTCTCTGCTCTGTATAATTTTTTTTATGTAAACTTTTTTTTTATGAATTTTTTCTCTGAGAATTCTTGTCCCAAGTTATGGGGTTTGACCCCTTTTTATAGTCATAAACTTATTAGAGTCCTAATACAACTAATCTATTCTATTAATTATCTCTTATTTTTAATATTTTATCTATTTAATTCTTATGTTAATCCTAATCTAACTTTATCAAATATAAATAATTATCCTAAAAATCTAATTATCCTATTCTAAAATTAATTTTATTTTCTTTTCTTATCTCTTCCCTTTTTTATTATCATTCCTAAATCCTATTTTAATTTTAATTTCTAATTAATGTTAATTCTAAAATCTAAAAAATTCTCATTTAATTCTAGCCTAATTCTAAATTGTTAAATTAAAATACAATGTCACCCAATCCAATTAATTATTTTTACAAATTAAGACTCCGGACAAAATAAGGTGTCTACAAGGGGAAAGAATGAGTGAAGGTTAATGGCTCAGATTTTCGAATAATGGAAGTGTTGAAGTAAAGGGGCGGGACCTACACAGGAATTGTTATGATCTCACATGGTTCTAAGAGAGAAAATTAGAAAGTATTTGAGGATTGATTTATTCATATTTCACAATAAGTCCAAATTGGGGATTCAATTTGGAATATCGAAAGAAGCTGCAGTTAATGCTATGTTTTATAAGTATAGCAAGAAATTGTATTGTGGGCCCCATAGGATTATCTTTAACTCGGATGAGAACGGAAGTGGCAAAATGTTAAATTTGAGCCCGAAATACATAACTGGTAAGAAGATCACTTTTTGAAATTCCTTCGTTTTGAACCTTCTTAGGTTTGTGTGCAACAAATTCAAAAATAACAGTTTTGTCCATAGGCAAGGAGAACTTTCCTAAATAACGGTCAACCTAGTGTGACTTTTGACCCACAGACTATCATAGATAAATCCTCGCATAAAAAAGTTTCATGTAGATCCAGCTCATGAACTGAATCACGTGAAAATGCTAAAAATAATACGAACGAGTTTAAAAGCATTTGTTTAGGGGTATTTTGGTCATTTCACATTATAAGGCCTGTCAAACCACATCCTTAGTCAATGTTTGACTTAGTTTGACCTAAATAAATGAAAATTAATAAAAATCAAAATCAAAATTTAAAATAATAAAATCATGGTTAGGACATAGTGGAAATATTGAAAATTTATAGGGGTAAAATAGTCTTTTCTCAAGGGTAAATTTTATTATTAAAATAATATTAAAATAAGATATTTATAAGTGTCTTGTTCCTCCAAAAGCAACCAGCCACCATTTTCACTTCTCCTCTTAAGTTTTTCTAAGTTTCAAGTTAAGGAACCTTTGTAAAACCCCTCTTTCTCCTTACCAAATCAACTAACTTCCTAAACAAAAGTTGTTCCTCTCCATTAGCTCTCTCTAAACCTAGAATATGGAAGTTTGAATTAGCTGTTTGCTTGGTGATTTAATGTAACAGTCCAAAAGTACAGTAAATAACACATTTTACACATAAATTAACGGTTGGACTGTCTGCGATGTCTTTAACACTTAATTAGTAACAGTAATAAACAATAAACTTTAAATAATTTATAGAATCAGAATATGTAATTTTACAATATTCCTTATACATTACATCCCCCATTTCTACTTTACAATTTAAGTAGTACTGTACAAATCATCTGAATATATAAAAGAGAATACTAATACATCCCGAATCGATACAATACAGTCTCAGGTAATCTAAAATGTAAACCTCTTAATCGCTTATACTATCTTGTGGAGTGGAAATTAAAAGGGTGAGCAAAACGTGCTTAGTAAAGGAATCGTATGCAAGACTGATATAATGAAATCTATATACTCAAAAACATTTAGTTTTCCTAACAGTCCACTAGGCACAGTAATGGGAAGGATACTATAGTCGGCTAGGTAACCGGATGGAGCATGGAAGGTATTTTGAAATACCAATCTTATCGTAGAAACCCAGAAGCGACTATAGGAAGTAATGATTAAATTGTCAATATAAAAACAATTTAATATATTCTCAATAAATAAATGGTTAGAAAACTATTTACTGAACACTTCAGTATTATTCAAAATCATATGATAGTAAATAGTAATAAATGACAGTACGGTAAACAGTTTCGGTGAACAATAGTAATAGTATAGTGATAATACGAAAAACAGAGAAAATAGGATTTAACATAGTAAACACTTCGGTAAAACAGTAACCAATTCAGTGAATAATTTCACTTTAACAATTAATTTTGGTAAACACATTCAGTTGTGATAGTTTAGTAATCCGTAGCAGTTTTACAGTAAACAATGACAGTTCAATTCTAGTTTAGTAAAAATCATAGTGAAGTGAACAGTTTCAGTAAACCGTAATAGGTTGGGAGACAGTAAAATGTTCATTTCAAAACATTAACAATTTAGTAAAACACTTTAAATAACAGTTCGGTAAAAGTAACCATTTCAGTAACAGTAAATAATTCAGTAATGATATGATAGGCAATTCAGTAAACAGTATGAAAACAGTTCAATACAGTAAACACTTGAAGTTCACAATACAATAGTAGTTCAGTAAACATTTCATAATCAGTAATAATTTCCATAAAACACTTTCAAATCAGTAAACAGTAATGTATCAGTACAATTCAGTAAACAGTAAACAATAATTCAGAGTTCAATAAGGCAGTTAACAGTAATTCACAATTTAGTAAACAGTAGGTAGAGACTAGGTAGCGCCCTCGGTATATCATGCTATAATCCTCGTAGGGAATAGTAACAATAAACAATTAGAATATATTGCCATATTTATAAATGTCCTCGGAGTACACTTGCCAGGTGTCCCTAGGACTATTGATGACTTGGCGGGTCTATCAGCCACAGTAACAGTATAGTAAACAGTGAGCATGATATGGGGCCTAACAGTCTCAAAACATTTAATAGACAGTGAAAATGCCTTTAAAGAAATTAAGTAATATTATTAAAATTAATAAGAAAAGGTATTTAATTTCACATTTAACAGTATAGTGAAAACAGTAGATAAACTATTCATGCGTCAGTGAGAAAATTTACAAACGTTCTAATTTATGTGAAATATTTCAAATAACGTATTGGACATCTCACTTTGATAAAATTTAAATACATGAATATTTAAACAATTTATGGAAAATATTGGAAATAATTTCCAAAACATACAATTTCACTCATTCTATGCACATAAAATATTTCATGATATTTTAGAAAATTTTGAAGGAAATTTCGACTGCATAACAACTGCAAGCACCCTATCCTCCCTACACTTAAACACAGTTTTCATACAGTCGTAAATCACAGATTTGCATGATTTCAAAGGCAATTAAGTATCAAATAATTTCATAAAATTATATTCATAAAATCATGCATTCACTATATCCCTACAGCTTTCACACTCATCCTTTACTTGTCTCGTGTTATCGAACCTTTCGATAGCACCACATGAAATCCGATTATCCTAGCTGCAAAACAGTTCCACCAATAATTCCCATTAATTATCGTCCAATTTTTGAACTATTATCATCACTAAATGCAGCCACATTGGACACTGCTTATGCCTAACCAGTGTAATTTACACCGGTAGTAAAACACAACTTCATTGTTTTTGCTCCGATTTTAGATCAGATTTCACCATTCTTCTTCTCTTAATTTCTACAGTATTTTGGCACATTAAAATCATAAAATGCAGCATGATATGCTGTCCAAGAAGCCATGGCCGAATGGTGTTCTAAGGGGTTTCCATGGTTTTTCAACAAGTTCAGGTTACGTAGTTGTTTATCCATGCTCATTAAGCTTTTTGGCACCATTTTCATGCAAATTTCACTATGGTTTCACTATCCCCATATGGAAATTGAAACCCTTGGGTGCCCATTAGGCTTGGTTCAATAGGATTTAATCAAAACTAATGTTAGATTTAAGCTTAGGACACTTGAAAACATCAAAATCCACCATTAAAATGTAAAGAACTCAAAGGCATAAGAAATGGGTACCTTTGACCGAACCTTCCTCCTCCTCTTTTCTTCTTATTTTGTCACTTTTATGGTAGGATAATGGTATGGCTAAAAGGAGGATGTTGAATAGGAGAGCCTTGTAGAAGAAAGTGTGGTGAGAAAGTGTGATTTTGGTTAGTTTAGAAAGCTTTCTTTTCTTTTCTTATTTTCTTATTCAATGGTGGTGTGGTTGAGAGGTTGAAGAAGCTCCAATAGTGGCCAGCTGGTAATGTGTGGAATAATATAGTACATTCTAGGTTAGGGCAAAATTACCAAAATGCCATTGGTTATGAAGTTTTCGAACAATTTTACTCTTAAGTTTCCGTAATCGTAAAAGCTATGTAATTGGACTCCAAAATTTTGGATTCCATCACCAAAATAATCTTATTAAATGTATTTTGATGGTTAGAAGTGGTTTCGTTGACGCGGGTACATCGATTGCGTGAAATTATGATTTTACCCCTAGCGGACCGCCAGTGAAATTTTCCGATTAAACCACCGATTTGATAATTCCATTATATTTATTGGTTAAACTTTGTAAATTCCATACCCCAGTTACTATCTTTAATATGCAATAACCTTTATTTAAGACAAATCAATAACCACTTATCATTCGAGACCACATGTCTCTGAAAGTGCTATGGTTAAGCTAGAACTCATATTTGCTGGACTTAACAATAAAAATTTTGGTTCTAAGATCTGTAGGGTTATTCAAGGATTCTACTTATATTCCTCAAGCGAGGCAAAATATATTCTCATAACATGGTTACATATCATTATAGCTCATCTGAATGTATTGAAATATCTCATTCATTGGAATTCACCTACATCACAGAATATTTCATTAATCTCATAGGCACCACAAAGAACTCGTAAGAGTTATATCGAGTTCTGAATGTTATCTTTTGGATATCAGTCTCCAAGCTTTTTATCTAATGACACTCTGTTCGAAAATTGATCTTAGAAACTCCTTATACATCCCTGAGTGGATCAAATAAAGTATCAATTCGAACAGGTGAATATTTATTCTTAGTGTAACTCTAGTAAACAGTCAAAAATTAATACATAGTCTTAAGCTATCCTTATTTTCTTAAACAAGATCATCCTTGTTTCTCCAATACACTATACAGAGGAATTCTTTATCCACTAATTTCCCGGATTTACTTCTTAAGCTTTTCTTACTCCTTCTATGTTCTCCGATAAGAGCTTAGAAGTAACTCCGTATCGAGAATCGAGTCTATGAAAACTTAATCTCCCAAATTTATATTACTCTGAAAATTTATCTAGAGATACATCCGATAAATCCCTAATCACAGATCTCAAACAATTTGGGATGTTTTCATCTCTACGTCTTGCAAATCCACCATATATCCTCAAAACATATACACGTAACACTCAAATCATTACAGCACATATTTCACATTGATTCACTTATTATTTACATTTCACAGTATACCATTCAAGATGAAAGAAATGATACGCTAAACATAGCAAATTAAAACTAACACACTTCACAGCAAACCTATTCATTTCTGGAATTTTTCTTTGAAATCATACATTCGATAAATCCCTAACACAGATCTCAAACAATTTGGACGTTTCATCTCTACGTCCCGCAAATCCACCATATATCCCAAAACATATACACGTCAACACTCAAATTCATTTCAGCACATATTTCACATGATTCACTTATTTATTTACATTTCACAGTATACCATTCAGATGGAAAGAAATGATACGCTAAGCATAGCAAATTAAACTAACACACTTCACAGCTACCTATTCATTTCTGGAATTTTTCTTTGAAATCATACATCCGATAAATCTCTAATCACAGATCTCAAACAATTTGGGACATTTCATCTCTACGTCCAGCAAATCCACCATATATCCTCAAAACATATACACATAACAGTCAAATCATTTCAGCACATATTTCACATTGATCACTCAATTATTTACATTTCACAATATACCATTCAAGATGGAAAGAAATGATACACTAAGCATAGCAAATTAAACTAACACACTTCACAGTTAACCTATTCTTTTCTGGATTTTTTCTTTGAAATCATACATGTTTTGATAAACATAGGTTAGCTGTCGTTTTCCTTCTCTCTTACAATCACTTTACAGTTTCTATACACACTTTTTCAAATTTATGTTACTCTAAACAGTATATTATCTGTATAGCATACTCCAAAATTTTTTGGTTCTATAAATATCTGATTAATACACATAGATAGCAAAAGAATGTATAGAACCAAATTATAGTACTAATATTGAATTACAAATACACAGATCACATTCTCAGTCACACTCGGTAGGTATATCACTTTTCATAATATCAAAAAACCCTAACCAATACCATGTCAGTTCACAAAATAAATTCAGGTCCTAAAATCAATAACAAGGCCAACTATCTCGCGACCTCCCACAATATACACTTCGGGTCGTGTCACTCATCTGAGTAAGGTAAGGTTGGTAGTAGAACCGTTTACATGTATTACATTCTTTACACCATCATTTTACTCTACCAAAATTGGTGAATTCAAGATCAATTTGGTTTACTATTTTCAAAAGAATTATTTCAATATAGGGACATGATTGTCCATTTCCAAATTTATTGCTCTCTCTATTCAACCTAAGATCTATATACTGATAATATCCCTATCACTCCAATATCATTGTTTTAGAGTCTTGCTTCGATCTTGATAGAGAAGTCTTGGTGGGACCCTCGCCGAGTTCCTCATTGTATCCTTATCGAACAAACCCTTCATTAAGATTGAAAGATCACCCATTCCATGTAAAATTCTCGAGTTTACTATCCCTTTTGATAACCCTTGACTCATTAACATATATACAATTTAGTCACTTAACTTGATTCACAGTCACTTAATTCATTTATACATTTAGACTATATAGTACTACAGGAGATGTTAACCACTTTCGACACTTTCAATTCTAAAGACATCAATAGACATCAATAGATATCAGGCCAACCTTACTCTGATACCAATAAAACTGTAACAGTCCAAAAGTATAGTAAATAACACATTTTACACATAAATTTACGGTTAGGTGTTTGCGATGTCTTTAACACTTAAACATTAACAGTAATAAACAATAAACTTTAAATAATTTATAGAATTGGAATATTGTAAATGTAATTTTATAATATTCCTTATACTTTACATCCTGTATTCTATTTTAAAATTTAAGTAGTACGATACAAATCATTTGAATATATAAAAAAGATTACCAATACCTCATGGATAGATACAATACAATCTTGGGTAATCCAAAATGTTGACCTCTTAATCGCTTATACTATCATGTGGAGTGGAAATTAAAGGGATGAGCGAAATGTGCTCATTAAAGGAATTATATGCAAGATTGATATAACGAAATCTATATGCTCAATAACATTTAGTTTTCCTAACAGTTCACTAGGCACAGTAATGGGAAGGATACTATAGTTGACTAGGTAACTGGATGGAGCATGGAAGGTATTTTGAAATACCTATCTTGTCCTGAAAACCCAGAAGTGACTATAGGAAGTAATCATTAAATTGTTGATATAAAAACAATTTAATAAATTCTCAATAAATAAATGGTAAGAAAACCATTTAATGAACACTTCAGTATTATTCAAAATCATATGATAGTAAATAGTAAAAAATGACTGTATGGTAAACAGTTTTGATGAAGTAGTAACCGTACAATGATAATATGGAAAACAATGAAAATAGGATAAACACAGTAAACATTTTAGTAAAACATAACCAATTTAGTGAAAAGTTTCACTTTAACAATTAATTTTGGTAAACACATTCAGTTGTGACATTTAGTAATCCGTAGCAGTTTTACAGTAAATAGTTACAGTTCAATTCCAGTTCAGTAAACATCACAGTGAAGTGAACAGTTTCAGTAAACTGTAATAGGTTGGGAGATAGTAAAATGTTCATTTCAAGACATTAACAGTTCAGTAAAACACTTTTAATAACAGTTCGGTAACAGTAACCTTTTCAGTAATAGTAAACAGTTTAGTAATGGTACGATAGGCAGTTCAGTAAACAGTGTGAAAACAGTCCAGTATAGTAAACACTTGAAGTTCACAATATTGTAACAGTTCAGTAAACATTTCATAATCAATAATAAATTCCATAAAACACTTTCAATTCAGTAAATAGTAATTTTCAATACAGTTCAATAAACAGTAAACAGTAATTCAGAGTTCAACAAGACAGTTAACAGTAATTCATAGTTCAGTAACACAGTTAATAGTAGATGGAGACTAGGCAGCACCCTCGGTATATCATGCTATAATCCTCCTAGGGAACAGTAACAGTAAACAGTTAGAATCTAAGGCCATAGTCTATAAATGTCCTCAGAGTACACTTGCCAGGTGTCCCTAGGACTGTTGATGACTTGGCGGGTCTATTAGCCACAGAAATAGTACAGTAAACAATGACCATGATATGGGGCCTAACAGTCTCAAAATATTTAATACACAGTGAAAATACCTTTAAGGAAATTAAGTAATATTATTAAAATTAATAAAATTCCAAAAAGTTATTTAATTTCACATTTAACGGTATAATGAAAATAGTCGATAAAATATTCATGCTTCAGTGAGAAAATTTACAAACATTCTAATTTATTGTGAAATATTTCAAATAACGTATTGGACATCTCACTTTGAGAAAATTTAATTACAAGAATATTTAAATAATATTTTTTGGTAAAATTTCAATTTATGAAAAATATTGGAAATAATTTTCAAAACATACAATTTCACTCATTCTATGCACATAAAATATTTTATGATATTTTAGAAAATTTTGAAGGAAATTTCGGCATCATAACAGTCACAAACACCCTAATCTACCTGCATTTAAACACAGTTTTCATACCAGTTATAAACCGTAGATTTGCATGATTTCAAAGGCAATTAAGTATCAAATAATTTCAAAAAATTATTTTCATAAAAATCATGCGTTCGTTATATCCCTACGGCTTCCACACTCATCCCTTACCTATCTTGTGTTACCGAACCTTTCGATAGCACCACACGAAATCCGATTATCCTGGTTGCAAAACAGTTCCACCAATAATTCCCATTAATTATCCTCTAATTTTTGAACTATTATTCATCACTAAATGCACCCACATTGGACACTGCTTATGCCTAACCAGTGTAATTTACACCGATAGTAAAACACAACTTTACTGTTTTTGCTCCGATTTCATATCAGATTTCACCATTCTTCTTCTCTTAATTTCTACATTATTTTGGCACATTAAAATCATAAAATGTGACATGATATGCTGTCTAAGAAGCCATGGCCAGATGGTGGTCTAAGGGGTTTCCATGGTTTTTCAACGAGTTAAGATTACCTGGTTGTTTATCCATGCTCATTAAGCTTTTTGGCACCATTTTCATGCAAATTTCACTATGGTTTCACTATCCCCTTATGCAAGCCAAAACCCTTGGGTGCCCATTAGGCTTGATTCAATAGGATTTAATCAAAACTAATGTTAGATTTAAGCTTAGGACACTTGGAAACATCAAAATCCACCATTAAAATGTAAAGAGCTCAAAGGCATAAGAAATGGGAAACTTTGGCCAAACCTTCCTCCTCCTCTTTTCTTCTTATTTTGTCACTTTTATGGTAAGATAATGGTATGGCTGAAAAGAGGATGTTGAATAGGTGAGCTTTGTAAAAGAAAGTGTGGTGAGAAAGTGTGATTTTGGTTAGTTTAGAAAGCTTTCTTTTCTTTTCTTATTTTCTTCTTCAATGGTGGCGTGGTTGAGAGGTTGAAGAAGCTCCAATAGTGGCCGGCTAGTAATGTGTGGAATATTATAGAATATTCTAGGTTAGGGCAAAATTACCAAAATGCCCTTAGTTATGAAGTTTACGAACAATTTTGCCCTAAAGTTTTTGTAATCGTAAAATCTATTCCATCACCAAATAATCTTATTAAATGTATTTTGATGATTAGAAGTGGTTTTGTTGACGCAAGGTTCACCGATTGGGTGAAATTACGATTTTACCCCTAGTGGACCGCTAGCGAAAATGTTCGATTAAACCACCGATTTGATAAATCTTAAGACACTATCTTATTCTCCTTTTCATTTAGAATATCATAAAATTTTTACTTCATCCCAATTCATTTTAGTTTGGGTGCAACTTACGAAAATGCCCTTGGGACGTAACTGTCATTTTCCAATTTTTTTCCACACTTCACAAAATAATACAAAATAATTAAAAATAATATAATTAAATGATTTTAAGCCTTAAAAATTATATTATATTTATTACACCACGGTACACTTTATTATCAGTCTTGAGCCTACCACAAGACAAAAAAAAAAAATAAGTGGGCCCACATACACTTACACTTATAATCTCATAATACATTAAATTTCACTTAATAATTAATTACATATCACATGTGAAGTACAGTAGAAATGGGTCTCACATATCTTGTACACCTTTAGGAAATTTGATCCTCCGAATTTTGCTTGTATTAGAAAGTAGAACCGTTCTAAGTACTTTGCTTTCTTACATAGTTTCTAACTTTCAAACAATCTTTTCTTTTAGCTGATACAGCAGGTATACTTTCACAATACCAATTTACTTTTAAACCACCACATTTCATCTTTCACAATTTATTTGTACTCCCTAAAATTACTTTATCAATTTGGGAGTTAACGATTTCCACATCTTTTCACACAATAGATGATCTATACTACTTATCACATATTATCACATTTGGTGCCAAGCGATATTAGTTTGGTGACTATCATTTAAATAGTTTTAATCAATAGTACGTGATTATCCTAGTAGCTTTTAAATCCAGTGCGCTCGGTCTCAATATATCGTCGAGCGTTTGAATAATGCGCTTGGATATTTTGTATCAGTTAGGAAGCGGTGCTAACAATAAATTGGAATCCCA
The DNA here is from genome assembly GCA_031772115.1 of Heritiera littoralis. Lineage (NCBI taxonomy): Eukaryota > Viridiplantae > Streptophyta > Magnoliopsida > Malvales > Malvaceae > Heritiera > Heritiera littoralis. The sequence continues at coordinate 2,195,179 of JAPDPK010000100.1, read as the reverse complement.
AAGCCTTTTGCTATCCTTCTCAAAGCATGTGGCAAGTCGGGGATCCCTATCACAGATAATGCTCACTGGAACTCCACATATAGTCTTACCATTTCACCAAAATGTATCGACTATGGCACTAAGGGATCAAGAAACATGATTATGAAGAAATGAGTTTATTTGGACAATTAATTTGTATTCACTTCTTTAACATCATGGTTCTTCCGATTTCTTTACTAATCCCAAAATAGAATCTCTTATGTTTGATTCTCATTTTCAAATCAATTTCGCTAAGGCTGCAATCCACTTGTAGACTTTAAATATGAACTTTTATTTACAGTAAATGAGACATTAGGTAGCAATCTCCCCGATATCTCTTTTTATATTAAGTTATCAATAAATCGCTCATTCTTATGATACATGTAATATCACTTAATTGTAATGTAATCTTTTCACAATCAAAGTGTGTAATTGAATTTATCAAAATACCAAATCCATGCCCACATTATCTGTATAAATTCACAATTCAAATATATATATATATATCCATTTATATGATTAGCAGTAAATTATTTATTTGCTCCTCTGAGCATGACTACGTTTATCGGTTAAGTCTGGCTCAATCTTAAATCTAGTCGTAACCACTTGATAGTCAGAGGAAATTACATTTAATCTTGAATTCGGGAATTGCTCCAATAATTGGTGTTCCCCAATCATTATAAGAATTATCTTCTTAGTACATTTTCATCTCAACACACTTGTCATTTCAGTTGTTTCACCGGATGGTATGGTATACCACAATTAAAATCTTTTAACAACTTTCAAATATTATACTCACATATATCCATTCACTCACAGTTAACTTCCTCATATATGAATCATATCAGTGAAGCAGTTGATCCCTCAACTTTTTAATAAACCATTTATATTATTTGGTTAAACTTCGTAAATTCCATACCCCAGTTACTGTCTTTAATCTCACTCACTTAGCAATAACCTTTATTTAAGACAAATCAATGACCACTTATCATTCAAGACCACATGTCTCTGAAAGTGCTGCGGTTAAGCTAGAACCAATATTTGCTGGACTTAACAATAAAATTTTTGGTCTCTAAGAGTCTGTAGGGTTATTCAAGGATGCTACTTATATTCCTCAAGAGAGGCAAAATATATTCTCATAACATGGTTACATATCATTATAGCTCATCTGAATGTCATTGAAATATCTCATTCATTAAATTCACATACATCACAAAATATTTCATTAATATCATAAGCACCACAAAGAACTCGTAAGAGTTATATCGAGTTTTAAATGTTATGTTATGGACATCAGTCTCCAAGCTTTTTATCTGATGACTCTCTGTTCAAAAATTGATCTTAGAAATTCCTTATATATCCTTGAGTGGATCAAATAAAGTATCAATTTTGAACAGGTAAATATTTATTTTTAGTAGTAACTTTAGTAAAGAGTCGAAAATTAATACACAATAATAAGCTATCCTTATTTTCTCAAACAAGATCATCTGTGTTTCCTCCAAGCACACTAATACAGAGGAATTCTTTATCCACTAATTTCTCGGAGTTATTTCTTAAGCTCTTCTTACTCCTTTTATGTTCTCCAATAAGAGCTTAGAAGTATACTCCTTATCGAGAATTGAGTCTATGATAAGTCGATCTCCTAAATCTATATTACTCTGAAAATTTATCTAGAAATACATCTGATAAATCCCTAATCACAGATCTCAAACAATTTGGGATGTTTCATCTCTACATCTCGCAAATCCACTATATATCCTCAAAACATATGCAAATAACACTCAAATCATTTCAGTACATATTTCACATTGATTCACTTATTTATTTACATTTCACAGTATACCATTCAAGATGGAAAGAAATGATACCCTAAGGATAGCAATTTAAACTAAAACACTTCACAGCTAACCTATTCATTTATGGAATTTTTCTTTGAAATCATACATGTTCGAGAAACTTAGGTTAGCTGTCATTTTCCTTCTCTCTTATAGTCACCTTACAATTTCTATACACACTTTTTCAAAATTTATGTTACTCTAAATAGTGTATTATTCTGTAGAGCACACTCCAAAATTTTTTTGTTCTATAAAAATCTGATTAATACACATAGATAGCAGAAAGATTGTATCGAACCAAAATTAACAGTACTAATATTGAATTATCAAATACACATATCACATTCTTACTCACACTCAGTAGGTTTATCACTTTTCATAATATCAAACAATCCCTAACCAGATACCTCATCAGTTCACATTAAATTCAGGCCCTAAAGAATTAGTAATAGGGCCAACTATCTCGCGACCTCCCACAATATACACTTTGGGTCACATCACTCATCTGAGTAAAGGTAGGGCTAGTAGTAGGGACTGTTTTACATGTATTACATTCTTTACACCATCATTTACTCTACCAAAATCAGTGAATCAAGATCAATTTGGTTTACTATTATTCAAAAGAATTATTTCAATATAAGGACATGTTCGTCATTTCTAAATTTATTTCTCTCTCTTTTCAAAATACATTTAAACAAGTGATCTTAAGATCTATAAACTGATGATATCCCTATTCACTCATATATCATCGTTTTAGGGTCTTGCTTCGATCTAAACAGAGAAGTCCTGGTGGGGCCATCACCGAGTTCCTCATTGTACATTATCGAACAAACCCGTCATTAAGATCGTAAGATCACCCATTCCATGTAAATTTCTCGGGGTACTATCCCTTTTAATAACCCTTAAGCCACTAACTTTTACACAATTTAGTCACTTAACTCGATTTACAGTCACTTAACTCATTTATGCATTCAGACCATACAGTACTACAGGGGATGTTAACAACTTTCGACACTTTCAATTCTAAAGACATAAATAGAAATCAGGCCAACCTTACTCTGACACCAATAAAACTGTAACAGTACAAAAGTACAGTAAATAACACATTTTACACAAAAATTTACAGTTGCGCTGTCTGCGATATCCTTAACACTTAAACAGTAACAGTAATAAACATTAAACTTTAAATAATTTATAGAATTGGAATATGTAATTTTACAATATTTCTTATACTTTACATCCCCTATTTCTACTTTACGATTTAAGTAGTATTGTACAAATCATCTGAATATATAAAAGAGAATACCAATACCTCCCGGATCAATACAATACAGTCTTTGGTAATCCAGAATGTAGACTTTTTAATCATTTATACTATCTTGTGGAGTGAAAATTAAAAGGGTGAGCGAAATGTGCTCAGTAAAAGAATCGTATGCAAGACTGATATAATGAAATTATATGCTCAAAAACCTTTAGTTTTCCTAACAGTTCGCTAGGAATAGTAATGGGAAGGATACTATAGTCAGCTAGGTAACCGGATGGAGCATAGAAGGTATTTTGAAATACTTTTCTTGTCCCGAAAACCTAGAAGCGACTATAGGAAGTAATCAATAAGTTTTCGATATAAAAATAATTTTATATATTCTCAATATATAAATGGTAAGAAAACCATTTAATGAACACTTTAGTGTTATTCAAAATCATACGACAGTAAATAGTAATAAATGACAGTACGGTAAACAGTTTCGGTGAACAGTAGTAACAGTACAGTGATATACGAAAAACAGTGAAAATAGGATTTAACACAATAAACACTTCGGTAAAACAGTAACCAAATCAGTGAACAGTTTCACTTTAACAATTAATTTTGGTAAACACATTCAGTTGTGACAGTTTAGTAATTCATAGCAATTTTACAATAAACAGTTACAGTTCAATTCCAGTTCAGTAAACATCACAGTGAAGTGAACAATTTCAGTAAACCGTAATAGGTTGGGAGACAGTAAAATGTTCATTTCAAAACATTAACAGTTTAGTAAAACACTTTTAATAATAATTCGGTAACAGTAACCTTTTTAGTAACGGTAAACGGTTCAGTAATGGTACGATAGGCAGTTCAGTAAACAGTGTTAAAATAGTTTAGTACAGTAAACACTTGAAGTTCACAATACAGTAACAGTTTAGTAGACATTTCATAATCAGTAATAATTTCCACAAAACACTTTCAATTCAATAAACGGTAATTTTTCAGTACAGTTCAGTAAACAGTAATTCAGAGTTCAGTAAACAATTAACAGTAATTCACAGTTCAGTAAACAGTTAACAGTAGGTGGAGACTAGGTAGCACCCTCGATATATCATACTATAATCCCCGTAGGGAACAGTAATAGTAAACAGTTAGAATCTATGGCCATAGTCTATAAATGTCCTCAGAGTACACTTGCCAGGTGTCCCTAGGACTATTGATGACTTGGCGGGTCTACCAGCCACAGTAATAGTACAGTAAATAATGAGCATGATATGGGGCTAACAGTCTCAAAACATTTAATACATAGTGAAAATACCTTTAAAGAAATTAAGTAACATTATTAAAATTAAAAGATTCCAAAAAGGTATTTAATTTCACTTTTAACAGTATAGTGAAAACAGTCGATAAAATATTCGTGCTTTAGTGACAAAATTGACAAACGTTCTAATTTATTGTGAAATATTTCAAATAACATATTGGAAATCTCACTTTAATAAAATTTAATTACATGAATATTTAAATAATATTTTTTGGTAAAATTCCAATTTATGGAAAATATTGGAAATAATTTTCAAAACATACAATTTCACTCATTCTATACACATAAAATATTTCATGATATTTTAGAAAGTTTTGAAGGAAATTTTGGTAGCATAACAGTTGCAAACACCCTCACCTCCCTGCACTTAAACACAATTTTCATACCAGCCGTAAACCGCAGTTTTGCATGATTTCAAAGGCAATTAAGTATCAAATAATTTCATAAAATTATATTCATAAAAATCATGCATTCGCTATATCCCTATAGCTTCCACACTTATCCCTTACCTGTCGCGTGTTATCGAACCTTTCAATAGCACCACACGAAATTCGATTATCCCGGCTGCAAAACAATTCCACCAATAATTCCCATTAATTATGCTCCAATTTTTGAACTATTATTCATCACTAAATGCAGCCATATTAGGCACTGCTTATGCCTAACCAATGTAATTTACACCGGCAGTAAAACACAACTTCACCGTTGCTCCGATTTCAGATTAGATTTCACCATTCTTCTTCTCTTAATTTCTACATTATTTTGGCACATTAAAATCATAAAATGCAGCATGATATCCTGTCTAAGAAGCCATGGTCGGATGGTGGTCTAAGGGGTTTCCATGGTTTTTCAACAAGTTAAGGTTACCTAGTTGTTTATCCATGCTTAAGCTTTTTGGCACCATTTTCATGCAAATTTCACTATGGTTTCACTATCCCCTTACACAAATTGAAACCTTTGGGTGCCCATTAGGCTTGATTCAGTAGGATTTAATCAAAACTAATGTTAGATTTAAGCTTAGGACACTTGAAAACATCAAAATCCACCATTAAAATGTAAAGAACTCAAAAGCATAAGAAATGGGTGCCTTTGGCCGAACCTTTCTCCTCCTTTTTTCTTCTTATTTTGTCACTTTTATGGTAAGATAATGGTATGGCTGAAAAGAGGATGTTGAATAGGTGAGCTTTGTAGAAGATAGTTGTGAGACCCGATTTTATAATACTATACACCATATTTTGTAAATCCTTGATAGTGGAAATAAATTAATTAGTGAAATTAAATAAAGATTAAATGAGGATTTCCACTTTGGATTATGAATTATAGTATGGTGTATAAAGGATGAAATAAATATTAAAGGATGAATTGAAAATATAGAATAAGAGAAGAAAATAAATCAGAAAATTATGAACGGAAGTGTTATTTTCATGGCATAAAATACAAATAAATATACTTATAAGGGAGAAAAGAAAAAAAAATAATTATTGGACATGTGATTAAACTTGATTGGGTGGAGTATACAAAAGAGATGAGAAACAAAGTCCAAACCGTGTAGCAGAAAAAAAAAAAATTGGCTTTCACGCCACTTATTTGGTTGTTGTCATGATATACGGCTGGATACAATTTTGATGCAAATTTTATGGTATAAAATTTGATAAATAATAATAGATGAAGAGGATATTATTAATTGGAGATGTGACTGATTTATTGGCTGAAGTATCCATTAAAAGTAAGTAAAGTGAGTCAAAAAAAGGTGCAGAAAAATATGGACTGCACGTCACTCCCCTTACTGCCGTGAACCACTTAGCTGGAAATAATCTAAAGGAAATTGGATAATAAGTTTTTATAATATAAAAAGCAAGGTAAAAGATGCTTAAAGGAAGAGAATTTTAAGATTTAAAATATGGCTAAACCTTATTGGTTGAAGTGGACAACCAGAAGAGCAAAGAAGTCAAGAAACGTACAGTAAAATGAGCTGCAGCCATTCCTTTTTTGCTGAAGTTTCTTTAGATTTTAATGCTCAATATGACATAGAATGATGAAGGAAAATGGATAAGTAAAAAGGTGGCAAACTCCTATTGGATATTATGAATAAATGAATGGTTAAAGAAAGCAAAACTTCAGCAAAAAAATTCATCTTCCTACCGACCTCCTCTGCCACTCCATGAGCATTCTGTTTGCTGCATATTGTGTTCGATTTTTACTCAATTCTTCCATGAGTTTCTTAGCAAACCTTCACCCCTTGCTAGTTAATCACCTAATCTCCTCCATAAACTTTACATCTACCTTAAAACCAACTAAGAACCAAGAAAAAGGGCTGACTTGAGGCAGAAAACATTCTGTTTTGGAGTGGTGCAATTCGGTTAAGGTGAATTTCTATAATTCTATAGTTTTTTGATATTAAATGGAGAATTTCTATGTTCCTTAACATGAGAAGCATGGTTCTAGTATTATTTTTAGTTAAGCCTCATTAGAACATGAAATTAGAATAAGATGGGGTTTTGATATAGGTGAGAACAAGCAAGAAACTTTGTGGAAATTGTATAAAAATGATGAGAAATAGTTTAAGGAACATGAATAAGATGAATAGAAAGCTTGGAATCATGAAAGGGTTGAGAATAAAAAATTGGCTATTGAATGAGGGGTTTCGGTTTGGCATGAGAAGATGGGAAATTTTAATGTCCATGCAGGAAAAATATATGAAATGCTCACGTGGACAAGAAATAACAAATTAGAAAGAAGAAATTAAAGAAAGGATTGAAAGTCAATGAAATGGCCATAAAGAGGGTTTCGGCCATGACTTTTTAAGCATGAAAATATGCTGAATTTTTATGATTCATAGTAGAATGATTATAGAAATTGAAGGAAAAAGATGGGTGGAAACAGCACGAAAAAGAAGCTAAAATGAGAAAGTTTGGTTTTAGCACCAGTATAATTTATACTGGTTGTACATATGTTATGACATTAGTGGCTGTATTTTATGAAAGTAGGTGGCTTAAAATAAAGAGGAAAAATATTAATAATTTTTGTTAAAATTATTTTGCAGCCGGGAGTTACGAATTTCAGTAAACGTAACCGGGAAGCTCGGCTTCGTAAGACAGGTAAGAGGGAAGTGTGTGAGTTGTATGGATACAATGAATTGCATGATTTATCAAGTTTAATTCTATGAAATTATTGGAAGCTTGATTTGCTGTGAAAATCATGCAAATTGTGGTTGAAAGCTAGTTTATATACTGTAATTTCCGTGTATGAGGTTAGAAATTCGAAGCTGTTATGCTGCTAGAAAATTATCAAAATTATTCTAAAATATCATGAAATATTTTAGATGCATAAATGGAATAAATCATGAATTTTGGAAATCATTTCCATAAATTTTCGATAAAGTGGAAATTGTTGAAAAATACTAAAGTAAATATTCATGTTATGGATTTTTATTTAAAGTGAGAATAAAATATATTCTTTTACTATTAATTATTAAAAAAAAGAATATTTATGAACTTCTCACTAAATACATGAATATTTATCGACTGTTTTCCTTGTATTTGGAAATGGGAAATAAATACCTTTTTGAAAATAATTATTTAAATAGATGATTTAATTCATTTGATTTCCTTAAAGGTATTTTTATGAGAAAATGAATGATTTTATACCTTTATGGAATTAAGTGATGATTTTTTTATTTTATAAATTCCATAAAGGTGATGATATATGAAAATGTGAGAGCCTTATGGATAAATATGAAATATTTCAAATTATTTTGAATAAGATGCATAAAGGCTATGGTACGATTTTTATACTGTTTTGACACTTAGGCCCGAGATTCATGCTTAGTACTATTATTGTTACTGTTACTATCACGTGGCTGATTGACTCGCTAGTCATCAGCGGTTTTGGATGTCACCTGGCAAATGTACATCGAGGACCCCCTATAGATCATAGCCATAGATCTCACTGTATACTGTTACTGTGTCCCTTCGGGGATGATTCCTGTGTCCCTTCGGGGACGATGATAGCATGATATAATGTAGGGTGATGCCTAGTCTCAACTTACTGATTACTATTTACTGAAGGGATTTACTGAATCCTGTTTATTGTACTGCACTGTGAATTACTGTTTATTGAACTGAACCGTACTAAATGCTATTTACTGAACTAAACCGTACCGAAATACTGTTTTACTGAACTATACTGTACTGAGAAATAATGATTTATTGAACTATACTGTACTGAAAGTGGCTGATTATTGTTTACTGAACTGAAAGGAATTCACTGTTTATTGAAAAAGAATCTTATGAAAATTATTTCTAAAGTAGAAATAATTACTGAACTGTTATCCAGTGATTTGGATATGTATAAGTTACTGAATTGAAAAGACTGTTTATTGTATCTACTGTTTTACCACTATACTGTCACGTGTTTTGAACTGTACTGAAGTGATGGAAATTAAATGATTTATTCCATTTATATTTATGAAAAAATAAATATTTTTCAGCATATAGATTTCGTTGTATCAAGCAGCATACGACTCTTTTACTGAGCATGTGGTTCGCTCACCCCCTTATCTTTCAACTCCTCAGATTGTTGCAAGGATTATTTGAGACCTTCCTCGGATCAATAGAGCTGCTAGTAAGCACGTTGGGGCAAAGTGCATTAAATTTTAAAGGTATCATCACTTCTCTTATATATTCAGACTCATGCATACAGTACTACTTTATTGTAAAATAGGAACAGGGGACGTAAAGTGTACAAAATATTGAAAAATAAATTTTTAATTCCGAATTAATTAAATAAATAAATGTTTATCATTTATTACTGTATTGTGCAAGTGTTAAAAGTATCACAGATAGCTCAATCATAAAATTGTGTGTAAAATATGTTATTTACTGTACTATGGACTGTTTCAAAAGTGTGGTGAGAAAGTGTGATTTTGGTTAGTTTGGAAAGCTTTCTTTTCTTTTCTTATTTTCTTCTTCAATGGTGGCGTGGTTGAGAGGTTGAAGAAGCTTCAATAGTGGCTGGCTGGTAATGTGTGGAATATTATAGAATATTCTAGGTTAGGGTAAAATTACCAAAATGCCCTTGGTTTTGAAGTTTTCGAACGAATTTGCCCTTAAGTTTTCGTAATTGTAAAAATTATGTAATTGGACTCCAAAATTTTGGATTCCATCACCAAATAATCTCATTAATTGTATTTTGATGATTAGAAGTGGTTTCATTGACGCGAGGTACACCGATTGCGTGAAATTACGATTTTACTGCTAGCGGACCGCCAGCGAAAATTTCCCATTAAACCACCGATTTGATAAATCTTATGACACTATCTTATTCTCCTTTTCATGTAGAATATCATGATATTTTTACTTTGTCCCAATTGATTTTAGTTCGGGCGCAACTTACAAAAACGCCTCCGGGATGTAACTGTCATTTTCTAATTTGTTTTCCACACTTCACAAAATAATATAAAATTATTAAAAATAATATATGTTAGCTTTAAATTGACATATATATTTTGAAATGACAAAAACTTAAGTAAGCTTTAATGTTTTAATTAATATTGTAAATTTGCCTTATCACACATGATTTTCTCAATCCATTTTCAAGTGATCATATCAAACATTAAGACCATGATTTAATGATGCATCCTTATTGGTCTTAATACTTTATAAATGTTTTGAATATTTTAGAAAATCACTTGCTTAATTTTTGGACCATGTTTTCATTAGAGAAAGTCAAGAAAAACTCCCTTAAAGCTTATAAATGTTTTGGGTTGAATTAGGATCAAAGGCTATATCATTTCTAACCCAAAAGTGCAGGAAAAATGCCTTCTGGAAGAAAAGGATCGATCCCATAGGGAAAGGGATCGATCCCTTTTTGACAGAATGCCCCGGAAGGCTAGATTGAAGAAAAGGATCGATCCCTTTTGCAAAAGGATCGATCCCTTTATGCCAGAAAGCCCCCAACGGCTAGTTTCTGTGAGATACAACGGCTAGTTTTTGTTTTGGCTCCAACCAACGTCCACAAACCATCCAAGGGACTATAAATAGAGGCTTAGAAGCTAAAGGAAGCAAGGGGAACTACTCAATCAACTCCAATTCTTATTTTCCTCAAATCCTCAAGCCTCAACATCAATTCAAGAGATAAAAAAGTCTTCATCTTCTATCATTCATCTATTTCTTGTATTGCTTAGCACAAACATTGTATAGGCTTTTCATTGTGCTTAATTTCTGTAATCACTTTCCTACCTAGAGGCCTTTCTTTGATTACATTATTTGTAACCCACCATTCCTTGTAAAAGGGAGGTTTCTCTTAAGCCTTGAAAAAGAGGGAGGTTACTCTTTAGCCTAAGAAAAAGAGGGAGGTTTCTCTTGAGCCTAGAAAAAGAGGGAGGTTACTTTTGAGCCTAAGAAAAAGAGGGATTGTAATCACAAATTCAAGATAGTGGATTTGGAGAAAATCCTTGGGAGCGTCTTAAGGTAGAGGACGTAGGCAAGTTGCCGAACCTCTATAAATCGCTTGTGTAAATTTCTCTTTCCCTACTCTCTTTACTTTCTTGCAATTATATTTGTGCTCATTGTATTGTATTTGAATTGCATGATTGAATAGCCTAGAGAAATGAGGAAATATTTATATAGGCTAGAGAATTTAGAGAAACCGAAAAACGAGCTTAAGATTAGTTAAAAACCGATTCACCCCCCTCTCGGTATAGCCTATAGAGCCAACAATTGGTATCAGAGCTTGGGCTCGAGATTGATTTAGACTAACCTCTCTCGAGCAAAACGATCATAAATGGCTCACTTGAATGTAGGCACACCCCTAGGAGAAGAGGGTCACTCATTAGTTAGACCTCCACTCTTCAATGGTGACAATTACTCTTATTGGAAAATTAGGATGATGTTATTTGTGAAATCTAATGACTATGAAGTGTGGAGAGTAATAGTTAATGGTCCTAGAATCCCAATGAAATAAGTAGATGGAAAAGATGTCCCTAAGGGTGAAGATGAATGGGACACAAATGACATGAGATTGGCACAATTGAATGCCAAGGCTATGCACACCCTCTTTTGTGCTTTAGGTCCAAATGAATATAATAGAGTCTCCTTGTGTGAGAATGCTAAACAAATATGGGACAAACTAGCCACCACACATGAAGGGACTAATCAAGTTAGGGAAACCAAAGTAGGAATGCTCACACATGATTATGAGCTATTTAGGATGAAAGAAAATGAGTCCATTAGCAAAATGTTCACTAGGTTTAATGATATAATTAATGGACTTAAGGCTCTAGGCAAGGCTTATTCCAATGTTGAAATGGTAAAGAAAATTTTGAATAGCTTGCCTAAGTCATGGGAGGCAAAGGTAACCACAATAGAAGAGTCTAAGGATCCTAACACCTTGTCTCTAGATGAACTTATGGGCTCCCTACTTACATATGAAATGAAATTAAAAAGAAATGAAGAGCCTTCAAAGAAAGTAGGGGTAGCAGTTAAGTCTTCCACTCATAAGGATATTGAAGATGATAGTGGAAATGAGGAAGAAAAGGAAATAGCAATGTTTGCCAAAAGATTCAATAGGTTCATGAGAATGAATGAGAGAGAGCAAAATAGGAGACATCATAGGGGAGAGTCAAGTAGAAGAGAAAAAGACCCTTTAGTATGCTATGAGTGCAACGAACCGGGTCATACTAAGCTAGATTGCCCTTTACTTAGGAAGGAAAATGATAGGAAGCCTAGGAAGAAAGCATTTGTGGCTGCATGGAGCGATAGTGATAGCTCCGATGAGGAAAACATAGATGATGAGGTAGCCTACACATGCTTTATGGCTATTAGTGATGATGAGGCTAGTTGTAGTTCTAGTGAAGATAATGATTATACATTTGATGAACTACAAAATGCTTTTAATGAATTAGCAAATGATTTTCAATGCATGAACTCCAAATATAAGAAAATCATTGCCAAATTAAAAATAGAAAATGAAGCCTCGATAAATGCTAAGCTAGAATTTGAAAAGAAATTAGAAGAGGCTAACTTAGAAATAAATGAGTTGAATAAAAAGAACTTAAATTTGAATAACTTATTTTCTAGGTTTTATATGGGTCAACAAAAGCTAGATCACATGTTAGAGACCCAAAGAGCTTTCTTTGACAAAGATGGGTTAGGATATAATGCAATACAAAAAGAAACTCATCTAAAGAATTTCCTTGTGAGCAAAAATACTATGCATGATCTATCTCTTACATGCTCATTATGCAATAGAATAGGACACTCTTCACAAGCATGCACATATAGAAAAACCACATTTAGAGGAAGAGTAGTTAGAAAAATGTGGGTGCCAAAGCATGCTGTAAATAATGATGATTTGAGCTTGAAATGGATCCCAAAAGGATCAAAAATTATTTGCACTAACTCTCATGGACCCAAGAAAATTTGGATACCAAAGCATGTTTGAAATTGTTTGATGTAGGAGTGTTAGAGCATAAGAATACAAAGAAACAATGGAGTTCAAATGCTCTACACACCCCCTATGGAGATTGCTTATGCCAGTGAGAAAAAGGAAAAGCTTGAGGATCCATCACAACAATTCTTCAAAGAATGGCTCAAGGTGGATTCAACTATTCAAGGCAAAGCATTCTCAAGCAAGTAGTTTTGTAAGCTTATATTCTATCTTTTCAAAACTCATTTTCGCTAAAATTATTTTTATGTTTTATTGAGGCACTTGGTTGATGCATTGTGAGTTGAATGATTGAACAAAAAGGCATGACAAAGATTTTTGATTGTTTGATTGAATGATTGAATGAAAAGCATGTTTGATGATTTTGAAATGACTTTGTATGATTTGAGCAAGTCTTCTATGTGTTGATAATGTATTTACTTGGCTCAAATTGCCAAATATGTCATACATGCAAAATGCCATGTCATGAGCCGTAATGAAGAACTTGTATGTTAGAAATCATAGCATGTTGTTCACAAGATGTATGTTTTAATGATATATATGCTTAAAATCTATGTGAACAAGTTTGTTTTTACATATTTATGTAATTCAATGCATTGGTTTGGTCAAAATATACTTAAATCTCGAAATGACCTCCTTTGAGGTCAAAAATGCATTTTATTGTGTAAATTCTTCCAAAATTGCAAAATCTTTTGTAAAATGGTTTTTCATTCATGTTTTTCATTCATACAAGTCCAAAATCATGTTTTACAAATGTTTAAACCCTTACTTGGACTTAAATTACTCAAAAACGGAGTTTTGGTACCTCACAAGTTCAATTTTCTGTCAAAACAACTGCAGAATCTGCAGGAAACATATAAGGGATCGATCCCCCTCCTAAAGGGATCGATCCCCCCAGGCCAGAAAAGGCTCTCTTGCATGCTTTCAATCGAAATTGAGAAGAACTTTTCATTGTTTTGATACTTTCTCTCTTCTCAACTTAAAATTCAATATTTTAACTTCTTTTTGATGATCTTTAAACTATGAAAATTCATTTTTCATTGATATCATGCCTCAACTCCATCAATTTGTATCATTTCCAACAAGTGGTATCACTTTCAACAATCAATATCATTTTTTTCTTGAGCTCACAAGTGCAAAATCAGTTTTCTCATTGAAAATATCATGAATTGCATAAATCTTGAAATAATCTTGAAATATACTTTCAATGAATGCTTAAACATAATTTTGAGAAATATTTCAAGAATTTATGGAGATATTTGAGAATTTGATGAACTTATGCATAATGAATATTCTTCATTCTTTTTGTTCATCTTAGTCAAGCATGCTTATAGGCTTATGTCTCTTAGCTTGACTTATCAATTCCACACTAGGTTTCATGATAATTATACATCTAGTGGATTGATTTCAAATGTAAACTCAACAATTGGTAATGGTCATTGGCTTATAATTTGTGATGGTAAATGGATCCTAAATGTTGAATTGCATGAAAATTTATCATCCATGAAATTAATTCTTTATGGCCAAATTATTAAAAAACTTGAGCGTTAATGACAACACCAACAATTGATACACATGCAGTAAATCTTGAGTGTTTTGATGTTGAACATGCATGTTTGCTTAAGTTGAATCAATAGTCATGCCTATGAGATGAGAATAGTTGTTTTCATGATATTATGTGCTTAACCTCACTCATAGTTTATGGATTTTAATGATAAAATATATTTTAGCTTGATAATATTGATTCTCTTAGGTGAAGCCATTTTAGTTAAAATAGCATATACCCTCTAGAACGTTAAATGATGATAACAACTAGGCATATGGCTCTTAATTGATTAAAATGGTAATTTTGAATCTTTCCTTGCTCATAATTGGTTAAGGACTTGAATTGGAAAATGAGCATAGGATTTTTGTGCTTAAAACCATGGAAGAAAATGTGTTTGCTTGAATACCTTGACTTTTTGAATCTTCCATATGGTATAATTTTGTGAATATGAATGTGGATTAATACTTTATGATAGTGTGCTAATGTGCAATTAATCCATATGCATATTTGATGATGTGTGATTGTGTTCTTGCATATTTAGAATGATTATTTTCTTGACATGAACACACTACATATTGGATTCATGCAAACATATTTTCATACCATTAGTAACAATTGGTATTTAGATTGAAATAACAATTAGTATCATTGGCAACCATATTTTCAATAATTGGTAAGCCAAAACTAAATTGCCAATTGGTATGAGCTTTAAATTGACAATTCTTCTCATGCTCCTTAGATTGAAATGACAAATAGAGAAGAATTCATATAAGACACTTTTGCATGAAACACTTTTGTGCTAGAATTTGCGATTAATTGATGTATGATTTAATTCTAGACATGATATTTCTTGAGAATGATTTATGAGCACATGCATATGATATGTTATATAATTTCAGCTCATAATCATGATGTATTACCATGCACCTTAGTTGGACCTTAGAGAACAATTGATATACTTAGGTGTTTGGTTAATTTCTTACAAATTGGAACCTTTTTGCAAAATTACTTATCAACAATTGGTATCAAAATTATTTATAAACAATTGATATAGGATCATAAGTCATGTTCTTTGCATGAATATTTCATACTCTTTATGAACAATTGGCTTATTTATTTGTGCTATGAGTCCCATGTACTAACATGTTTCTTGTTGGATGGAGTATATTCTTTTATCTCTTCTCACATAGCCATGATCATAGGGGGAGCATATCTTTTATTATTTTTCCTTCTTTTTGCTATGACAAAAAGGGGGAGAGATAGATATTAAAAAGGAGAGATATTAAGGGGGAGAGATAATAGGGGAGAAATAGTTTGAATATTCATTTTCAAAACCCATGCTTATATTAAGGGGGAGCTTTGTAAAATCCTGCTTTATTTGAGGGGGAGTATTTTATCAAAGAATTTTCAAAGCAAATTTACATTAAGTTTTGTCATATCAAAAAGGGGGAGATTGTTAGCTTTAAATTGACAAAAACTTAAGTAAGCTTTAATGTTTTAATTAATATTGTAAATTTGCCTTATCACACATGATTTTCTCAACCATTTTCAAGTGATCATATCAAACATTAAGACCATGATTTAATGATGCATCCTTATTGGTCTTAATACTTTATAAATGTTTTGAATATTTTAGAAAATCACTTGATTAATTTTTGGACCATGTTTTCATTAGAGAAAGTCAAGAAAAACTCCCTTAAAGCTTATAAATGTTTTGGGTTGAATTAGGATCAAAGGCCATATCATTTCTAACCCAAAAGTGCAGGAAAAATGCCCTTTGGAAGAAAAGGATCGATCCCATAGGGAAAGGGATCAATCCCTTTTTGACAGAATGCCTCGGAAGGCTAGATTGAAGAAAAGGATCGATCCCTTTTGCAAAAGGATCGATCCCTTTATGCCAGAAAGCCCCCAACGGCTAGTTTCTATGAGATACAACGGCTAGTTTCTGTTTTGGCTCCAACCAACGTCCACAAACCATCCAAGGAACTATAAATAGAGGCTTAGAAGCTAAAGGAAGCAAGGGGAACTACTCAATCAACTCCAATTCTCATTTTCCTCAAATCCTCAAGCCTCAACATCAATTCAAGAGATAAAAAAGTCTTCATCTTCTATCATTCATCTATTTCTTGTATTGCTTAGCACAAACATTGTATAGGCTTTTCATTGTGCTTAATTTCTGTAATCACTTTCCTATCTAGAGGCCTTTCTTTGATTACATTATTTGTAACCCACCATTCCTTGTAAAAGGGGAGGTTTCTATTAAGCCTTGAAAAAGAGGGAGGTTACTCTTTAGCCTAAGAAAAAGAGGGAGGTTTCTCTTGAGCCTAGAAAAAGAGGGAGGTTACTCTTGAGCCTAAGAAAAGAGGGATTGTAATCACAAATTCAAGATAGTGGATTTGGAGAAAATCCTTGGGAGCGTTTCAAGGTAGAGGACATAGGCAAGTTGCCGAACCTCTATAAATCGCTTGTGTAAATCTCTCTTTCCCTACTCTCTTTACTTTCTTGCAATTATATTTGTGCTTATTGTATTGTATTTGAATTGCATGATTGAATAGCCTAGAGAACTTAGAAAATATTTATATAGGCTAGAGAATTTAGAGAAACCGAAAAACGAACTTAAGATTAGTTAAAAACCAATTCACCCCCCCTCTCGGTATAGCCTATAGAGCCAACAATATAATTAAATGATTTTAAGCCTTAAAATCATCATATTATATTTATAGCACCACGGTACACTTTATTATCAGTCTTGAGCTCACCAGAACACATATAAAAAAAATAAGTGGGGCCCACATACAGTTTCACTTATAATCTCATAATACATTAAATTTCACTTAATAATTAATTACGTATCACATGTACAGTATAGTAGAAATGGGTCTCATATTCAACCCTCCAAAGTTGCTACCATAGTAAAGGTGAGAAGTAGAGTTGTTGAATTTTGATTTCTATGGTTCATCCTATTGTTTTAAGCTTGTTTAACATGTTTATGGTTGTACTTTGAAACAAATCATATTGTAGGAACATGTTAAGATTGTGGCCATAAGGGTTCTTAAGGGTTTATTATATGAAAATATGGTTTCTATGCAAAAATGGTAGTAAAGTTGCAAGAAACAAAGTGAAGTGTGTGTATGTGCTGATGTTGCAATTCTGCTAACATGTCTTGTTCTGGTTGTTGGGTTAAAATGCTCAGTTTTGAGGTTTTAGATTAAGATAAATTTTGAAAAAATTATGGTACATAGCCTTATGAGTTAGGAGAAACTCAGTTTTGGAATCATCTAATTTGGAGTTTTGTAACTTAAGATATGTGCAAATGAACACAGGGTGCTCTGCCCAAAAAATGTGAACCCAATGTTTGACTTTGAAAAATTGTACAAAATAGACCAGAACGAATTTGCTTGCAAGCCATACATTTCCAGGTTTTGAGTTTGCACAATTTGGATAACCCTGCATTTAGATATGAAACAATTTGTGCATAAAGGTCAATAGACAGTTCACCAGAATGCACCTAAAAACAGACTTACTTTGAGGAATTATTAAAATTGATTCATGAATGATAAAATTGTGAAATTCACCTTTCTGAATAGGGAATTGAACTAGGTTTCACATGATCTTGGATTCATAATTTTTTGATATCCCTATAATTAGTAATGTAATTTTTAATGCACAAAGGTCAAGAAACCATCTTGCAAAATGTGCCGGAATTGGACTGAAATTTGGAAAATTGCTGATAAAAGCACAGGATGAATAAGGAAGTGAGCCTTACACTTTTGAATAGGTAATTAAGTTAGGTTATATAGAAAATTGACGGTGCATTAATTGGAATCCGATATTTTCAGTTATGAACTGAATGGTACTGATAGGTTAGAAAGTTCTAACAAATAGTAAGCTGCTCATATAATGAAATGGTGAAACTTTGGTGTGGATAGTTAGATAAGATAATTAAACTGCCAATGAGTATGAATTATAAGAATGTTTTGTATATAAAATTTTAAACTGAATTTATATGAATGATTTTATGCAGCTGTGAAGACCCCAATTCTCATATAATTCTCTAAGTTAAGGATTTAGAGAAAATAATGAGCGAGCTAAGATTTTCGAATAGTGAGAGTGTTGAAGGCAAGGATGTGGGCCCCATAGGATTATCTTTAACTCGAATGAGGATGGAAGTGGCAAAATGTTAAATTTGAGCTCGAAATACATAACTGATAAGAAGACCCCTTTATGAAATTCCTTCGTTTGAGCATGCTTAGGTTTGCGTGCAACAAATTCGAAAATGATGATTTTGTCCATAGGTTGAGAGAACTATCTTGAATAATGGTCTATTCAGTTTGACTTTTGACCTATAGACAATTATAGACAAGCCCTTGCGTGAAGATGTTTCACGTGGATCCAACTTGTTAACTGAAAATGCCCAAAACAACGCAAACAAGCCAAAAGCCTTTGTTTAGGGCTATTTTGGAAATTTTAGATCCTAAAGTTGGTCAAACTCCACCAATAGCCAATGTTTGACCTATATTATTATAAATGAAAATATTTAAATAAAAAAATAAAAATGAAAATGAAATTTTAAATAGTAAAATAATAGCTAGGACATAAATGTAAATAATGAGATGTAAATGGGCAAAATGGTCATTTCTCAAGTGCATATATTTCAAGAGTAATAATGAGCTTTGGAAAAGTGACTAATGCCTTGTTTGGATCTTGGTAGGAAAATAGATTTTTGTAGTAGTGAATTTGAGTGAAAAACAAACAAAGCTTAGTAATAAAATGGAAAAGTAAGGGGTAAAATGGTAATTTCTTGTGGACTGATATTTTAGCCTTAAAATAATATAAAAATCAGATAATTTAAGCCCTCCCTTACCTCATGGCTAGCTAACACTCAGCAAATTAGAGACAAACATGAAAATAGCGTGAAAGGGAGAGGAAAAGAAAGAGAAAAGAAAGAGAGGAAAGACAAACACCATTCTACAAGCTTCAAACCCTCTTCCAATCTTAAACAAACTTGTTTCTCTCATCATCCCCTCTCTTATATCTTGGAACCAGCCATGAGAGTGACCATTTGATGGTTATTTTGACTGCTGAAAGTGGCTGCACATAGAGAGGCAAGAGGAAACAGCCTACTGTTCTGCATTCTCTTGCTTGATTTCAATTATTTCATGGTAGTTTAACATGTATATAGCTTTAGTTTGAAATGAAAATGATTGAATGATATCATGGGGGTTTTGGCCATAAGGGTTCTTAAGGGTTTATTATGAGAAAATATTGTTTCCATGCAAAAGCGGTATTAAATTTGTAAGAAAACAAAGTAAAGTGTGGATTCTATTGAGCTGTCCTATTTTGGGTGTTGTGTCAAAACGTTCAGTTTGGAGGTTTTATAATTAAATAAATTCAGAAAAAATTATGGTAGATAGCCTTATGAGTCAAGAGAAAGACAATTTGGAATTTCTAGATTTAGAGTTGTGTAGCTTGAGATATAGGCAAATGAGTACAGAATACTCACTGCAATAGATGAGATACCCTGCATCAAATTTGAAATTTTATAGAAAATGAACCAGAATGAATTTGGTTGCAAGCTTTATATTTCCAGAAAGGTAAATGAGTCAAGAACATCATGATTTTGATTTTGCACAATTTGCATAACCTGCATTTAGATATGGACCAGTTTGTATATAAAGGTCGGTAGATAGTCTGTAAGAATATACCTAAAAATGGAATAAGTTTTAGGAATTATTAAAAATAATTTAGGAATGATAAAATTGAGAAATTTACCTTTCTAAATAGGAAATTGAATCAGTATTCACATGGTCTTGGATTCATAATTTTTGGATATCCCTATAATTAGTAATGTAATTTTTAGTACACAAAGGTTAGGAAACCATCCTGCAAATGTGCCAGAATTGGACTGAATTTTGGAAAATTTCTGGGAATAGTAAAGGATGAATTAGAAAATGGGCCTTACACTTTTGAATAGGGAATTAAGTTAGGTTATATAAAAAATTGAAAGTGCATTAATTGAGATACAATATTTTCGGTTATGTACAAAAAGGTACGAATAGGTCAGAAAATTCTTACAAACAGTGAGCCATTCATATAATGAAATGGTGAAACTTTGGTGTTCATAGTTGGATAAGATAATAAGACTTTGGTGTTCATGGTTGGAATGCTTTGTGTATAAATTTTGAAACTGAACTTGTATGAATGATTTTATGCAGCTTTGAAGTTGAAGAGTGAAACAGAAAAAGTAGGGAAATATATGCTTGCCTACAACTTCAAGCTACAAAATGGATGGTATGACTAACATGGACACTGTATAGGTAAGGGATATATGTAAGAGATGCAGGGATACTGTGGTGCATATGGAATGTTAAAAATGCTTTTATGATAATGGACTTTGTGGTTTGGTTAAGAATTGGAACATTGGATTTGTAGTGTTATAAATTGCATTTTCCTGTAGGGAAATTAGGATAGGTATAACTATTATGTTGTCGAAATTTTTAGAAACAGCACGCAATCTTTGAAATTAATATTGCATATGATTTGGAATAGAAAATGAAATGGAAATTAATGAAATTTGGTTGATAGCTTCCAGATATATCTTCTTTAAGTAAATTTTGTAACTCAGTTTTCAATGGCAATTATATTAGTTTTATACGTTTTCTTATACATACATATTTTTATGTCACTGTGATGAGTAAATAAATTATTTTGAGCAATTGTTATTGAACTGAGAATATTTGGTGAATTTTTATTTTTCAAGTATATTGTATTTATGATTTTAATACTTTAAGGATTGACCGAAGATATACTTGTCGAATTGATCTCTGTAAACACCTTGAAATGTTTTGGTAAACTGTTTTGAGACTATTGCCCCATAGCTGCATGCAGGCACATGCTTTTATAAGTGTATGATTGTATGACTGACTCTGGGCTGATTGACCTTGATCCTGTCGTCAGTGTCCCAGATGGCACCTAATCAGTGCTACTGAGGACTCCAATATGACTATGGCCATAGGTCCTGCATGAGTCATTGGGTGATGCTTTGTCTCCATTGTATTTTTACTGGGGTGGAAAATTCTAGGTATGCCAGGCACTTCCAGACTTTATTCATTTCTGATCTCATGATTGTTATTGAATATGATTTTTGTAATTTTATATGCAGTATTGGAATTGATTTTGGATATTGTTTATAGTGTTTTGGAAATTGATTATTTGAATAAATTGTGAGCTGCATTATGGAAGCTATCTTCTGAATGCTCGTTGAATTCTGTGATTGATTAAGCTTTAACGAACTCCCTATAGTTGAAATTAGATGCTGGGACAAGTGAGGTGCTTCAAAGCATCCTTCTGTAATGAGCTTGGTTATCTAATCCACTATAGTATTATTTCCCAAACATCGTGCTAAAGAAATTTTATAATTATCGTTTTCGATTCTAAAGTGCATGTTTTAAGATACCTACATATAGTTATGCCTAGAATCAGTTCTGTTATATATATTTCTTACTGGGCTTTATAGCTCACCCTCCTTACTCACCATCTCAGATAGTTCATTGGTATGCGTGCCAACCATTGCTTCAAAGTGAACGAAGAAGATTTCTAAAGGATTAAGGTATCAAATAAGCAAGTATAGGATAAGTGTTATACCTTTGTATTCAGACAGTGTACGCACAGCTAATGTATTTATAGTCTGGGATGTAAATCGTATAGTGTAATGTCAAAGAATGTAAAAAAGAACTAGTGGGATGTATTTAAATTGAGTTGATATAAATGGAAATATAAATTGTGATATCATGATTTATATTCCGATCTCTTGTTTATTATACATTGATTAATATTCTACTGTTATAAAGATTGATTTGTAGTCGAAAGTTATAGAGTAAACTTACATTGACACTGAATGTAAATCGAGTGGTAATGAATGTTTAAATGAGAATGATAGTATCAAAAAGAAAAAATTAGTTTGAAAATTTCACGTTTCCGGACGTGATAGTAGCTCCTATGTTAGAAGAGTGAAATGGAAAAGTAGGCAAATATATGCTTGCCTATAGCTTCAAGCTACAAAATAGATTGTATGACTAACATGGACAATGTATGGGTAAGGGATAAGTATAAAAGACGTAGGGATACTGTGGTGCATGTTTAATAAAAATGTCTTTTATAAGTTTGAAAAGTTGAGATTTGGTTTGAAAATGTGAACTGGTATTGGGTTTATAAACTGCTTTTTCATGCAGAGAGGCTAGAGTAAGCTATACTGTTATGCTGTTGAAATTTCGTAAAACGAACTAAACCTTCCTAACTACCATCTATTAGAGTATTTATACTTGAAATGATGTGAAATTATAATTTTGGGGTTAGAGTTCAAAAGTTCATTAACGTGCATAAATTTTGTAACTCTATTTTTTGTAGCAATTTTAACGATTTTCATGCTATTAGTGCCATACCTATGTTTCTATCCTATTGATTAATGTAAATAAAATATTTTGGATAATTATTTCTAAATTTAGAATGTTTGGTGAATTTGTATTCTTCAACTGTACTAATTTACTGATTTAAATGTTTTATGGATTGACTGAAGATATATGTTATTGAATTTATCTCTGTAAACTATAATGAATTGTTTTATGAATTGTTTTGAGACTATTTTGAGACTATCCCCATCTCAGATAGTTCATCGGTATACGTGGCGACCACGGCTTTAAGGTTAGTCAAAAAAAGATTGCTAAAAGTTTAAAGTACTAAATAAGTAGGTATATGCTAAATGACATGCTTTTGTATTCAAACAATGAATGCACCGCTAATGTGTTTTAGTTCGAGATGTAAATCGTATAGTTAAACGTCAAAGAATGTCAAAATGAACCTGTGGGATGTATTTGAATTGAGTTGATATAAATGGAAATATAAATTATGATGTTATAATTTATATTCTGATTTCTGTTTATAATGCATTGATTAATATTCTATGCTATAAAGATTGATTGGTAATAGAAAGTTATAGAGTAAAATTATATTGACACCGAATGCAAACCGAACAGTAATGAATGTTTAAATGAGAATGATAGTATTGAAAAAAAAGTTATTTCGAAAATTTCATGTTTTCGAATGTGACAAATTTCAATTTACATCCCAAATATGTAATTTTCATATAATAGTACTGTACAAAATATAGTCTGAATACATAAAAGAAATTAATATACCTCAACGGTAATCTATATCCGCCTGAGGGATACCAAAACGAAAGTCCTCCTGAGTGGAAGTAGGAATATACTGCAGATAATCTGGAATGAGGGAAAGGGTGGTGAGCTAATGTCCAGTAAGAAATATATATAACAGAACTGATACTATGTATATCTATATGCAAGTGTCTTAAAACATGCACTTTAGAATCAAAACAATAATTATAAATTTCTTTGGCACGATATTTTGGAAATGATACTATAGTGGATTAGATAGCCAGACTGAGTACAGAAGGATGCTTTAAAGCACTTCACTTGTGTCAGCATCTAATTCCTACTATAGGGAGTTCATTAAAGTTTAATCAATCACAGTATTCAACGAATATTTAGAAGATAGCCTCCATAATGGAGTTCACAATTTATTTAAATAATAAATTTTCAAAACACTTTGTAAACAATATCCAAAATCAATTTCAATATTACATATAAAGCTACAGAAATCATATTCAATAACAATTCTGAGATCAAAAATCAATAAAGTCGGGGAGTGCTCGGAATACCTGGAATTTGCCACCCCAATAAAAATACGATGTAGACAAGGCATCACCTAATAGACTCATGCAGTAGGACATATGGCCATAGTCATAGTGGAGTCCTCGGTGGCACTGATTAGGTGCCATCTAGGACATTGATGACGGGATCAAGGTCAAACAGCCCAAAAGTCAGTCATACGATCACACACTCATAGAAGCATGTGCTGTAGGCAATTATGGGGCCAACAATCTCAAAACGATTTACAAAACATTTCAAGGTGTTTACGGGAATCAATTTAGTCAATCCATAAAGTGTTAAAATCACATATTCATTACACTTAAGGAATGAAAATTCACCAAATATTCTTAGTTCAATAACAATTGTTCAAAATATTTTATTTACACATCACAGTGACATGAAAATATGTATGTATTAGAAAACATGTAAAAACTAATAAAAATGTCATTGAAAACTGAGTTACAAAATTAACTTGAATAAGATATCTTTGGAAGCTACCAACCAAATTTCACTCTCCACTTCATTTTCTATTCCAAACCATAACCACAATAATTTCAAGAATTTCATAACTATAACCATGATAATTTTAAGAATTTCATGCATGTTTCTAAAAATTTCAACAGCATAATGGGGTTATACCTATTCTAACCTTGATACAGGAAAATGCAGTTTATAACCACAAATCCTGTAACAATTACAATTTTTCTACATGTTAAGTAATGCAAATTGACCCATAGAGGGTGTTTGGAGGCCAAATTGTGACATTTCGGATTTTGGTGCAGAAACTTAGGCCTCCGTACGATCAAGCTGGCGGGCCTCACAGGAGCGTACACTCACCCAAAAACCATATAAGTACTTTAAATTCATCATATATGGTTTAGGGTTAGACAGTTTAGTTCATTTGGTTACAATTTAGGCCTAATTCGAGAATTTGATAATAAATCGAAAATTTCAGCCTTTGGTTCATGACCAATCTGCCTTGTTTCGATTATATCTCTTGATTGGAGTATTGAAACGATAAATTGTAAAATTCTTATGAAAGTTGACCTAAAGATCTTTCAACCACCAAAAGTTCATAATTTAATTCCTTACGGATTAATACCAGAAAAATTCTAAATTTGAACCACGTGCAGCGAAACCTATCAATTGACACCTCTGTAAATAATCGAAAATATCTCTTAGTAGGAAACTCCAATTAAGGCGATTTGAATTTTGTTGAAAAGCTAACTTGATAAGCTTTTTAATGATATAAGGTTTGCTATTCGACTCAAGGTGGATCAATGGCAATGAATTTTTAGATTCACGTCACAGTCAGGAAATTTTGATTGTGAGCAACCGGTAATGAAACGGGCATGACTTTTCATAGAGAGCTCCGATTTAGGTGTTTTAAATTTCATTGAAAAGCTAATTCAAAGGCCTTTATGATCATATATGGCATGTGATTAAACACCCTATAGATTAATACAGTAAATTATCGAAAGTCAGATTTGAAATTTAGTAAATTGGGAGTTTATTGAAAGATTATGATTGAAATGAAAAGTTTAAGGAAGATTTGAACTATAGTTGTTTTAAAAAGAATAGTAAAGGGTTTAAATGGAATGGAAATAAAATTAAAAGGGTCTATATGTAGTAAAGGAAAAATACCCATTTAGAAATTAGAAGAAAATTTAAATTTGGTGTTAAAAATAGGAATTTCTATTTGAAAACCCATTAGAAACAGTAACCCACCCCTTGTTATATCCTCTCTTCTGCCTTGTTATACCGTCAACGAAATTGAAGAAGAAAGAAATTGAAAACAGCCCAAAAACCCCTTAGAGAACCTGACAACCCTTGTTATTTGGCAAACCGATTCTTCCTCTTTACTCTCTTTTTACAAGAGTAAAAAAAAATTCAGATCACTTTTCCATTTTTTAGCAAAAACCAAACTGTTCTAAGAGAAAAGGAAGAGTTGAAGCCTTCATGCAACCAGCAACCAAAGAACCTCCTTCGTCTTTTCAGTTTGACTGAACATAATCAGGAAATTCCGATTCTGTTTTCCTCTTCAAAAATTGCCATCCTCTCACGTGCAAGCCATTCATTTCTCCCTTCCCTTAATTTTGTCCATTTCAGTTTGAAAGAAAATGCCAATGTCAGCCACGGAAAAGAGGAAATACAAGGAGAAATTTCCATGAAACCATAGGATTTAAAAGGAAATAACGTGGGGAAACTTAAACCAACGTTGCATGCAAGATTAGTTTGCTGGAGTGAAACCGAAAAGGGGAATGAAGAATTTGGCTCTTGGTTTCACGAAATTGGTAAGGGAGGTTACCCCTTTTCATCCTTCCGTGAACAACCTCCATGGATTTAACACCTATGTAGGGTTGCATGTAGGTGGCGAGGGTGGTTACTGCAAGCAATGAAGGAGAGCTACAATTTCAGTTGAATCTAAGGTTGGGAGTGTTGGATTATGCCCTTAGAACCATTCATTAGATGATTGACTTTGGCAATTTTATGTATCATGACATTTTTATTTATAGTTCATTATTATATTTGTCTTATAACTGCGTAATATAATCTTATATGATAATGTCCTAAGAATAGTGTGTTATTACTATTCTAAGGACATCACCAAGATCGATTCGGAGGGTTGCCTGATTAGGGTTTCGAGATTTTACCTAACGTTTTCTCTGATTTTTCTGTCTTTGGTCGAATCACAAGCAGCAACTTTTCGTTCCTGCCTCTATGGTATCCACACGAACGGATCTCACGACTCTTGAACGTCTCACGATCAGAAGCCTTAAAGAGCTTTTGATTCCTTATAACCGAATTGCTAGCTTCGATTAAAAAGAATGTTTTGTTTTCTATTTTTTTAAAAAGTGCGGCTCGTGATTCGACCAAAGACAAAAAAATCAGAGAAAACGTTAGGTAAAATCTCGAAACCCTAATCAGGCAACCCTCCGAATCGATCTTGGTGGAGGCCGAATGATTTAAATTCCGCTGTATGTTTGTTTCGGTTTCCTTCACTGGTATCAGAGCTACAAACACTTTGCGTTCAGTGGGATTGTAAAAATAATATCCTTTAGTTAGTTTAGGATATCCCACAAAATAGCACTTATCAGATTTAGGTGCAAGTTTGTTAGAGACTTAACGTCTTACATAAGCCTCACAACCCCAAATCTTCATAAAAGACATACTGGGACGTTTACCAGTCCATATCTCATATGGTGTCTTTGGAACCGATTTAGATGGAACACAGTTCAATGTAAAAGCAGCTGTTTCTAATGCATGTCCCCAAAAGGATTCTGGAAGATCTGTATGACTCATCATTGATCGAACCATATCTAATAAAGTTCGATTTCTCCTTTCAGATACACCATTCCATTGTGGTGTACCTGGAGGAGTGAGTTGTGAGACAATCCCACACTCTTTAAGATAGTCAAGCAATTCTTGGCTTAAGTATTCACCACCTCTGATACCAAAGTTGCTGCTTGTGATTCGACCAAAGACAGAAAAATCAGAGAAAACGTTAGGTAAAATCTCGAAACCCTAATCAGGCAACCCTCCGAATCGATCTTGGTGGAGGCCGAATGATTTAAATTCCGCTGCATGTTTGTTTCGGTTTCCTTCACTGGTATCCGAGCCAGATTCGGAGTCCCTGATTTGTTTTGATAAAAGCATGATCTCTGGTTACTTTCTGTTTATGATTACATGCAATCGTTTTAATGAGATTAATACGGATTAGAATGTATATGATATATTCAGAGGCTAATAATCGAATTGTTGAAATTATATATATGATATATATCAATTTCGATTCAACTTATATGTGAGATATAATCTGTGATGCAAATTATTAATGGCGGTTTCTGTTCTGCATAAACGTTATGGAAGAAACAGAAGATAAGAGTTCTAATGCGACTAAAATTATAGTCAGTATGAGATACTGGCTGGAACATCCTGATAAGATTAGGACACTTCCGGATAAGGGGCGTTGGCAATGTCAATACTGTTGACCTTTTTTTCAAATGTGCCTCGTTAATAAAACTAAAATTTGAAATTGCATTACACTTGTTTGTATAACACGGTGGTTGTTGTTTGAGCATGGTGCATAGTTATAGCCCTAGCCCAATATGATTGTATTTTGGTAGTTGTAAATTTTAATAAATACGACCTACGTGTCGTGCCTTGTTCTTGAAATTCTTGTTGTACATTCTTTTCTCATCTTACTCCCCTCGAATGTAACTCGAGGTTTCTCTTAAACTATGTAATTGGAGCTGACAACCATGCAAAGGATGACCGAAGAGGCACTTGGAGAAGATGCTATCACCCTTAGGTTAACCCTTAGGGTTTCTCATTGGCTTGGGAAATCCATTTAGTTTGGGCTATAACTATGTCACGTTTATTTTATTGCTTAATTGCATGAGATGCATGGTTTATTTTGTATGTTTATGATATGAAAATCATATGATAATTTAAAAAAAAAAAGGTAAAATTGGTGAGATCTTATTCAATAAACTAAGAAAATCCCTCAAATTAAATTAAGTCAATAATAGATGCCTACCAATGAATAGCACTCGTCAAGGCTAGAATCGATTTTGTTATGTTTGCCAAAGCAAAATATCATATCTATCTTAGTAAGACGCGATGGGATAATAGTGATATCCAAAGGCTATAAATTGGGTTGACTTAACTAAATTTCCTCAATAGGATTGAGAATTTAGAGGCATAAAGTTGGGCTTCCATTCATGAGATGAATTAGAACAAGTGTTGTTCACCCAACTATCCAAGAGTTACATGAGATGTAATTGGTAAGTGTTGCCTACCTAAATAGCCAAATCTTGGGCGATTAGCCAAAGCTAACTCTAGATAAGGTGAAATATGGATCTTGGCCCACTAGAGAAATTATGTGATAATTTTTCCGAATTAATAGTGAGGGTTGTTGATTCGATAAAAATAGTGGGAGCATCATTTAATAAATATTTAATTAAATGAATGCATTCATGATACTTATATTTTGCATATTTTTTGTTGTAGATTACCATGGCATCAAACACAAATAACACACTTTCACTGCGATCTGTCCTTGAGAAGGACAAGTTGAATGGGACAAACTTCCTGGATTGGTACAGGAACTTGAGGATAGTCCTCAAGCATGAAAAGAAGTTGTATGTCCTTGAAATTCCCTTACCTGAGGAACCACCCTCTAATGCTCCAAGGGCAGAAAGAGATGCTTATAAGAAGCATCAAGATGATGCATTGGATGTTAGTTGCCTTATGCTTGCCTCCATGAATCCTGAGCTTCAAAAGCAACATGAGGAAATGGATGCGTTCGATATGATCGAGCATCTCAAGCAACTCTATGAAGAGGAAGCTAGGCAAGAAAGGTACAATGTCTCTAAGGCATTGTTTCAGTGTAGGATGGCAGAGGGGACTCCCGTTGGTACTCATGTGCTCAAGATGATTGGGTACACTGAGAACCTTGAAAGATTGGGATTTCCTTTGGGCCAAGAGTTGGCCACTGATGTGATTCTGCAATCGTTGCCAGACAGCTACAGTCAGTTTGTTGTTAATTACAACATGAATGAAATTGACAAGACTCTGCCACAGTTACTTAGCATGTTGAAAACAGCTAAATCCAACATGAAAAAGGCCAAGCCCAAAGATGTCTTAATAGTTAAGAAAGCTAAGGGCAGGGCTAATGCAAAGGGCAAGAAAAAAGGTAATAAAGCCAATGGCAAGTTCAAGCCCAATGATACTGCACTGAAGCCTAAAGGTGGGGCCAAAGAAGGGAAATGCTTCCATTGCGGTGAGACCGGACATTGGAAGAGGAACTGCAACAAATACCTGGAAGAGCTAAAGAAGAAGAAAGGAAGTGAGACTACCACTTCAGGTATTTATGTTATAGAAGTTAATCTATCTACTTCTTCATCATGGGTATTAGATACTGGATGTGGTTCTCACATTTGTGTAAATGTGCAGGAACTCGAAAGGAGTAGATCGTTGACTAAGGGCGAGGTCGACCTACGAGTGGGAAATGGAGCAAGGGTTGCTGCATTAGCTGTAGGAACTTATATTTTGACATTGCCCACAGGGCTTGTTTTAGAATTAGATGATTGTTATTATGTGCTTTCCATCACTAAAAACATTATTTCTATTTCTTGTTTGGACAAGAAGGGTTTTTCATTTATAATAAAGGACAACTGTTGCTCCATTTATTTAAATGATATCTTTTATGGTAGTGCACAACTAATTAATGGTCTTTACATTCTAAATCTTGATATGCCTATTTATAACATAAATGCTAAAAGGATTAAATCTAATGATCAAAATCCAACATATCTCTGGCATTGTCGCTTGGGACACATAAATGAGAATCGCATTTCCAAACTCCATAAAGATGGACTTTTGGACTCATTTGACTTTGTATCATATGAGACATGTGAATCTTGTTTGATGGGTAAGATGACTAAAGCCCCTTTCAAAGGACATAGTGAAAGGGCAAGTGATTTATTGGGCTTAGTACATACAGATGTATGTGGACCTTTAAACACACAGGCCAGAGGTGGGTTTATGTACTTTATTACATTTACTGATGATTTCAGTAGATATGGCTATGTGTATCTTATGAGACACAAGTCAGAATCTTTTGAAAAGTTCAAAGAATTCAAGAATGAAGTACAAAACCAACTTGGCAAGAGCATTAAGGCACTTCGATCAGATCGAGGTGGTGAATACTTAAGCCAAGAATTGCTTGACTATCTTAAAGAGTGTGGGATTGTCTCACAACTCACTCCTCCAGGTACACCACAATGGAATGGTGTATCTGAAAGGAGAAATCGAACTTTATTAGATATGGTTCGATCAATGATGAGTCATACAGATCTTCCAGAATCCTTTTGGGGACATGCATTAGAAACAGCTGCTTTTACATTGAACTGTGTTCCATCTAAATCGGTTCCAAAGACACCATATGAGATATGGACTGGTAAACGTCCCAGTATGTCTTTTATGAAGATTTGGGGTTGTGAGGCTTATGTAAGACGTCAAGTCTCTAACAAACTTGCACCTAAATCTGATAAGTGCTATTTTGTGGGATATCCTAAACTAACTAAAGGATATTATTTTTACAATCCCACTGAACGCAAAGTGTTTGTAGCTCGAACAGGTGTCTTTCTAGAAAGAGAATTCATTTCTAGAAGAACTAGTGGGAGAAAAGTAGAACTTGAAGAAATTCAAGAGCTACAAGATAGCGCACCCGATGTTGAGATGGAGCCTGAGCAAGCACCACAAGTTGTTGTGGAACCAGAACCACAAGCTGTTGTGGAGCAACCGCCTGCTCAAGAGACACAAGCCTTGCGTAGATCAGTTAGAACACATCGTGAGCCACAGAAATATGGATTTCTAATGACTCAGAACGGTGATGTTTTGCTCATGGACCAAGATGAGCCTACTACCTATCAAGAGGCTATAACAGGGCCAGACTCTGAGAAATGGCTTGAAGCCATGAGATCTGAGATGGAATCCATGTATGCCAACCAAGTTTGGACCTTGGTTGACTTACCCGAAAGGGTAAAACCTATAGGGTGTAAATGGGTTTTTAAGAAGAAAACCGACATGGAAGGAAATGTTCATACCTATAAAGGGCGATTGGTTGCTAAAGGTTTTAAATAAATTCATGGTATTGACTATGATGAAACTTTTTCACCAGTCGCGATGATCAAATCCATTAGGATCTTGCTTGCGATAGCTGCATACCATGATTATGAAATCTGGCAAATGGACGTCAAGACCGCTTTTCTTAATGGAAAGCTACTCGAGGATGTGTACATGACACAACCTGAGGGTTTTGTTGATCCAAAAATTGCTGGAAAGGTTTGTAAGCTGCAACGTTCTATTTATGGACTAAAGCAAGCTTCTCAAAGTTGGAATCTTCGTTTTGATGATGCAATCAAAGAGTTTGGTTTCATCAAGAACGAAGATGAACCTTGTGTCTACAAGAAGGTCAGTGGGAGCACTATTGTCTTCCTGGTGTTGTATGTAGATGACATACTACTCATTGGGAATGACATCCCTACCCTTCAGTCTGTAAAGACTTGGTTAGGGAATTGCTTTTCAATGAAGGACTTGGGCGAAGCTACCTATGTACTGGGTATAAGGATCTATAGAGATAGATCAAGGAAATTAATTGGCCTAAGTCAAAGTGCATACATAGATAAAGTGCTAAAGAGGTTTAGCATGCAGGATTCCAAGAAAGGATTCTTGCCTATGACACATGGCATTACTCTCTCAAAAGAACAGTGTCCTACAACACAAGAAGAGAGAGAACGTATGAGTAAAGTTCCATATGCATCTGCTATTGGATCCATTATGTATGCCATGTTATGCACACGTCCCGATGTCTCGTATGCCTTGAGCATGACGAGTAGATATCAAGTTGATCCTGGTGAACGTCACTGGATCACTGTCAAGAATATTCTTAAGTACTTGAGAAAGACTAAGGATACATTCTTGATATATGGAGGTGAGGAAGAGCTCATTGTAACAGGTTACACTGATGCTAGCTTCCAAACTGATAAAGATGACTATAGATCGCAGTCTAGTTATGTGTTTTGCCTTAATGGTGGTGCTGTGAGCTGGAAGAGTTCAAAGCAGGCGACAGTGGCCGATTCTACAACAGAGGCTGAGTATATAGCTGCCTCTGAGGCTGCTAAGGAGGCTGTTTGGATCAGGAAGTTCATAACTGAGCTTGAAGTTGTTCCTAGCATTGTAGATCCGATTGACAACAATGGAGCCATCGCACAAGCTAAGGAACCTAGATCTCACCAACGATCCAAACATATACTACGGCGCTTCCATCTCATTCGAGATATCATCGAGAGAGGAGATGTGAGGATATGCAAAGTACCAACTGACGATAACATCGCCGACCCACTGACGAAGCCTTTGACGCAGCAGAGACATGATCGTCACACTAGGTCACTAGGTATTAGATACATGAGTGAATGGTCTTAGTGCAAGTGGGAGATTGTTGGATTATGCCCTTAGAACCATTCATTAGATGATTGACTTTGGCAATTTTATGTATCATGACATTTTTATTTATAGTTCATTATTATATTTGTCTTATAACTGCGTAATATAATCTTATATGATAATGTCCTTAGAATAGTAATAACACACTATTCTTAAAATATCCCTAGTCAAGTATTATTGTGAACAAGGATAACAATGATACGATAAGACTAGTATGTGGTTGACTGATGACCATTGTCATGGATATAGGATATCAAGTCATCACATAGGTACATGTTAGAGAACTATGTACTGGATCGACCCTCCATGAGAACGCTACATGGATTGTTATATGAGTGTCATAAGCGATTCTCATAGTGATGATGGTGTATGTGATCCTTTGACTTGAGATCATCAGAGATCCCAACATAGAGAATTGCATACTTTAATGCTGCTAGATGTCATTCGTAACAGGATGGACTATAAAGGTAGTAATTGGGTATGCCTCGATCTATGTAGAGGGATGTTGAGTGATCAAGATAGGATTTATCCCTCTTATATAACAAGAATGATGTCTTGGGCCCTTTGATAGAGTGAGACTAAAATGCATGGCCGTGCTCAAATAAGTCAATATGAGATATTGATTTTATTTGTTTAATTAGTCTACTCAGGAATCAAGAAACGCTGATTAGACTATACAAGTGTGACACATTCCATGACTTGTGTTCAATCAAGACATAAAAGGATAAAGGGATTAGACTACACAGTAACATCTATCACGAGTAAGGTTATGTCGAGTCATTGACATTCTCGTTACATGGGTAGCAATGATGTGTTGCTAGATACCGCTCATTGCCTGTGACAATTTTGTCATTGCCATTGTTTTGAGAACCTATTGGGTCGCACACTTAGAACGGATCAATGAGGAGCTTAATTAATCCTATTCTGAATTGGATTAAGGATATAACTAATCCTATTCTGAATTGGATTAGGGATATAACTAATCCTATTCTAAGTAGGATTAGAGTTTTGTTTGGCAGTAAATTTTAGGGTAAAATTTACTGCCTATAAAAAGGATGTTTTTTCTAAAACATAGCCGCACTTTTTAAAAAAACAGAAAACAAAACATTCTTTTTAATCGAAGCTAGCAATTCGGTTATAAGGAATCAAAAGCTCTTTAAGGCTTCTGATCGTGAGACGTTCAAGAGTCGTGAGATCCGTTCGTGTGGATACCATAGAGGCAGGAACGAAAAGTTGCTGCTTGTGATTCGACCAAAGACAGAAAAATCAGAGAAAACGTTAGGTAAAATCTCGAAACCCTAATCAGGCAACCCTCCGAATCGATCTTGGTGGAGGCCGAATGATTTAAATTCCGCTGCATGTTTGTTTCGGTTTCCTTCAGGGAGAACTCAAAACCGAGAGAAAACTTTGAATGGGAGCTTCTGTTAATGAGGCTTGAGGCAAGCTAGAAAGTAATTTAATTTTTTTGATTTCCAATTCTCTATAGATTAGCTTCTAAGTACATGCATGTATGGTTTAGCGCTAAAGGGATCCAAACCGAGAGGAAATGGAGAGAAGAGACCTAAATCTTTGTTGCATGTAAAATCTGATTCTCAGTTTGAGAAGAAAATTGAGGAAGAAAAAGCTTAGCTACTGGGAATTAATAAGTTGTTAGAGTATGCCCTACAATTAATTGGATTTGGATTAAGTAATTTTAAAGGGCCCAAAAGACCTAATTTAGTTGGATTAAGGCTAAGGCCTTTTTAGGGTTTTGTTAAGAGGCACTATAAAAACAACATTAAGTCTAAAAGTTAGACAAAGGAACAGAATATTTTTATAGCCGTTCTGTCTCTTGGAGCTAGCACTCTCAGAAAACAATTCCCTTCCTCTTCTCTTTGCTTCTGATCACATCTTATCTCAGGCAAAGGTCTTGTTTTGCGTCCTACTCGTGTGGATACCGTTAGAGGGCTTCTCTCAACTAGGAGTCTCGAGTTAACGATAAATCAAGGGCTGTTCGTGGGTTGCCATATTCAGAAGTCGAACATTCCTACACGAGTACACCGAAAGGTTAGATTTTATCCCGAAATTAATCTTGTTGCATGATCCTGGTGATTTTGGTTTTGTTGATTTTTAATCCGCTGCTTATTTTCGTGTATGACATGATAAACCGAGACAATGAAACCTTACAGTGGTATCCGAGCCAGTGTGCAAACGGCTTTCGGGATAGTTAATTCGATTCGTCGTGATGCTGTTTTATTGTAAGTTGTTACAGATTTGATTTTAATTTTCAAAATTCGTTTGGGCGACCTAAAATAATTGTAAGACAATTATAGATTTAAAAAAAAAAAACCTTGTAAGCAATCCTATAGTTGCCACCCTTGCCAAAAAAAAAATTTAATGCTTGTTATTATTTTATTTAAAATATATAAAATAAATTAGGATAAAAGTTATCCTGGTAAGTGTTTTAAAATAAAATATATCCTTTATTAAATTAGATAAGAGTTATCCAATAGTTTTGAGATTTTAATAAGATTAAAATTTTAAAAACATTATCTTGATAAAATTTCAAAAACATTATCTTGATAAAATTGTTTTAAAATAAAATATATCATGTATTAAATTGGATAAGAGTTATCCAATAATTTTGAGATTTTAATGAGATTAAAATTTTAAAAAGAATTATCTTGATAAAATTTTATTCTAAATTATATATTTTATATCTTAAATTGGATAAGAGTTATCTAATACTTTTGAGATTTTAATGAGATTAAAATTTCAAAAGGAGTTATCTTTATAAATTTTTGGTATTAAAATAAAATATTTTAAAATAGATAAGAGTTATCCAATGGTTTTGAGATTTTAATAAGATTAAAATTTCAATTAAGCCCAAATTGAATTTTGAGAATTAAAATTAAATTAAAACAGCCATTGATACCCATAATTAATTAAAATTTGATTAATTAAAATTAGATTTTAATTAGGAAGCATGCAAATTAATATGTGATATTACTGTGTATGCTTTATGCTTGATTCTTATGTGATATGGATGATTGCATGGTGCATGGTTATGCGCCTAGGTTTACATGAGTTGTAATTTATTTAAATAAACTTAAATTGGGCCTGTGAGCCTTGATTTATTTGTAATTTATTTATGTAATAGTTATATAGATAAATTAGGATTATCTTGTAAAATGTACAACATTTGGAGCCAAGATGATTCGGAGCCAAGGCGAACCGAGGTGACGCTTGAAATGAAATCGAGGAGAAGGCATTTAGAAAAATAATGTATCCCTAGGTTCTTTTGTAATAGAAAGGCCATAACCATGTCACGTTTAATTTTACGCTTTTACTTATATATGTTGATATTTATGTTAGAAAAGCATGCTAAGTGAGACGGTAAAATTAAAAATCCCTCAAAATAAATATTAAGTCAAAGATAACAAATAAAGATGCCTTCCAATATGATGCATGTGAAAGAGACTTTGTTCGGTATTGTGCTACTTTGGCTCAGTCAAGGCCATACCTACCTTAGGAATTCACATTGCATGAGATAATAGTTATCTCCAAGTGTATTGGGTCAGACTTAACTAAATTAAATTAGGGCATTGGCTCAGTCAAACCTAATAAGATTTAGAGGCATAGGTTGGGCTTTAACCCATATGATGAGTTAGAACAAGAGTTGTTCACCCAACTATCCAGGAGTTGTATGAGATGCAATTGACAAGAGTTGTCTACCTAAATAATCTCATTGGACGCATTAGCTCAGCTAAAGTCATAATGGGACCAAATATGGATCCTGGCCCACTAGGAAGTCTAGGCGAAAAGGCTTCCCGAGTTGATAGTAAGGGCTATTAGCATGAGGAAAATAGTGGGAGTAATTCATTTAATTAAAAGACCATAATTAATGA
The DNA here is from genome assembly GCA_031772115.1 of Heritiera littoralis. Taxonomy (NCBI): domain Eukaryota; kingdom Viridiplantae; phylum Streptophyta; class Magnoliopsida; order Malvales; family Malvaceae; genus Heritiera; species Heritiera littoralis. The sequence continues at coordinate 2,158,144 of JAPDPK010000100.1, read as the reverse complement.
TTTTAATCACAATGTTACTTACTTGCATATTTTATGATTGTAGAATTATCATGGCAAACAACAATTTATCCCTTCGTTCTTTCCTTGAGAAGGATAACAAGTTGGTTGGGGCAAACTTCTTAGACTGGTACAGAAATTTGAGGATAGTCCTCACGTAAGAAAAGAAGTTATATGTTCTAGAGCATGCGATCCTTGCTCAACCCCGACAGAATGCTTCTACTATTGATAAGAAAGCTTATCAAAAGCATTTGGATGATGCCATTGATGTACAGTGCCTGATGTTAGCTTCCATGAGTTCTGAACTCCAGAAGCAACATGAGAATATGAAACCGTTTGATATGATCGAACATCTCAAGGAAATGTTCCAAGAGCAAGCACTGCACGAACGTTATGAGGTGTCTAAGGCGTTCTTCCAGAGCAAGATGGCTGAGGGAGCTCCGGTGCACACTCATGTACTTAATATGATTAGGTACATTGAGAGGCTGGAAGCACTAGGCTTCACCATGCATAAAGAGTTGTCAGTTGATCTCATCCTCCAATCCTTACCGGATAGCTATAGTTCGTTTGTGTTGCACTACAACATGAACAGTATGGATAAGACACTGGCAGAATTGCTCAATATGTTGAGAACTGCTGAGCAGGACTTGAAGAAGTCAAGGCCTACTTCTGTTATGGTGATTGACAAGACCAAATCCAAAGGCAAAGGCAAGCTTAAGGGTAAGCCCAAGCCCAATGGTAACAAGAAGGAAAAGGCCAAGAAACTCAAGCCATTTGGTGGAGTTGCTAAGACAGGAAAATGCTTCCATTGCTGTAAGACTGGTCATTGGAAGCGAAATTGCACTGTGTACCTTGAGGAGCTGAAGAAAAAGAAAGGAAGTGAGACTTCCAACTCAGGTATAAATGTGATTGAGATAAATCTGTCTACTTCTTCATCTTGGGTATTAAATACTGGATGTGGTTCTCACATTTGCATGAATGTGCAGGGACTAACAAGGAGTAGAAAACTTCCTAAGGGTGAGGTGGTCCTACGAGTTGGAAATGGAGCAACGGTTGCTGTGTTAGCTGTAGGAACATTTAATTTATCGTTGCCTTCGGGCCTAATTCTAGAACTTGATAATTGTTATTATGTTCCAGCAATTGCCAAGAACATTATTTCTGTTTCTTGTTTGGATAAGAAAGGTTTTTCTTTTAAATAATGAACAATAGTTGTTCAATTTACTTTAATGATATTTTCTATGGCAATGCTTCCATTATGAATGGATTGTATGTTCTAGATTTAGATAATTACATATACAGTGTTGATTTCAAGAGGTCAAAGGGTAATGAGATTAACCCTACATTCCTCTGGCATTGTAGACTTGGTCACATAAACGAGAAACGCATATCTAGGCTCCACAAAGAGGGACACTTAGATTCATTTGATTTTGAATCATATGATGTATGCGAATCTTGTTTGCTTGGTAAAATGATCAAGGCCCCTTTTACAGGAATAAGTGAAAAGGCTAGTGGTTTATTAGAGCTCATACATACAGATGTATGTGGTCCATTAACCACACAGGCTAGAGGAGGGTTCCAATACTTCATCACATTTACTGATGACAATAGTAGATATGGCTATGTTTATTTAATGAGACATAAGTCAGAATCCTTTGAAAAGTTCAAAGAATTCAAGAATGAAGTACAAAACCAGCTAGGTAAGAATATCAAGACACTCCGATTAGATCGCGGTGGAGAGTATTTGAGCCTAGAATTTATAGATCATCTAAAGGAGTGTGGAATAGTTCCACAACTCACTCCACCTGGTATATCTGAATGGAATGGTGTATCTGAGAGGAGGAATCGGACCTTGTTAGACATGGTTCGATCCATGATGAGTCTATCTGACCTCCCTATCTTCTTTTGGGGTTATGCTTTAGAGACAACAACATTTACACTAAATCGTGTTCCTACTAAAGCTGTTGAAAAGACACCACATGAGATGTGGACTGGCAAAAAGCCTAATCTGTCTTTTCTAAAGATTTGGGGTTGTGAGGCTTATGTCAAAAGACAAGTCTCAGACATATTAGGACCCAAATTTGATAAATGCATATTTGTGAGGTATCCTAAAGAGACAAAAGGATACTATTTCTATAATCCCATAGAGCACAAAGTGTTTGTGGCTCGATACGGTGTTTTTCTAGAAAAGGACTTCCTTTTTAGAAGAACTAGTGGGAAGAAAATAGAGCTTGAAGAGGTTCAACAACCACAAAATATCATTGAACCTTTAGTGGAACAGAAGCAAGTCCCACAAGATGTTGTGGAACAGGAAGTAGCTCCAGAAACACAAGGCCCGCGTAGGTCTAATAGGATACGTCGAGAGCTTGAGAAGCAAGCTTCTCGAAGCTGAAACATTCATTTTGATGAGATAGTCAAAGAGTTTGGCTTCATCAAGAACGAAGATGAACCTTGTGTTTACAAAAAGGTTAGTGGGAGTGCTGTCATATTCCTAGTGTTATATGTGGATGACATACTACTCATAGGAAATGACATTCCTGCCCTACAATCTATCAAAACTTGGCTAGGGAATTTCTTCTCCATGAAAGACTTAGGAGAAGCAGCCTATATCATTGGAATAAAGATCTATAGAAATAGATCGAGTAGGCTGCTAGTTCTAAGTCAAAGTACATATATTGACAAAGTGTTGAAAAGGTTCAACGTGGAAGAATCTAAGAAAGGATTCTTACCTATGTCTCATGGAATTTATCTCCCAAAGGACATGTGTCTTAAAACATAAGATGAGAGAGATAAAATAGCTAAGGTTCCATATGCTTCGGCTATTGGATCTGTCATGTACGCCATGTTATGTACGAGGCTTGATGTTTCCCATGCTTTAAGCATGGCGAGTAGGTATCAAGCTGACCCAGGTGAGCGTCACTAGATAGCAGTTAAGAACATCCTTAAGTACTTAAGAAGGATTAAGGATGCTTTCTTAGTCTATGAATGTGATAACCAATACGAGTCACTTTTCAGTCTTACCTTTGGGGAACTGTTTCATATTGATGTTCCCTTCTCATCATGCAATTTATTTCCTTATTCCACTTTCATTTTCGTTTTCATATTTCCACTTTTATCTTTTCATGTTTTTACTCTCATCCTTTTAGTCGGTTTTCTCAATTGGTATGGTACTATACTGCTAAGATCTTTTAAAATCTTGCATACCATCTTTTCTTTACACTTATCCATTTACCAACTTAAATTTCTTTAATTAGGTCTCATCTATGAGCAGCTAGTCTCATCGCTCTTTTTATAGACTGGCAGTAGTATCTAGCTAGACTCATTACTTTTGTATCTCAATCATTATCTCTCTATCATAGACAGATTCACTGTCACTCTGTCATCTCGAGATCATATATCCCTAATAAGGAGACACTGTCTAGCCAAACATCTTAGTTTCCAATCTTAGCACAATTCCACAGTCTTTAAGAGTTTAAGAGTCATACCACAATGCTGCTCATTTTTCATTTGTACTTTAAACTCTATCAGTATTTTATCAATTTACTCATGTATGGGCGCCTCATTCTTTAGGCTTATATACCTCACAAGGCAAATCATTAACCTTTTAACCTTAATAGGAACTCGTAAAATTTACTCCGAGTTCTAATCATCATCTTACAGACATTAGTCTCCAATCTTTTATCTAAGGACGCTCTATACTGAGGTTAGTCTTATTAACTCTTCATACATATCGAATCAGATCCATAAAGCGTCTATTTCATCATGTAGATGAATATTTGTTCTTCACAAAACTTTATTACATAGTAACCATTTGCTATATCACTTTCATTCATCTACATATCGAGGTCATCTGTATTTCTCTCATTTACACTTATACAGACAACTTCATTATTCTCAATTTCACTATATGTGTTTTCGTCATTCAGACCTTTACACATGAATTCCATTATTCACATCTTTTCCAGAGTTATTTTCTTAAGCTTTTCGAATCCTTTCTATATTCTCCGATATAAGCTTGGAATTAGATTTCATATCATTATCCGAGTCAATATTAACTCGATTTCTCCAATTTATATAACTCTGGAAGTTCTATCGGAAATCAATTCCGATACTTTCTTCAATTACACATCTCTTATCAACTTGGACATTTCATCTTCATGTCCTATCATTTACACTGTGTATTCTCAAGGTAGAAACATTTACTATTCGATTCATTTTGACTCATACTCTACCTTGATTTTATTGTTTACTCATACTTTACAGCCTTACAAATCTCATTCCAGTAAGCTGTAGTAAGTACAACAGTTATCAACACATGTTACAACTAACCAATTTATTACCACTGTAATTTACTTTGAAATCAATTTCATTTAATAAATTCAGGTTTAACTCCCTTGAGCTTATTATCCACGAGGTTTGAACTTTGGCACCCTTACGTACCTAGTTCCTTACACTCGTGTTATCATTAAGCTCCTTGTAAGAGTCCCACCCGTTCGAATCGGCCGTCGGCGAGCATCCCCTAGGCGATCCTTTCGCCCCAGGCTTACCCTTACTAGTGAGTCGGTGATAACATAGTTCGCCTGCATCTCACAACACATGATCCACTACTGGTCACCCATCATTGGTTCGCTCATCACAGTTCTATCTCAAGGGTCTTGAAAACTCTGGTTAGCTGTTATCTTCTTTTTATCACTTTACTATTCTTATATCTATTCACCAATTCACAGTACTCCATACAGTACATCAATTTACAAATCATAACTCAAAAAGCTCAGGTTCTATATAGAAATCTCTATTTGATACCTCAAAAACAGTATAAATGTATAGAACCGTAATTAATCGTATTGTTATGGATTTCATTATCTGTACTATCCACCTTCTCAGTCATTTTTAGTAATTATTTCACTTTCCATAGCATTCAACGATCCCGTTCAATACACTCATAATTCAGGCCCTTACAGTCAATATTCGGGCCAATCATCTTATGGCATTCCACTAAACTTTTTATCGGATCACATCATATAAGGCCTCGGCCCGTCCGCCGTCCGCCTTTACACATGTGTACTATCTCTTTTGAGAATGCCCAGCCCGTTCACTAGGTCACTCACAGTTCGCTTCCTAATCTAAGTGTCAGTGGAATCAGTAATAGGGATCAATATATCCATATGACATCCTTTATGCCATTAATAACTCCATTATCATTAATGGATTCAAGATCTACTTAGTTTTATCACAATTCAGACTTTGCCCAACATAGGAGCATTTTCGTCATTTTGACATTTATTTCTTTCTTCTCAGTATACATTGAAATCAATGATCTCATTATCCATGTGCTGATATTATCCTTTCTGATACTTATATCAGCAATTTAGATCTCATTCGATTTCGACAGAGAAGTTCACTAAGATCCACAATTAGATTATTTTACTTGTAATTCAGCTTTATATCATTAATTTCTCTGTCAAATAGATCAAATCCAACTTCTGTTGGTCTATTCTAACTCCCGATAAAATTTTGGAGGCAAGGGTATTTTGGTCATTTTTGGCCAAAAATTTTCTCTCTCTTCAAATTACCCTCAATCGGTGATCTTAAAGTCTATTTAATGATGATATGTCATTCCCCTCCTTCATACCATCATTTTTAGGCCTCTGTTCGATTTGAACCGTAAAGTACTTGTGGGCCCTCACCGAGTCCTTTCGGCTCCTTACTGAACAGGCCTTCATTTATATGATAAGAATCACCAATTTTCTGGTAATTTTTGAGCCTATTTTCCTCTTTTACAATCTCAATTTATACTTTCTCACTCCCTTTAAATCATTTAACTTAATTTACAATCATTTATTTTCTTTATGTATTCAGACGACACAGTACCACCAGGGATGTTTAACACTTTTTTTTCTAAAAGTATCCACAGACATTAGGCCAACCATGCTCTGATACCATTAAATCTGTAACAACCCGTTATCACATTTTTCACCTTATTTTACACAATTTATCCGGTTGGGCTGTCTATGATACTTTACTTTACACTTGATGTTAAACAATTTAATAAAATATTGTTAACGTTATACACATCCCCTATCTTAATTACAAATATGTAGTACTGTAGACATGTCTAAATACAGAAAATAAATGATCGTACCTGATATATCTTAGTCGGTCTGTCACATTGTCCATTATGTGCAGCCGTAATCCACAAATATTGGATCTCACCATCATCAAAACCTGAAATGTTAAAATTGGGGAGTGAGCAAACCACGGCTTAGTAAGAGAGTTATATGTCACACTTGATATCCAGCTATCTATATGCTAAAAATAATTTTTTTTTCATTTTCTTTAAAATCTTCCTAGCTGGCTCTAGGCACACATGTAGGAAGGATACTACAGTCGGCTAGGGATCCAGATAGAGTAAGGTAGGTATTTTAGAATACCATACTTGTTCCGAAACCTAGAAGCAACTGTAGAGAATACTAAATCGATTGTTTTCAAAATGATATAATTTTCGTTTTTTCACAAAGTAAACCACCTATCTCTTTTCACTTCAATACACTTTAAAACACGTGGCAGTTCAGTAATAAAATAGTGGTTTACTTCTCTTCTCTTCAGTACAGTAAAAACAGTACAGTACAGTGATTTGTAAATATCCAATCATTGGATAATTACTTCTTCGATTATTTTTATCTTAGAAATAATTCTTATGTTATTCTTTTAGAATAAACATTTATTTCTCTTGTCAAATCAGTAACCGTATTATACATCAGTAAAACAGTATATTCAGTAAAACAGTAATTCGATACGGTTCAATCAGTAGACAGTAAACAGTAGCTACCAATTCAGTAAATAGTATAAGGTAGCTTTCAGTTCAGTAAACAGTAAATGGTAGCTTTCAGTTCAGTAAAACAGTAATCAATGGCTACCATTTTAGTAAAGAGTACAGTTCAGTAACACAATGTTTTGGTACGATCTTTCATCAGCAAACAGTAAACAGCAAACAGTGGTTCGGTACAGTAAATAGTACAGTAAATAAGATTCCGTAAATCCTTTCAATAAACAATAAACAGTAAGTGAGACTAGGCATCACCCTACAATCAAATCATGCTATCTCGTCCACTAGGGACATAGTAAACAGTAATGAGATCTATGGCCATGATCTATAATATGTCCTCGGTGTACGCTTGCTAGGCGACAATCCGGGACGCTGATGACTAGCTGGTCAATAAGCCACGTGACAGTAACAGTATATGTGATGCACGAAGCTCGGGGCCTAAGTCTCAAAACAGTGTAAAAAAATCGTACCTTCGCCTTTATGGATTTCAAATACCGTAAATCAAATATCCATAAGGCTCACATGTAAGTATAATCACCTTTATGAAATTTATAAAATAAATCACATTTTTCAAATTATTTCATAAAGGTATATATCTTGTTTTCCATACGATGAAGACAGTTTGAAAAATCATCACTGAAAGTATAGAAGGGCAAAACTGTCTTTTTCCACAGTAAAACACATATGCACACTTTTTCGTGCATTCAATCGAAAACATGGTTTTATAATTATCGGAATTTCAAACAAATCATTTTTATAATTTATGAAAATAAATTATTTATTTTCTAACTTTAAATTCCCATCACCATGTTTTCTTCTAAAAACACGTGTAGAGACCTCTAGTATCAAAATCATAGTTTTTCTTCATTTCTTAACCTTTATGGAATTTTCATAATTAGTTATTTCCATAATTTAAATCATAAAGGTTTTATGTAAAATCAAGTGAATATTTAAGAATATTTATAAAAATATTCACTTCAGTCTCTTTTTCGTTTTCATCTCGTTTCACGTGAAATATCACCTACCGGGTGAATTTTCGGTGATTTCCTTTTCACCATTCTCGAAAACATGAATATTTTAAAATTAAATATCACTATATTCATGTTTTATGAAATTTACTTAATTTCTCGATTTTCATACCCGAAAATCGATTAACGTGAAATTAAATCTTTTATTTTGTTTTTCGATGATTTTCGATAAATTTCAGTAATTTTTCGATAATTTTTCGGTAGTATAACGACTGCCGATTTGGCTAGCCTCCTGCACGGAAAATACAGTTTATATTTCTCAACCAGTATTTCACCACAATTTAAAACCGATAAATCACAACAAATTTCAAAACCAAACATTATAAATTGCATTTATAAATTAAATGCATAATTTAAAACATGTGGTCGAATATCCTTACAGGCGGCACATGCCTCCCTTACCTGTTTCGGGTCGGCGACTGCCTCTTAAAGGTCGTGCCCGTGTTCACCTCGCCCGATTCCATCGGCTCGGTTATCGAGGGAATTTTTCTGAAAATTAAATTCTAAAATTTAAAATTTTTCCATAATTATTTAAATAAATAAATTATTTAAATAATTTAATACTTTCAGAGATTTCTTACTGATTCCCGTAATTCCCGAGTTTCCGAATTCTTGGGATTTCCCGTAATTTTTGAAATTCCCGAATCCCAAAAATTTCTCTTTTTCTCTTTTCTTTTTTTTCTTCTCTTTCTTTTTCTCTTCTTTTCTTTCTTTTCTTTTCTTTTTCTTTTTCCTTTTTCTTTTCTCTTTTTCCTCTTTTCCTTTTCCTGGCCGGACCGGTTCAGACTGGTCAAATCCCCTGATCGTCGGTTCCTCACCGGCGGCCGATTCTCCGGCGGTTCAGCGGCTCCACAGCTGGCCGACGGCACGGCGAGTCTGTTGGTGGTCTCCGTTAGGCCTGGATCGGCGACAAGGCGGCGGATCGAGTCGATTTACCTTTGGTTTCTTTCGCCTCTTCATCGGCCATCCTCCGCCATTCACCGCGCCTCCAGTGGCCTCCCACCTCTTCCTCTTCCTCCGACGAAGCTTCGGTGGCAGTGGCGTTGGCCAATTTCGCCGGTACCGCCAGATCCTCTTCCTTTTCTCTTCCTGGCCTCCGTCGATTTTTCCTTCGATTTTCCTTCCTGTTTCCGTCGTCTTTCGTCGTCGGTCACCTCGTTTTCCACCCCTTATCTCGTCGGCCTACGACGACCCTTCCTCTTCTCCTTTCCTTCTCCGGCGAAGGCGCCGGCTGCTCATCGGGAGACAAAGATCGGGATCCATTTTCCTGTTTCTGTTTCCTTCTTTTCTTTTTTTTTATATATAATTTACTTATATAATTATATATATATATATTATTAGATACCACATATATGTATATAGATATATAGATATATATATATTATATTTAAATCATTTATATATATCTATACAATTTAGTCCAAATACTATATATATTTCATATAAATATATAATATATGCGTTTTATTTTATTTTATTTGGATTTTCTTAATATCCAATTATTTTTTTTTCTTTTTCTTATTTAATTTGGATTTCTATTATCCAAATTAAATTTCCTCCTTCATTTCTTACTTCCAATTTATCCAAATTTAAATTCCTCATTTTCTTAATTTCGAAAATTTTAACGATATTCTCATCTCGTAAATAAATTTTATTTATTTACTTTAATTTATTTATTTCTTCGTCTATTTTCTTTAATATTAATTTTCAAAAATAGAAAATTTGCGATTATCACATTCTTCCCACCTTAAGAAATTCGGTCCTCCGAATTTAACTTAATTCATAAGGTGGTAGCATCTTGAATACTTATCATTCTTGTCCTCTTCATGTAGTATGGTCATTCGATTATTGAATCCTCAGTTATCCATTTAATCACCACATTATCCATATAGTTCCACCAATTATCATTTCAAGGTGGTTATGTGTATGTATAACACTTTTCTATTTAGATACTGGCAGTAAACATATCAATTATCTTACTCCTTTGAGTACCATTTCTTTCACTGATCAAATTTGGCTTGATTTTATATCTAGCCACTTCTATTTTTGGAAATTAATATTAAAGAAAATAGACGAGAAAATAAATAAATTAAAGTAAATAAATAAAATTTATTTACGAGATGGGAATATCGTTAAAATTTTTGAAATTAAGAAAATGAGGAATTTAAATTTAGAAAATAAATAATTTATTTTCATAAATTATAAAAATGATTTGTTTGAAATTCCGATAATTATAAAACCATGTTTTCGATTAAATGCACGAAAAAGCGTGCATATGTGTTTTACTATGTAAAAGACAGTTTTGCCCTTCTATACTTTTAGTAATGATTTTTCAAACCGTCTTCATCGTATGGAAAACGGGATATATACCTTTATGAAATAATTTGAAAAATGTGATTTATTTTATAAATTTCATAAAGGTGATTATACTTACATGTGAGCCTTATGGATATTTGATTTACGGTATTTGAAATCCATAAAGGCGAAGGTACGATTTTTTTACACTGTTTTGAGACTTAGGCCCGAGCTTCATGCATCACATATACTGTTACTGTCACGTGGCTGATTGACCAGTTAGTCATCAGCGTCCCGGATTGTCGCCTAGCAAGTGTACACCGAGGACATATTGTAGATCATGGCCATAGATCTCATTACTGTTTACTGTGTCCCTAGTGGAGGAGATAGCATGATTTGATTGTAAGGTGATGCCTAGTCTCACTTACTGTTTACTGTTTATTGAAAGGATTTACGGAATCCTATTTACTGTACTGTTTACTGTACCGAACCACTGTTTGCTGTTTACTGTTTACTGATGAAAGATTGTACCAAAACACTGTGTTACTGAACTGTACTGTTTACTGAAATGGTAGCCATTTATTACTATTTTACTGAACTGAAAGCTACCATTTACTGTTTACTGAACTGAAAGCTACCTTATACTATTTACTGAATTGGTAGCTACTGTTTACTGTCTATTGATTGAACCGTATCGAATTACTGTTTTACTGAATATACTGTTTTACTGATGTATGATACGGGTACTGTTTTGAAAAGAGAAATAAATGTTTATTCTAAAAGAATAACATAAGAATTATTTCTAAGATAAAAATAATCGAAGAAGTAATTATCCAATGATTGGATATTTACAAATCACTGTACTGTACTGTTTTTACAGTACTGAAGAGAAGAGAAGTAAACCACTATTTTATTACTGAACTGCCACGTGTTTTAAAGTATATTGAAGTGAAAAGGGATAAGTGGTTTACTTTGTGGAAAAACGAAAATTATATCGTTTTGAAAATAATCGATTTAGTATTCTCTACAGTTGCTTCTAGGTTCCGGAACAAGTATGGTATTCTAAAATACCTAGCTTACTCTATCTGGATCCCTAGCCGACTGTAGTATCCTTCCTACATGTGTGCCTAGAGCCAGCTAGGAAGATTTTAAAGAAAATGAAAAAAAATTTATTTTCAGCATATAGATAGTTGAATATCAAGCGTGACATATAACTCTCTTACTGAGCCGTGGTTTGCTCACTCCCTAATTTTAACATTTCAGGTTTTGATGATGGTGAGATCCAATATTTGTGGATTACGGCTGCACATAATAGACAATGTGACAGACCGACTAAGATATATCAGGTACGATCATTTATTTTTTGTATTTAGACATGTCTACAGTACTACATATTTGTAATTAAGATAGAGGATGTGTATAACGTTAACAATATTTTATTAAATTGTTTAACATCAAGTGTAAAGTAAAATATCACAGACAGCCCAACCGGATAAATTGTGTAAAATAAGGTGAAAAATGTGATAACGGGTCGTTACAATGAAGGAGAGAACGAGCTCATTGTAAATGGTTACACTGATGCCAGTTTCTAGTCAGATAAGGATGACTTTAAGTCACAATCTGGCTATGTGTTTTGCCTAAATGATGGCACTGTTAAGTTGGAAAAGTTCTAAACAAGAGACAGTGGCCGATTCTACGATCGAGGCTGAGTATATATAGCTGCATTAGATGCAAATAAGGAAATTGTTTGGATCAAGAAGTTCATTACTAATCCATTGGTACTCTATTGTGATAACAATGGAGCCATTGAACAAGCTAAGAAATCTTGGTCTCACCAATGGTCTAAAGAGATACTCAAGCCCTTCCATGATCGATTGGCTGTAGTGCAAGTGGGAGAATGTTAGTGTATGCGCTATAAGCCAATCAGATTTAGACTTATAGTACACTTAAGACATTGTGATTATTTATGTTATTTAATAATACATGGCAGTTATTTATCATTATTGACTATATTTAATTTGATCAAGTCATAATAAAATGATAAAGTCCCCAGAATAGTGGATTCGTATCAAAGGAATCAAAGTAGTGACTTTGATAATGAGATCCTTATGATACAAAGAATACTATTCTTAAATATCCTTAGTCGTAGTATCACTGAGAAGGGACATCAGTGATACGGTAAGACTAACATGTGTTAGATTCTTTTGAGTGGCTGTTCTCATAAGTCATGGATATGGTGATATCCAAATCAACACATGGGTGATCATTGTGAATGAATACACTGGATTGACCCATCTTGAGAACTCTATGTGGATCGTTACATTGAGTGTCATTAGATGTTCTCAAATGGCAATGGTATATGTGATCCTTAGACTTGAGATCACCATGGTATCCTATGTGTGGATTGGTGTACTTTGATGCTGGTAAATGTAGCTCAATAAGGGTTGCAAGTAAGACAGTAATTGGGTACATCATGAATCATATGAGGGTTGTGAGTGATCAAGATAGGATTTGTCCCTCTTGGTTACAAGAGTCTATATCTTAAGGACTCTCAATAGAGATTAATGATTGAAAATCTGTGGCCACAGTACAAATGAGATTTAAGATGAGATCTTGAATTCATTTGATTAAATCATTTATCTTAAGATTGAGAAACAATGGAGTTGAACTTTAATAGAGATGACACGTTCCATACTCTATGTTCAACTGAGATATTAGGTGACTAAAGGATCGAATTATACGGTAATTGCTCATTGAAAGGTTGTCGTCAACTCACCGACATTTTCATTACTTGGGTAGCCATGATGCATTGCTAGATGCCAATCTTGGCTTGTGATTTATGAATGAGATTCTGAATCACTGCCAACGTAATGGAAACCTAAAGGGTCACACACAATAAGGGTATGACCAAGACAAAGTAATTGGAGTTGAATCCATGTGATGAATCCTAGTACAAGAAGGATTCCTAGTGAGACTAGAATCCTGTTCCAACTATAATTCGAGATTTAATTAATAGTAATTTTACCCCGATATTACCAAAGGGTATTTTGGTCTTTTCAATTATAATGAGATTATAATTATAAATTATTAATATAATAATTCATGGGCAGACCAAATTATTAATCCAAATGCATAACCAATTGGTTGTAGTGCAAGTGGGAGATTGTTAGGGTATGCCCTACAATTAATTGGATTTGGATTAAGTAATTTTAAAGAGCCCAAAAGACCTAATTTAGTTGGACTAAGGCTAAGGCCTTTTTAGGGTTTTGTTAAGAGGCACTATAAAAACAACATTAAGTCTAAAAGTTAGACAGAGGAACAGAATATTTTTATAGCCGTTCTGCCTCTTGGAGCTAGCACTCTCAGAAAACAATTCCCTTCCTCCTCCCTTTGCTTCTGATCACATCTTGTCTCAGGCAAAGGTTTTGTTTTGCGTCCTACTCGTGTGGATACCGTTAGAGGGCTTCTCTCAGCTAGGAGTCTCGAATTAACGATAAATCAAGGGCTGTTCGTGGGTTGCCATATTCAGAAGTCGAACATTCCTACACGAGTACACCAAAAGGTTAGATTTTATCCCGAAATTAATCTTGTTGCATGATCCTAGTGATTTTGGTTTTGTTGATTTTTAATCCGCTGCTTATTTTCGTGTATGATATGATAAACCGAGACAACGAAACCTTACATAAGTGGGGTAAGATTTTGACTTTATAATCCCTGATTGTTGAATATGAATATGAAACTACAATGATTTGAGTTGAATTGCTATGAAATTGGCATGGCATGATTGGATTTTGGTTTGCAATTGAAATCTGGGTAATGGTTCTATTCTGGACTGATGTTAAAATTTTCAGTTTAAATGTTATACAGTGAGATAAATTCTGAAAAAATTATGGTAGATATCCTTTTAAGTTAGCTTTAAGTCAGTTTTGGAATCACCTAATTTGGAGTTCTGTAGCTTCAGTTATGTACAAATGAGTGCAGGGTACTCTGTCCAAACAACGTCAATCATGGTTCTAACTTTGAAAAATTGTAGAAAATAGCGTAAATTTAGTTAGGTTGAAAGCCTTACATCTCCAGAACGGTAATTGAGTTAGGATTATTATGGTTCTGGTTTTGCAGCAATTGGATATGCCTACAATTAAATATGAAGTATTTGGTGAAAGTAGGTCAAGGTAACACTGTGCCTGAAAACTACTAGAACGTGGTGCAAGTTTGGAAATTTTCTGGTGTTGATCTAGGATGAGTTAAATTATGAAATTTACCTTATAGATAGGGAAATGAGTTAGATTTCATTCAGTTTTGGAATTGGTGGATTTGGAATTCTGTAACTTAAGATATGTATATATGAATGCAGGGCACTCATTGTAGGGGACAGATTGCCTAGTGTCAAATTCAAAAATGCCTAGAAAATAACCCAGATTGAGTTTGGTTGCAAACTTTACATTTCTAGAAAGGTAAATGAGTCAGGATTGATATAGTTTTAGGTTTGAACAAATTGAAAATCCCTATGCTGAAATATGAGATAGTTTGTGCACTAAGGTCAGATGACCATTCTATTTGAATGTACCTATACATAGGGTAATTTGATGGAATTAATGAAATGATTAATGTACGATAAAATAGTGAAATTTACTTCTCTGAATATGGAATTGAATTTGGATTCACATGGTCTTGGATTCATAATTTTTAGATATCCCTATAATCAGTAATGTAATTTTTAATGCACAAAGGTCAGGAAATTATCTTGCCAAATGTGCCAGAATTGGACCGAACTTTGAAAAATTGTTGAGAATAACATAGAATGAATTAGAAAGTGAGCCTTACACTTTTGAATAGGGGATTGAGTCAGGAATAATATAAAATTTACGGTTAAGCAATCCGATTCCGAAGTCTTCACTTAAGGGTAGCACAATACTGTAAGGTTAGAAATCTCAAAATACGGAAATGGAACCAAGTAGATGTATACGATTTTGAAAACAAAGAGAGTGACCTAAAGCTCTCGGCTTTGGTACTTAACCTTCGCTTTTGAGCATCGTTAATAAGTTTAAGAGCCTAATTTGCTAAGAATCGTCTCTTGTTGACTTTTACATTTCTTAATGTTAGCTTATGCTTGGAAGTATCGAAATTGATTCGATCCATTATGTGCTATGTAGAAGGCTGTCCTAAGGACTAAGCTTGATCGGAAGTCCAATTACATTTTGAGACTTATTATGTAGAAGGCTGTCCTAAGGACTAAGCTTGATCGGAAGTCCAATTACATTTTGAGACTTATTAGTAGAGAGAGAATTGAGTGTAAGTAATCCCTAAGCAATTGCTCTGCATCCAAACTCATTTATGATCGATATTAAATTGATGTTTGTTACACATTGATATACTGTTTACTGAACTGCCTTGGCTAAAGGTTTATGATTTCTGAACTGTATGTCAAGGCTCGCAAACCCTTTTATTTTAAGTAACATTATACTATTTAAAGGTTGTTATAAGGATTTCAAAATTAAACTCAGTTTTGATTATAAAACATGATTCCTCCATTTTGCTTTATAACGCTTATGTTTTAAAACAACTTAAGAGCCTTGGACCGTTTAATATGTTTTATATAGTATGATATTGATACAAGTTAGGGAGAGATTGATTTTGATTGATCTATTGATGCTGTTTTAGACCCAGGGTATTGAGACCTTAAGGCATACTATTTCGGATCGACTGAATGTATACTGTTTTAGACCCGGGGTATTGAGACTTTAGGGCACTGTACCTTGAGAATGATGTAGGCATTTTTAATTGACTTAGAGCATTGTGTCTCGATGAATAGCTGTCGGGAACGATCGGCTTGTCCCATATATTACGTTTAGACAGGTCCCAGTGTCATCCGATCAACGAACCGAGGTTGAT
Source organism: Heritiera littoralis (assembly GCA_031772115.1). Taxonomy (NCBI): domain Eukaryota; kingdom Viridiplantae; phylum Streptophyta; class Magnoliopsida; order Malvales; family Malvaceae; genus Heritiera; species Heritiera littoralis. Next base: position 2,142,109 of record JAPDPK010000100.1, on the reverse strand, counting down.
TGGTCTATGCATAGGCGTGTCCCTTATTGGGATAATTGCTACGGTTAGCTACCGTAGATTGTATTGATTGTTAGCTCTGAGATTTAGGTATAGACGTAATGCCTTATCTCTCGGTACTATAATTGGTTTTATTGATGATCCGATTGTTTACAGAGATCGATTTGATTTATTGATGATACGATATGTTTTACTGTTATCCAACTGTTTTATAGTGATTGGTTTATTGACATGATACATGCTCATGCATGATTGAAAACTGAGATTTAAATCGTCTTATGAAACTGTGTTTCTTACGATTTACGATACAACATATCTGATTTCAAATATGAATGATTTATAAGACTGGAATTGAAAGATGCAGATTATGTTTTTAAGTTGCTTGGTGTAGTTACTTACTGAGTTTGTGACTCACTCCCCTCTTCTTTCCCTCCCTTTTAGATTGACTGTCATTGCCACTATCGTTTGATTTGGGAAGCTCTTCGGGAGTGATTCCCACGTACAGTTCCAGGTATATGGCCTACCAACAAATTGTATAGACACAGGAAGATTATGGCACAGTGTCATTTATTTATTTTTACTGTGTACATATGTGCATCTATTGAGTCTGGGATGTAGGCTATGTTCACTGTCATTTGGATGAAATGTTCTTTAACCTGCTTGAGATGGAGATGCTAAAACGATTGCTTATATATATGTGTGTTTGTTATGTGTTCAGAATGGAAAAGGTCGATAATGGGAGATATACATATATGGTTGTCATATAAATGAAATGGCAAGTTTAATGGTGTAGGTGTTCTATATTTAATAACGCTCATCTTCTGTGGTTTATTGATGATTAAGAGATTATGATGTTCAAACGCGATAACTTGATATTCTAGATTTATGTTGTATGGAGATAATTTTTTATCGTTGGAATTGCATGACTATTGATCATAATTGATGCTTATGGATTTACTTTTTATGGATTATAGATTTTATCGTTTTAATGATAAATGGGCGTTATATGATGTTGATGATACTATGGTTTAAGTATATAAAATGGGACCTTAGTGATCAATGATCGCTTCAAATCGAAGAGTGACCTACACAATCACCTACAAACAAGAAGTGAAGTAAAGGGATTAAAAGAAAATTTGCCCGCAAATTTAGGCTTCTGTAAGGATTAAGTGGAAATCAGGATGTGTCAAATTCAGTGTTTCAAATCTAAATCGAAACACAAAGTCCAATGTCATAAAAGCATTTTTAACATTCCATATGCACCATAGTATCTTTACGTCTCTTACATATATCCCTTACCTATCAAATTCTCGCTGTGTCACGAGTTAGCACCGGACTCCTCTTGGGACTTCAAAGCTGCAATTCACCACACAAATGTTGTCAATTCTTTATACTTTAGTTAAATAGAATGTTTAATTCATTAAGACCTAGCATATTGTCTATTGCAGCCTTAAATTCAATCTACTTCCTACCGGTGCTAATACTGCAACTATCGTCAAAATACTTCCGTTTTCAGTTTTGATTTCACCTACAGTCTTGTATTAATTTATACATTATTCTAAGACTCAAAACACATCAAATTAAGCACTCTTTTCTCTTCCCCTTCACTTAGCTGAATGCTTCTTTCTTTCCTACACTTGTGTTTTCTTCAATTTAAGGCTAATTTCATGTTCCATGCTTATTCTACTTTAATTCTATATTGAATTCACATTAAATCACATCATGTTCATGCACAACCATGCTTGGCCAAAACCCTAAGAGAGAGATTGAAATGGATTCAATTCAATTCAAGCTTAGATATTTAATCTAAATATCTTAAACATATACCTAAAAGTCCTAAAACCATGAAAAACAAGCTTTCTCTCTCACCTTTAGTGTTGGCCGAAACTTGTGGGAGTGTGTACCCTTGGATTTTTGCCATTTTGTCACTTGATTTTGGTACTAGAAGATAGAGCACTGAAAACTGAACAGCTTTGGTGAAGACAGTTTTCAGTTTGGAGGTTGTTTGCTAAGTTTTTGGTGACTTTCTCTCTCTTAGTTTAATCTTAGCGATGGTGGAATGGAAGAGAAAGAGAGGCTACCAAATTGATGAAGAAGTTGGCTGGAAAATTCTATAAATTGATAATTTATAGTGGAAATTACTAAAATGCCCTTACTCTTAAGTAATCTTCCAATTTTGCCCTTTACGGTTTGACTTCATTTTAAACAATTAGTCTAACCTTCAAAATATTTTATTTAATCATGAAATACCTCTATTTAACATTCTCTAATCATTGGTTAAGCTTTTGCTGAGGTTCGACTGCTCGTTTGCATGAAATTATCAAAATACCCCTAATCGTTAAATCACGTGAATTTATACTTTTATGCTTGATTTGTTTCATTAGTTCCCATGGCCTAAAACCTTGTTTCATAGGAAATTTTCTATCACTAATAGGTGGTCCAAAGTCAACTCAGTTTGATTGTTATTCACAAAAATTCTTTTAGCTTATGGACTCAATCGTCATTTTCTAATTTGTTTACACGCATTTCAAAACATGCAAAACAAATGAGTTTAAGGTACGACCACTATTTTTAGCTCTAAATAACGAGTCCATCAAGTTTCACCTCTATCGAGATACTAGAAGTCGAGTGGGGCCCACCATGCAATACCTTTTTATACTTACAGAACAAGTAGCATTTAATTACTTATAAGGCATCCACTCATCCTAGCTTCACTAATAATATGTAGGAAAAGTAGAAAATATGAATCTCACAATTCTCCCGCACACCGATCAGCCACCACTAGTCTTTTAGACTGGTCTAGTGCCTAGGGTCATTGTGTTGGTGCGACTGACTTCCACTTGTGAGATTTTGGCCAGTTGATGGCAAACTCATTTGCAGAAGTGCTTCTTTGAAAAAGTTCACTAATACCTTTAATGCTTGAGTAGTCTCCTCATTTCTTTGCTTCAGAGCTTTGAATTTCGCTTTCGGGACTGTATTCACAAGTTCAAGTTCTGGAACTTGAGTTTCCTGATGCGTTTGACAATCAAGAGAGTTAACCGAATCTTCTTCCTCATTTGCTTCCCATACTGCTGATCGTGTTCTCACCATCTTTTATCACAAAGCCTTTTGTATCAGATTCCCACAAACGACGCTAATTGTTGTTGCTTGTTTACAACAACAAATTTGTATGTCGTAGGAATCTCGATCTTCATGTCCATGTGTCTGCTAAGAACTATGCAGAAAAAGAAGAAATAAGAGAGATGTAGGGATTTGTCTTTGCGCACGTACTTCGATGCTTAAATCAGAAGCTGAGCAGAGTCTTAATAAAAAAAAATAGTCATTAATTGAAATAAAGACTTATCTAACTTGTTATTTATAGAATGGGATTGGATTGCATTTACCCTTCTATCCTTCTAAACTTATTTGATTAAGGCCTAGGCACGCATCTGGGTCTAATGAATTTGGGCCAATTTTTGTGCCTCTATGTGTGTATCCTGCCTACATGGTAAGGCTCAATCTCCTACATTGGGCAGGAAGGCGACACTCTCCAGCACCTGAGAGAGTGGCTCTCTTGTGCAAGAGAGTGTATGTTGCACTCTCCCGCGCAAAAGAGTGCCATCATTTTTTTTTATAATTATAACAATATATATTTTTAAAGAATAATAATGATATATATTTATATATTTTTATAGTAATAATATCATTATGATGATGATTATTATTATTATTATTATTATTATTATTATTATTGCTATTATTATTATTATTTTTAATTAATGTGTGGCCCACATCAAAATTATAAGAGTAACCTTGGATTAATGATCAGATAATTCTTAGTGGGCATTTTGATAGTTTAACTGTGAAAACATTAAATCACCACACTTGTCATATGTTAATATAAAATATGTATATCTTTATTTTTTTAAAGTGTAGAGTAATAGACTAACAATACATGTATTGTGAGATCCCAAATTTCTCTATTCTCCCTATACCTATTATAGATGTTGAATTAGAATATTAAGTAACATTTCAGAAATTAATTTCCATATGTTATGGAGTTATCAGGAAGACTACCAAGTGGGCCGTATAGGACAATCCGTAATCTGAATGGTCTCCAAAATAGCAAAATTTGAAAATTAGGCTTAGAATACCTAAGGGGCAATGACACTACTTTTTTGAATTCTTTAAGATGAGCACACTGTGAGACCCGATTTTATTATACTGTATAGCATATTGTAAATGATAGATAACCGAAATAAATTATTTAGTGGAATTAAATAAACATTGAATATGAAATTCCACTTTACATTATGAAATTTTTGGAATCTTAATTCACAATAATGTGTATATGAATTAAAATGAGAATTTAAGAGATGCATAGAAAGCATTCGATCGGAAAGAATGCAAAGGAAATAAAATGAAGTTCATGGATAAAAGAAATTATATTAAAGCCAAACTAAGACTTAAAAGGAGAGAAAATTTAGTACTTGGAAAATTGACTAAATACTATTGGATGCAAGTTGCAAAAGAAAGAAAAACAAGAACCAAAGTGCAACAAGAAATGGTGAACCACGCCACTTAAACTGCAGGTAGTATTCGGCTAGGCATCAAAGAAGTGTGAAAGCAAAATTTTCAAGATAACATTCTAGGTAAATAATATTTCAAAGATGATAAATTAAATGGTTTCACATGGGATTAATGGTGATTGGTTGAAATGGTATGAAGGTGGTAAGAAAAGTCAAGAAGTTAGAGACAACACACAAAGAACAATTCTTTTGCTGCTATTACACGTCCTTTCCCCATTTTTGTTAAGGCTGGAAGATTAAGAAATTAATAGTATAAAGACAATATAAGAGATACTTAAGGAAGAAGAGTTAACAAAGTCAACAAGGGAATATTTCTTTATAGATTGAAGTCTCCAAAAGAGGGGAGGAATAGTAAAAGACATGCAGTAAGTTGCCTCCTATAGCCGTTCCACTTGCTGCAGTTTTCTTCATGTATTCAGTGCTAAATCAGACTTGAGGTGATGAGGAAGACAAGCAAAAGGTGCAGCAAATGGGATCACACGTGAATATGATGTTATAAGATGCCATACAGCTTGATGCAAGCTGAAAGGTGATTTTGTTCATGTGATAAAAGGCATAAACGGTAATTACATGGAAGGGAATTGTTGATTGGATGAATGGTGGACTTTATTGGCTGAAGTAGCCATCAAAATGGTAAGCCAACAAAGTCAATAACGTGTAGGAAAGAAAAGAAAGCCCAGCCGATTTCTTGTGTTATGAATTTCTTCATGAATTAATACACTACAAGACAAGAGAATTAATGAGGGAAGAAGCTAAGGGAACATGCGGCAAAGGGATATTGAGTAACATGAATATAAAGAGGAATCATGGGATTAAATACTCCAGCAATTTTCATGTTTCTCTCGATCCATTCTGCTGTACGCCAATCTGGATGTGTTGCTGGAGGTTGACGGTTTTGCTCTTGTTTTCCAAGGAGTCTTAGCAGAATATTCATTTCCCTAGCTAGCTAACTACCTAACCATCTTTGCTAAATTATCCTTTTATCTTAAGACCACTTAAAAACAAGGAGAGGAGGGGACTGACGTAGACAGAACACTACACTAATCTAGTGTTGGGAGATTCAGTCAAGGTAAGCTAGTAAATCCTTATGGTTTCTTTGTATTCCATGGTAAATATATGTGATCTAAAATAGGATAAACATGGATATAGCATGGTTCTTAAGTACTCTTTTTAGAATGTGAAAATAGAATCAAAGCATGCTAATGACAAGGAAGATTCGGTTGGCATGAGAAGATGAGGAAAAAGCTAGTTGCATGCAAGAATAAGTCAGAGGAGACTCACGTAGACAAGAAGCAAATGGAAAACAAGAAAATAAAATCAAATGTTGAAAAGTTAATAAAAATGGCCATGAGAGGTTCGGCCATGACAATTGAAATTAAGAATTTTGGTCAACAATAGTTATAGAAATTAAAGGAGAAGAAATAGTGAAATTAAAACTAAGAAAGAAGCTAGAATGAATAAATGGAGTTATAACACCAGTATAATTTATACTGGTTGTACTCATGACATAAAGTTAGTGGTTACATTTTACGAATATTATTGACTTAAAAATAAGAATAGGAATATAAATAATTTTGGTAAAATTATTTTGTAGCCCGAGTTGACGAAATTCGGAAAAGGCGGTCGAGAAGCTAGGCTTCGTAAGACCAGGTAAGGGAGTAGTATGTGAAGTGAAATGCATGTCCTGTGAAGTAAAATGTTATAAAAATATTGAGAAAATGATTTGGTTTGAGACATGCATTAGTTTGATAAACTGTTTTCACAGACCATGATTTGGGCGAGCCATAATGAGCGAGCTGGTAAGGGGCGAGCCAATTTAACTTTTTTTTTCTCACACAAAAAATGGTGAAATTACTAGCTGTTTTTACAGTGTTTTGTAAACAGAAAATATATTACCTTTTTGGAAAACAATCATTTTAAAGAAAATGATGTAATATGTGAAATAATTCCTTAAAGGTTTTTATGAGATATAAAGTGATTTTTGAGACTTTAGGCCCCGAGTTTCATGCATTACTATTCACGAGGCTGATTGACCCGCCAAGTCATCAGAGGTCTCGAGGTCACCTGGCAAGTGTACCCGAGGACAACCTATAGACTGTGGCCATAGATCTACTGTATCCATGTGGGGATGATTACTACGTTCCTTTGGGAACGATGTGTTTCTTTGGGAACGATGATAGCATGATTTAATTGTAGGGTGATGCATATTCTCAACTTATTGATTTCTATTTAGTGAAAGGATTTGCTGAATCCTGTTTACTGTTTACTATGTTATATTGTAAACTGTTTAGCCAGTGATTTGAATATTAAAGACTGTTTACTATATCCACTGTTTTCCTACTGGGTATGTTGTTAGGGAAAACAAATATTTTATGGGATATAGTTTTTATTTTTATAAAGTAGCATACACCTTCCTTACTGAGCACGTTGTCGCTCACCTTTTATTTTTCACTCCACAGATTGTTGATTGTGGACTAAGGGAATTACCTTCCAAAGATTATCAACTGCTAAAGTCAGCAGATATTCGATATCGAAGGTATATTATTTTCTTTTATATATTCAGCGAATTGTACAGTACTACTTTAAATAGAAGGCAATGTATATATCTAAAGGAAAGCACAGATAAAAAAAAGGGAGACGTAATAACTCCTATTTCCATATTGGTACGATGAATAAGAGTAAAGTGATTAACGGATTGTTAAGTATCACAGACAGCCCAATCGGTAAAAATGTATGAATAAGAGTAAAATATGTAATTTACTATAGATTCAGGATGTTACACACACCTAGGTTTACGTGCAACAAATTCAAAACTGATGATTTAGTCCATAGCCCGGAAGAACTTTTTTGAGTAACGGTCAAACCAAATTGACTTTGGACCTACAGATTGTCATAGGAAAATCCTTGCATAAAGAAGTTTCATGTGGATTCAATCTGTGAACTGAATTATGCAAAAATGCTAAAAACGATGCGAATGAAACCAAAAGTCTTTGTTTAGGGGTAGTTTGGTAATTTCACCACCCATGAGAAGTCAAACCACCTTGGTAGTGTGATAACCGCAAATTTTCTATCTTTGGAAATTAATATTAAAGAAAATAGACGAGGAAATAAATAAATTAAAGTAAATAAATAAAATTTATTTACGAGATGGGAATATCATTGAAATTCCCGAAATTAAGGAAAGGAAGAAATTTAAATTTGGATAAAATGAAAATGAAAATAAAAATAAAGTCGGAGTTATGGAAAATAAGGAAAGGAGGAATTTAATTTGGATAAATGAAAATCCAAATTTAATAGGAAATGAAAAGGAGAAAATAATTGGATATTAAGAAATCAAATTTAACGGAATAAAATGCGTATAAGAATATATTTATATAATTAGATTATATAAATATATTTGCAGATATTTTTATATAAATACATATGTATGTATTTGAAATATAGTATATATATATATATATTAAAATGAATATATACTATTTTATATTAAACAAATAAATGTGTATATTTTTTTATACAATTATGTATATAAATAAATATAAATAATATATATATGAAATATATATTATTTTATGTTAAAGTGATGTGTATAGATACATATATATATATATATAAATGAGTTATATAAATATGTATATATATAATTATATATATAAAAGAAATAAAAAAAATTAAACAGAAACGGGATCGGGATCCCGTTTCTGTCTCAAAACCCAGTGTATAAACACAGAGGGAAGACGTGAGAGGGAGGCTGGCCACCGTCGGCCGGCCGGCCAAAGGAAGAAGAAGAAGACGTCGCCGGCGAGAGGAAGAAGAGGAGAAGGCAACCGACGACGGGAAAGGACGGAAGGAAGAAGCGAAGCGGAGGGGAACCCGAGAGAAAGAGAAAAGTGGAACGGCGGTGCCAGCTGGTTCAGGCACCTCCACCGCCGAAGGGAGATGAAGGCGAGAGGAGCCACCGGTGGTGAAGGAAACGGCGGAGGAGGGAAGAAATAGGGAAGAAAGGAGCCGAAACCCACCCTCCTAGGTCTGGCACCGTCGCCGGCGATGGGGACGAACGGAGGCCAGATCCGGCTTCGTGGCAACCCAAGGATGCTGTGGAGTGGCTGAACCGCCGGCGATGGTGGCCGCTGGTGGTCGAACCGGCGAGATGAGTTGAACCGGTCTGAACCGGTTCAGACCAGAAAAGAGGAAAAGGAGGAGAAAAAGAAAAGAAAAAGAAAAGAAAAGAAAAAGAAAGAAAAAAAAAGGAAGAAAGAAAGGGGAAAAAGAAGAAAGAGAGAAAAAGAAAATTTTCAGAATTCGGACAAATTCTCGGAAACTCGGGAATCGGTAAGAAATCCGGGAAATTTTTAATGATAATTATTTAAATAATTTATTTATTTAAATAATTTGAGAAAATTCTAAAATTTAGAATTTAAATTTCAGAAATTATTCTCGGCGATCGAGATGAGTAATCGGGAGATGATGTACGGGCGCGACCGGTAAGAGGAAGTCGCCGACCCGGAAAAGGTAAGGGATGCATGTGCAGCACTGTAGGGATATTCAGTCTGCATGTTTTAATTACAAAATATTTTATGAAAATATTTTATGAAATTATTATGATGAGTGATTGGTTGGAATTTGGAATAAAGTACTGGCTGGAAATTATAAACTGTATTTTCCGTGCAGGAGGCTAGCCAATCGGCAGCCGTTATACTGCCGAAAAATTATCGAAAAATTTCTGAAAATTACTGAAAATCATAATAAATGATTTTATGTCACGAGAAATGATTTTCATCCGCAAAAAAAAAACCGAGAAAATGAATATTTTCATAAAAACATGAATAAAATAAAAATGATTTTTAAATTATTCATGTTTTCGAGAATGGTGATAATGAAATCACCGAAAATTCTCTTAATATGTAAAATACATGTAATACGAGACGAAAAATAAAAAGAAGTAAAGTGAATATTTTTATGAATATTTTCATAAATATTTCTTAAATATTCACTAAATAGTTTTATAACCTTTATGATTTTAAATTATGAAATTATATATTTTATAAATTTCATAAAGGTTATTTTATGATGAAAACTTGGTTTTGAGACTAGTTGGCCCTCTATCATGCCGACATGTGATATGTAATACGTGATATGTGATATGTAACATGTGATATGTGATATGTAGTCCCGGCCGACACCTGATCAGTGATCCGCCGAGGATAATTATAGACTATGGCCATAGATCTGACATGATTATTCATACCCTTCGAGGTCTATAGCATGATACGAGTAACGACCCAGTGGATGGGCTGAGCGTGTGTGCCTAAGTCTCCACATATGATATGTTTTAAATGAAAATGTTTTACATGATACGTGATATGTGAAATGTAAATGTTTTACATGATATGTGATACGTAAAATGTAAATGATTTACAGCATTCTACAAAATGCTTATTTCAGTGCTGATTTTAGTACTACGAGATGATTTTCATATGATATGTAATATGAACATGTGATACGTTTTCAAAAGGAAAAAGAGTTTATAAGTCTAATATTCTTACTATGATTTTAAATTGAATATTAGACTATATGTGACATGAATATGTGATATGTTTTCAAAAGGAAAAAGGAGGGAAATAAATCTAATATTCTTATTTTAATTTTTAAATTGAATATTAGATTTAAATGATATATATGTTATACGAAAAAGATTTAATAGCTGATTTTGCTATTTAAAGTACTGTACTAATTATGGTTGTACAGTAAAACATGAAATGAGTTTTAAATGAGAATGATGAGAATTTAACTAATATTCTTTTCAAAGAAAATATGAATATTAGTTATTTACTTAAATGCTTTATTTCATAAAAGCATTATTTTGAAAAAGAATATGAAAAGATTACGAAATAAAAAGGAAAGGATTTGAATTTCAAAACAAGAAAGAATATTACTCTCTACAGTTGCTTCTAGGTTCCGGGACAAGATAGGTATTTCAAAATACCTACCTTACTCCATCCGGATCCCTAGCCGACTGTAGTATCCTTCATAAACGTGAGCCTAGAGCCCCTAGGAAAAATGAAAAAGTTTTTCAGCATATAGGAAGCTGAATATCAAGTATGCATATAATTCCCTTACTGAGCCGTGGTTTGCTCACCCCTTAATTTTAACATTTCAGGTTTTCGAAGACCGAGAGTCTAGCAGTAAAAGGATTTTCGACTGCGCATTTGGGGACGATGCGACATGTCGATTTAATTAATAAGGTATGATCATTTATTTTCTGTATTTAGATTTATTTACGGTACTACTTCCTTGTGAATTAAGATAGGGGATGTAATTCATATTATCATTTAATATGAAATTGTTTATATGTAAAAGTAAAAGTAAAGTATCACAGACAGCCCAACCATATAAGATGTATAGAATAAGGTGAAAAATAGGGTCACGGGCTGTGACAGATTTAATGGTATCAGAGCACGATTGGCCTGATGTCTGTCGATACTTTTGAAAAGGAAATGTGTCGAAAAAGATTAACATCCCCTGTAGTACTGTGTAGTCTAAATACATAGAGAAAATAAATGATTGCAAATTGAATTAAGTGTTTAGAAGGGAGTGAGCATTATAAACTAAGGATGTCAAAAAAGGGAAAACGGCTCAGGAATGTTACCTGAAATGGTGATCTTATAATCTAAATGAGGGTTGGTTCGGTAAGGAACAGAAATGGACTCGGTGAGGGCCCCATCGGTATTTTTCTGTCCGGATCGAACTGAGACCTGAAAGTGATGATATAAAGGAGGGGAATGAAATATCATCATTAAATAGACCTTAAGATCACTGATTGAAGGTATTTTGAGGAGAGAGAATATTTTTGACCAAAAATGACCAAAATACCCATACACCCAAAATTTTACCGAGAGTCAAAATAGACCAACGAAAGTTGGAATTGACTGATTTGACAGAGTAATGATGATGTAAGGTGCATTTCATGAAAAATAATCCAATTATGGATCCTAGTGGACTTCTCTGTCAAAATTGAAAAAGATCTTAAAATGCTGATATTGGTATGAGAAAGGAGTACTATCAGCAAATAGATAATAAGATCACTGATTTAAATGTATCGTGAGGAGAAAGAAATAAATGTGGAAATGACGAAAATGCCCCTATGTGGGATTCGGTTTGAATAGTGATGAACTAAGTTGATCTTGAATCTATTAATGGTAATAGAGTTATTGAGGGTATAAAGGAATATAATATGTGTATAACGGTCCCAATTTCTAATTTCACTTACACTTAGATGATGGATGCGACTTGAAATATTTATAGTGGGAAGTCGCAGGATGAGCGACTCAGTTCTTGATTTTTAAGGGCCGGAGTTAAAAGTGTATTGATGGGATGTTGATTTCAGGATCGTTGGATATGATGAAAAGTGAGATGATTACTGGAGATGATTGAGAAAGAGATCAGTATAGATGATGAAAGCTATATCAGTACGATTAATTTTGGTTCTATACATTCCTACTATTTTGAGGTATCAAATAGATAATTATAGAACCTGAATATTATAAAATATGTTTTGCGAGATAATATGCTGTATGGAGTATATGAAATTGGAGAATATGCATAAGAACAGTAAGTAAAGATAAGCGATGAGGAAGATAATAGCTAACTTGAATTATTAATTGAAAATGATTGTAAAAGTAGATTACAGTAGTAATAAATCGGTTAGCTGTGAAAGGTGTTAATCAAATGATGACACTTGATATAGTATATTCATTAAGATGATCAATATGTTGTGAAGTATGAGGAAATAAGTGAATCAAGGCGGAGTAGATGTTAAAATGATTTAAATATTAAAAGTCTCTGCCTTGAGGATATACAGTGGAAATTATAGGACACAAAGATGAAATGTGCAAAATGATAAGAGATGTGTGATTAAAGGAAGTATCGGATGAGATTTCCGATAAATTTCCAGAGCTACATAGATTGGAGAAATCGAGCTAACATTGACTCGATTGTTAATATAAAATTTATTTCTAAGCTTAGATCGGGGAACAATGAGGAATCCGAAAAGCTTAAGAAATAATTTTGGAAAAAAAAATTTGTGGATAATGAAATTTGCTTGTATAAAAAGGAATTGATGGAAATACAAATGATGTGATTGAGGATGAATTAAATGATGTAAGGATGGAAATATGGATGAGGTAAATTGAGGATGAAATATAAATGGGGAATTAAATTCCTATTTTATAATAAAGTTCTTATGAAGAACAAATAATCGGCTATGTAAAGTGATGCCTTATTTGATTTAATCGGAGATGTATAAGGAGTTTATAAGAGCAATTTTTGTAAAAGGCATCATCAGATGAAAAGTTGAAGACTAATGGTTATAAGATGATAATGATTAGAACTCGAGATAATGTTTAGAGTTCTATAGAGGTTTACAAGGTAAATGAAATACCTTACTGAGGTACATAAGCCTAATGAATGAGGCATCCATATAAGGATAAAGTAATGATAGCAATACAGTATATGGCACAAATGGAAAATGAGCAACATAGTGGTATAACCCTGCAGACTCTCAAAGACAATAGACTATGTGTAAGAAGGGCAAATAGAAGATTTAGCTAGACAGTATCTCTTTCTAAGCTATACGATCTCGAATGACAGAGCGATGTGGATCTGTCAATGATGAAGAGATAATGATTGAGATACATAATGAACTGGGTCTAGCTAAATACTATTGCCAGTCTATGGAAGAGTTATTGGGTTAGCTGCTCTACTGACATGATTAATAAGTAAAAGGTTAAAGCCAGGGGATAAATAAATGTAAAGACGGTATATAAACGATGAGAAGAGGTAATAGTGGAATATGTTATCACTAAAGAAAAGTGACTGAAATGATGACAAAGGAAAGGATGAATATCTCATAAAAGGAAAGTACATAAAGAAGAGGGAACACGAATATGAAGTAGTTTCCGAAGTTAAAAGCTAACAGTGATTTTGTGGTTATCACATGATTATGGTTGGATATAAGATCGAGCCAAACTCGATAAAGGAAAGGTAATCATACTCAAAAGAGTAAAGAAGTGATCTACATTTTACTGCCAGTAATGTAAATGGAAAATGATAAATATACCACCACCTCGAAATAATGGAAATAGTGGATTTGTATGGATAATAAGGTGATTAAATTGATAACTATAGATTCCATGATGAATTTAAACAATGAGATGATTGAATTATAATTTGATTATGTCATGATGGAATCTAAATTATCAAAAGAGTACATTCTCCGGTATATTCAAAAACCTAAGTGATATAGAGTATACCATAAGAATAAGAGATGTAATGATGAGATTATATGGAAGTAGATATGGGGAGGAAATGATTGTCTCCTGATATAATTATGATAAATGATGAGTAAATAGCAAAGTCTGCAAATGAGCTGCAGCATTTGATGAAATAAATATGAAATGAGTATTGGAGATAATGATGAAGAATCTAAAAGATATATGATAATCTGGAATGGATTATAGATTGATAGTCTAATGAAATCACTCCTCTATTATCAACTCTTAGATTCTTTTGTGCTATAGTCGAGATTTGATTATAAAATGACGAGAATGTATGTGAAGTTCCGGTGAGCTCTATATGTGATGGGAATCTCTGAGTAGCTATATGTTATGGGAAATAGCAAAAGGCTCTGAGATTCCAAATTTATAGACAACATCGCTCCGTACATGATGTAAATGTGTGAGCGTAGTATGAAACGCTCGATGATATGTTGAGAGAGCGGATGCACAAGATGTGAAAGCTACTGGACCATTACATACTATTGATTAAAATTGGTAAATGATAATTATCGAAATGTATCGACTTGGCACCAAATAAGAAAGATGGATGATGAAAAATATGAATCATATGTGATATGAAAAGGAGTGGAAAAAAAATTTTTTTGGTAACTCCCGATTTGATAAAGTAATCCATAGGGAGTATACATATATGTGATGAAAGATGACATGAATGGTTTAAAGGTGATTATGATGTTAAAGGTATACTGGCAATATAATTTAAAGGATGATCTAAAGGTCAAGAATGATAAGTATACAAGATGCTACCACCTTATGAATTAAGTTAAATTCGGAGGACCGAATTTCTTAAGGTGGGAAGAATGTGATAACCGCAAATTTTCTATCTTTGGAAATTAATATTAAAGAAAATAGACGATGAAATAAATAAATTAAAGTAAATAAATAAAATTTATTTACGAGATGGGAATATCATTGAAATTCCCGAAATTAAGGAAAGGAAGGAATTTAAATTTTGGATAAAATGAAAATGAAAATAAAAATAAAAATAAAGTCAGAGTTATGGAAAATAAGGAAAGGAGGAATTTAATTTGGATAAATGAAAATCCAAATTTAATAGGAAATGAAAAGGAGAAAATAATTGGATATTAAGAAATCAAATTTAACGGAATAAAATGCGTATAAGAATATATTTATATAATTAGATTATATAAATATATTTGCAGATATTTTTATATAAATACATATGTATGTATTTGAAATATAGTATATATATATTATAAATGAATATATACTATTTTATATTAAACAAATAAATGTGTATATTTTTATATACAATTATGTATATAAATAAATATAAATAATATATATATGAAATATATATTATTTTATGTTAAAGTGATGTGTATAGATACATATATATATATAAATGAGTTATATAAATATGTATATATATAATTATATATATAAAAGAAATAAAAAAAATTAAACAGAAACAGGATCGGGATCCCGTTTCTGTCTCAAAACCCAGTGTATAAACACAGAGGGAAGACGTGAGAGGGAGGCTGGCCACCGTCGGCCGGCCGGCCAAAGGAAGAAGAAGAAGACGTCGCCGGCGAGAGGAAGAAGAGGAGGAGGCAACCGACGACGGGAAAGGACGGAAAGAAGAAGCGAAGCGGAGAGGAACCCGAGAGAAAGAGAAAAGTGGAACGGCAGTGCCGGCCCGTTCAGGCACCGCCACCGCTACCAGCACCACCGCCGAAGGGAGATGAAGGCGAGAGGAGCCACCGGTGGTGAAGGAAACGGCGGAGGAGGGAAGAAATAGGGAAGAAAGGAGCCGAAACCCACCCTCCTAGGTCCGGCACCGTCGCCGGCGATAGGGACGAACGGAGGCCAGATCCGGCTTCATGGCAACCCAAGGATGCTGTGGAGTGGCTGAACCGCCGGCGATGGTGGCCACTGGTGGTCGAACCGGCGAGATGAGTTGAACCGGTCTGAACCGGTCCGAACCGGTTCAGACCAGAAAAGAGGAAAAGGAGGAGAAAAAGAAAAGAAAAAGAAAAGAAAAAGAAAGAAAAAAAAAGGAAGAAAGAAAGGGGAAAAAGAAGAAAGAGAGAAAAAGAAAATTTTCGGAATTCAGACAAATTCTCGGAAACTCGGGAATCGGTAAGAAATCCGAGAAATTTTTAATGATAATTATTTAAATAATTTATTTATTTAAATAATTTGAGAAAATTCTAAAATTTAGAATTTAAATTTCAGAAATTATTCTCGGCGATCGAGATGAGGAATCGGGAGATGAAGTACGGGCGCGACCGGTAAGAGGAAGTCGCCGACCCGGAAAAGGTAAGGGATGCATGTGCAGCACTGTAGGGATATTCAGTCTGCATGTTTTAATTACGAAATATTTTATGAAAATATTTTATGAAATTATTATGATGAGTGATTGGTTGGAATTTGGAATGAAGTACTGGTTGGAAATTATAAACTGTATTTTCCGTGCAGGAGGCTAGCCAATCGGTAGCCGTTATACTGCCGAAAAATTATCGAAAAATTTCTGAAAATTACTGAAAATCATAATAAATGATTTTATGTCACGAGAAATGATTTTCATCCGCAAAAAAAAAACCGAGAAAATGAATATTTTCATAAAAACATGAATAAAATAAAAATGATTTTTAAATTATTTATGTTTTCGAGAATGGTGATAATGAAATCACCGAAAATTCTCTTAATATGTAAAATACATGTAATACGAGACGAAAAATGAAAAGAAGTAAAGTGAATATTTTGATGAATATTTTCATAAATATTTCTTAAATATTCACTAAATAGTTTTATAACCTTTATGATTTTAAATTATGAAATTATATATTTTATAAATTTCATAAAGGTTATTTTATGATGAAAACTTGGTTTTGAGACTAGTTAGCCCTCTATCATGCCGACATGTGATATGTAATACATGATATGTGATATGTAACATGTGATATGTGATATGTAGTCCCGGCCGACACCTGATCAGTGATCCGCCGAGGATAATTATAGACTATGGCCATAGATCTGACATGATTATTCATACTCTTCGGGGTCTATAGCATGATACGAGTAACGACCCAGTGGATGGGCTGGGCATGTGTGCCTAAGTCTCCACATATGATATGTTTTAAATGAAAATGTTTTACATGATACGTGATATGTGAAATGTAAATGTTTTACATGATATGTGATACGTAAAATGTAAATGATTTACAGCATTCTACAAAATGCTTATTTCAGTGCTGATTTTAGTACTACGAGATGATTTTCATATGATATGTAATATGAACATGTGATACGTTTTCAAAAGGAAAAAGAGTTTATAAGTCTAATATTCTTACTATGATTTTAAATTGAATATTAGACTATATGTGACATGAATATGTGATATGTTTTCAAAAGGAAAAAGGAGGGAAATAAATCTAATATTCTTATTTTAATTTTTAAATTGAATATTAGCTTTAAATGATATATATGTTATACGAAAAAGATTTAATAGCTGATTTTGCTATTTAAAGTACTGTACTAATTATGGTTGTACAGTAAAACATGAAATGAGTTTTAAATGAGAATGATGAGAATTTAACTAATATTCTTTTCAAAGAAAATATGAATATTAGTTATTTACTTAAATGCTTTATTTCATAAAAGCATTATTTTGAAAAAGAATATGAAAAGATTACGAAATAAAAAGGAAAGGATTTGAATTTCAAAACAAGAAAGAATATTACTCTCTACAGTTGCTTCTAGGTTCCGGGACAAGATAGGTATTTCAAAATACCTACCTTACTCCATTCGGATCCCTAGCCGACTGTAGTATCCTTCATAAACGTGAGCCTAGAGCCCCCTAGGAAAAATGAAAAAGTTTTTCAGCATATAGGAAGCTGAATATCAAGTATGCATATAATTCACTTACTGAACCGTGGTTTGCTCACCCCTTAATTTTAACATTTCAGGTTTTCGAAGACCGAAAGTCTAGCAGTAAAAGGATTTTCGACCGCGCATTTGGGGACGATGCGACAGGTCGATTTAATTAATAAGGTATGATCATTTATTTTCTGTATTTAGACTTATTTACGGTACTACTTCCTTGTGAATTAAGATAGGGGATGTAATTCATATTATCATTTAATATGAAATTGTTTATATGTAAAAGTAAAAGTAAAGTATCGCAGACAGCCCAACCATATAAGATGTATAGAATAAGGTGAAAAATAAAGTCACGGGCTGTGACAGGTAGTCAACTTTTGACCATATTTGACCTGAATATATGAAAATAATAAAAATAAAATATAAATTTTGAATTTAAAAATATTAAAATATGTTAATATAAAATATATATCTTTATTTTTTTAAAGTGTAGAGTAATAGACTAACAATACATGTATTGTGAGATCCCAAATTTCTCTATTCTCCTTATACCTATTGAAGATGTTGAATTATAATATTAAGTAACATTTCATAAATTAATTTCCATATGTTATGGAGTCATCGGGAAGACTGCCACGTGGGCCCTATAGGACAATCCGTAATCCGAATGGTCTCCAAAATGGCAAAATGTGAAAATTGGGCTTAAAAATACCTAAGGGGCAATAAGACTACTTTTTGAAATTCTTTAATGAGCACATCTAGGTTTACTTGCAATAAATTCGAAAATGACGATTTTGTCCATAGCTCGAAAGAACTTTTTTGAATAACGGTCAAACCAAATTGACTTTGGACCTATAGACTGTCATAGGAAAATCCTCACGTAAAGAAGTTTCATGTAGATTCAGTCTGTGCACTGAATTACGTGAAAATGCTAAAAACGACACAAACGAAGCCAAAAGTCTTCGTTTAGGGGTAGTTTGGTAATTTTACCACCCATGACATGTCAAACCACCTTGGTAGTCAACTTTTGACCATATTTGACCTGAATATATGAAAATAATAAAAATAAAATATAAATTTTGAATTTAAAAATATTAAAATAATGTTAGGATATAAATGAAAATAATGAAATTGTATAATGGTATTATGGTCTTTTTGCAAGGGGATTGGTCAAATTGGTCAATAATTGACCAGAATTGACCTAAATAAATTAAATTTAATTAAAATAAAATTAAAAATCTGAAACTTAAAAAATAATAAAATAATCCTAATAGTATAGTTGTAAATAGTGAAATTTAAGACGGGCATTTTAGACTTTCCTCACATGGCATATTTTATGCAATAAAATAATATAAAATAAAGATAAAATCAGCCTTCTTCAACCTCTAGAAGGCTAGTCACTTTTGCTGCTATTCCTGCACCATTTTGCTCACGTTCCTTCATTTTCACCTAGCAAATTCACCCCTTTCCTTCCACCAAATCACAAAGCTTCCTTAATAGAAATTAATCATCATCTTAAGGGCTACATAAACCCAAAAATTGAATAGCAGAATTGAAGAATTGAGGGCTGTTATGGTGCTGCCCTATTCGGTCTTGAAGGAAGGTAAGTGAAGAGGTGAATCCAATCAATCCTACTTATCATTTATGGTTGTATTAGGTTAGTAAAATATGTTTATAACTTTGGTTTGAATTAAAACTATGTATAGGCTCTTCTTGTAGTTTCGGCCATGAGAGGGAAATGGGGAAATTATGGTAATTCTATTGCATGTTGGGTAGGAATTAGTAGTAAATGATGAGTTGAACTTGGTTATGGTGATAGTTTTGCAAAACATTAGAAGTAGGTATGATGATGAGAACCATTTGGCCATGGTATAGGTTGAATGATGGAGATGAATTTATGATATATGGAAGGTGTTTGATGAAAGTTCTAAGTGAGTGGAAATATTTATTAAGTAAGAATTAAGAAAAGAATGAAAACAATGAGGATGAGTCCATTAGAGACATTCGGCCAAGGCTAAAGAGTGATGGTGTTGATGCAATTTTAATAGGTGGAAGATGTAAATTAAATGTAAACAATGAGTAGAGAAAATTTATGAAGATAAAATTGGAAGAGGATAAATGGTGTGAATGAGGGAGTGTTTGATTTAGGCAAGGAAACGGGGTTACTATGTGAATTTTCATGAAATAATGGTTAAAGAATAATAGATTAAGGTTAATAAGATCATTAGTGCAATTGGAAAAGAATGCAATTTAAGTGAAGTTATGTTACAGTATTGGATAGGAAATAAAATGAATTAATTGTTGAAATTGACAAAATGAAAGATGAGAATTAATAGAATTTTCATTAAAGTTATAATATGGAATTTTATTCTATAAGAAATCAAGAGAAATTAAAGAGATGTATAATAATATATAATGATATTTAGTAAGGATTATTAAATCACTTTGATTCATAAATTATTAATTGTTATGGATAGTAGAAATAAAATGAAAAAATGTAATTAATTTATGAATATTGATAAATATATTATAAAAATAACTATTATATAGATTATTAAATATTTTGATTATTTCAATCCCTCTTTTGTTACAGGTCATGTAAGAAGAAAATTTTATTTTCATGAGTTTTGTAATTCTTAGAAATATGGTTTCAGTTGATTTTCATACCAAACAAATCGCATAGAGATAACCAAAGCTTAATCCAAAAAACATGTCCACTTGACCCGAATCCAAATCCGACCAACTCGAATTGACTAAAAATGTCAACGATCCAAACCTAACCTAATCCAGACCCAAATTAATTCGAATCCAAATTGATTCGAATCCAAATTGATCCGAATTCAAATTGACCCAAACCCGACCTTGTCCGAACTCGAAATGATCTAAACCCAAAATGATCCGATTTTTTCTTAACCAAGATGATCCGATCCAAAATAACCCAACCCAAACCCGATCCGACCCGCCTATTTGCCACCTCTATGCTTTATTGATGTCAATATACATATACCAAAATCTCAAAACAGTTCAGCAAATATCTTTAATTCAATCATTTCAAAAAACATGAAAACCCCTTTCATTGTGGTTCGTTAACCATTTAAACACGTATAAGTATGTGTCAAGTTTTTCTTTCAATCGTGCTAAACTTTACAAAACTGAACATATTCATTTATGCATCTCAAATCAATGCGTTTTCAATAAAACTCATGTTGTATAACTCGTGTATGCTCAAGGCCATGATTAAAACATGAGTCCAAATCTTATGGTATGCATATGCACAATATAAATGCAAAATTATAACCATTCAGTCTAATTTAATATCAATTACAGCACATACCACCTCATATAATCAAACCTCAACCTAATAACCTTAATATCCAAAAGATCAAGCATGTACAAATTATATCTATTCGTCACAACTCGATATCACAACCATCCATTTCATATCACAATATCGATACCAAGACCCTTATCACCAGTACGGGTCCTCTTAGTATCTCACGAAATTTAAGCAATATGCTATAATAAAATCATCTATATATTAGATTCAAGCAAATATCATAAAATATGTTTATCTGTGAACACATGACACTACTCATACATATCGTACATATCATAAAATATGTTTTCAAGACATCACTATTGTAGTGTCAAAGAGTAATTGCCCAATATAGCTTATTTACACAAGGTCACATTCTAAATCTCCCATTTACTTACTCAAGATGTCACAATTCATTCTTCTATAAAAAGCTTGTTCACCAAAGGCATATCACATTCTACAATCATTGTTTATGTTCACTTATTGTCGAATTTCAACTTTCTCTTGGAAGTTTTATTTGTACCAACCATTTCATAGCATTATGAAATCATATGCCTCAATTCTAGTCTATCCCTACTTAACTCTTTCACTTCCTCAACAATCCATATAATACCATAATCTCAATTCTTACCGATGCACTACATAAATGTATATGTATATAATTTCATGAGCAATTGTTATCTCAGCCCACAAGATGTTACTAGACTAGTGTAATTTCTTACTCTTGTCATCTCAATCACATTGCCAAGGTAAAATATTTATCCTTTTATTATTTAGAAACTATCAGACTGGACCAAGATTAATGTCATAACAGTATGATCTCGAGTGCCTATATCACAAAATCTTAACTTTACATCAAATTGTTATCTTGCACGACATGCCTTAACAACCTCAAATTTTCATTTAAAAAGCCTCTTTCTATAATATGTCGTGTTCATTTTAACTCTACTAGAGAGAAAACAAAGTGACGTCTTGTAGGTTTTGAGTCCACATAGTTCAAAACCATATTTAACTTTCCAAATTCATGTAGTTCAATTGGTATGTTTCAAAAGTTGAATACTTTCGAAGTCCACACACTTCCCAAATTATATACCTTTTAGATCATATGATTCTTCGAAGTCTATACACTTTTCAAAATTTACAAGATACATTACATCTTTCAAGTCCATAAAAAGGTTAGACAATTGTTTCTTTTAAGGCATCACAATAAAGTCCACTTCCTCTCACACGTAGTGGACAGGTTCAAATAAATTTTCGCCACTATCGTGGTCATGCCCAAAATTTGACTGGTTCACTCTAATAAACTTAATTGAACCATACTTTAATGAAATACATTAAGGATGCCCAACCCCTCAAAATCCAAAGTTTCATATTTTGATATCGATTTTCAATTCCAATAGTTTTCAAAACCAGTTTGGATCTTCTATTCAATTAAATCATATACCCTTTAGGCATAATAAGTTCATTGACATAATGTTGTTCAATCCTATCTTTTGTTTAAAACCTGAAGTTTAATAAAGTAGTACTTGCCTAAGTCTAAATGTGCCACTTAAGTTTCAAGCTAGCATAACCCACTTTTAGGCTAACTATGCGAGGTCACTTCATAATCTTTTCCATCAACCAAAATTCTATACCTTGTTCATAAGATCTGACAAGTATACTGTGAAAGCTGTGTATATCGATACTGTTGTATACATAGGGACACTCACCACTATTCATTTCCTGTGTATTTCATAGGTATGACCTAATACAAGTAAGTGGACCCCGCAGGCTCTACAGTGCCCGGATGATTGTGAGACCCATACGATGTTATTCGGGAGGTCCAATAAGCCTATGATAAGAATCTAGAACCTAAAATCACTTATTTAGATCATTTTTGAAAAGCGTGCCGACAAATTAGAAAATGATGATTAAGGACATAGTTCGGTGGTATTTTTGTAAATTGTGGGCAAACTAAATGGAATTTTGATTTGGTGATTTAAGCATTATATTCTACATAAAAATAAGTTCTAGGCTAAGTCCACAGATAGATCGAATTGGTGATAGAATTAGAAATTTACGCGATTTATCTGATAGGGGTATTTTCGTAATTTCACCTTCTCAGTAGGTCAAACCCGAACCCAACCACCTTTAGTCATTAAAATATGTTTAATAATAATATTTAATAATAAAATATAAATTTTTGGAGTTAAATTACATAGTTAAGAAAATTGTAGAAGTTTAAGGGCATTTTTATCCTAAAATCTCATAACCAAGGGCAAAATGGTCATTTTACTGTTTGAGGCAGCTTCTAAATAATTATACACAGCCTTGGCTGGTCACACCTCATCATCTTCTACCTCTCTAACGTTGTCACCATAACCAAGAGCTTCCAAAAACAAAATTTTCCAAAAATTACCATTAAAATCACCTTAAAATCAAAAGGTTACTTATACAAAATTACTCCAAATTAAATTCTCTCTTCACCGATACCAATATTGCTTTGTAAAAGTGACAAAATCAAGAGGAAAGATAGCCCAAGGAATTCGGCCAAGGTACCCCATCCTTACACATATTAGTTCTTTAAATTCTAATGATAGATTATGGTATATTTAAGCTTCCTAAGTGTGAATCAAGCATTTGTTTTGGTTGAATTCCATTAAATCATGCTCAAGCACTCTTAGGGAGTTTCGGCCATGTGAAGAACATAAGGAGACCATGTTTATTTTTGCATGATAATGGTGTTAAATGATGGAATGAACATAGATAAACATGTTAGAGATGAAAAATTGTTGAAATTCCATTAAAATGCCACCTTGTCATTTTCGGCCAAGCTATAAGGGGGGAATATTGTGCTACATATGATGATTTTAGGGTGCCAAAATATTGTAGAAATTATAAGGAGACTGTTAGTAAAGTCAGAATTAAAATCGGAGTTCTGTAGGAAAAGTTATGTTTTACTACCGGTGTAATTTAGACTGGTTCAATATTTACTGTAGACAATGTGGCTGCGATTAGTGAAGAAAAATATTATATAAATTAATAGAAGGTGAATTAATAATATTTGTGTAATGTTATGCAACCCGGGAGAATTAGATTTCCTGTGGTGCTATTGAATAAGGCAGAGAAATTAGACAGGTCAGGGATAAGTGTGTGATGCATAGGGATACAATGAATGCATGGTTTCCCTTAAATAAATTTTATGAAGTGTTTTGGAAATTATTTGCATTGAAATTGGTGAATTTGTGGATACTTGCTTGTTTATAAAGTATATTTTCCGTGCAAGAAGGTTAAGTTAGAGACAGTTGTTCTTCTGCCGAAATTTATAAAAATTTAAATAAATAAAATTTTATAAATAAAATTTTAATATTTTAGTGATAGAATAGAATAGAATAGAATTTCAAATGAATTCCATGGAATTTAATTAAATTGCATTATTTTATTTTTATCGAAAAACATTATTTAAATATTCCTATTAATGTATTTTAATCACGTGAAAGTACCAGCATATGTTATTTACTGTTCTACAGATAAATAGAGCATTTCCAGTGAGTAATACTGAAGCATGAATATTTTATCAAATTTTATTTATAAAACTAAATATATTTTAAATACATTTAGTTATGGATTGACTGAATAATTTCAGTGAAAGTGATTTTATAAATGTTGTTTCTACTGTTTATCTACTGTTTTGAGACTGTTAGGCCCGTATCATGCTCACATATCACGTGCACTGTTACTGTTATTACTGTTATTGTGCTGTAGACCCGCCAAGTCTTTACCCTCCACTAGTGGCACCTGGCTAGTGTAGACTGTGGACCCTATAGACTATGGCCATATGTCTCATGTGTTTACTATTACTCTCTCTTCGAGATTCTATTATAGCATGATATATTTGGGTGTTGCTTGGTCTCCATTTGGGTATGTTTACTATAGACTATGGCTATATGTTTACGATACTGTTTTACTAATTTGTTTGCTAGTACTAAATTTCCACTTATATTGAACTATTTATATATCGTTTACCTAACTGTTTAACGTACTGTATTTATTGTTATTGAACTGAATATAATTGTTGAAAAGAAATATTTTTATATTTATCAAATTGTTTTGCTATAACGATTTTAATAACATATCATATCATTTTAGTATCAAATTCAATTTATTACTTCCTATAGTCGCTTCTAGGAGCCGGGACATGAAAGGTATTTCAAAATACCTCGCATACTCCATTCGGTTTCCTAGCCGATTATAGTATCCTTTCTGATTTGGTGCCTTAGTGAACTAATGGGAAATTAATATTTTTAGCATATAGATTTCATAGTATCAATCTTTACATACAATTCTATTATTGAGCACGTTAGCTCACTCCTTATTTTTCCACTATCTAGATTACTTGCAGTGACCGTCTTTATACCATTCCACAGATTCGACTGCATTATAGTTTCTCCGAGGCAGCTTGAGCGGATCCTAGAGGAATAGTTATTTTCTTTATATGTTCAAACTTTAAATTGTACAGTACTACAGTTGTATATTATTGTACAGGGGATGTAAATAAACAGAACAATTATGTAAATACTGAAATTAAATAAATATAAATTTTATATCTAAGAAGTTTATTGTTGTAAATGAAAGTGAATAGTGATAAAGACATCACAGACAGCCCAACCAATTACCGTTAAGTGTGTAAAATATGGTATTTACTGTATACTACAGGACGTGACATATACCATATCAATCTCCATAACCAAATATTCCATATAGGCTATTGTGCCTTTTCAATCTCGTTGCTAATCACAATACCTTATAGGTCATTGTATCACTTATCAAAGCTTCAAACCATCGACGCCTTAGCGATCTCACTTTCCTTATTATCATTTAATTTCTATGTGAAAGACACATGCATTTAAAACAGTTTTTCTACACTTATTGAGTACTTAGCATTTAGGCATTTATAGTACTATGGGATGTAAACTATTCTAACTTATTCACACTAACACGTATTAGACAAACCAAGCTTTGATACCATTAAATCTGTCACGACCTAAAAGCCGCAACAAGATGTCAAACCTTGCGGATAAGTAGAAAATTTTGGGCAAATTTTTCTCTTTTTCCTAACTTAACAAGTTTGTCTGTGTGTGTAATGTCAATACGAAGTTAACTTCTTACCTTGTTTAAAGCTATTTGCTTAAGGTTCCAGTCTAATACCTGTACAGACAATATCTTCTCTACATAGTCCTAGATATCCACAACTATATTCCAGTTCATATATGTATCAATCTGTGACAATCATTATATCATCAAGGTTAAACATACTTTAAATCTTAAAGCCATTTAATAGTTGAGTTTCATCCAAGATCGATACATTATGCCATAGAATGTTAAAAAATTATAATAATAGCTCATTATCCTAGTTTACATCCCATCCTATAGTACTGTAGCAAAAATTAGCTTGAAACAATAAGTACATACATAAGAATATATGTATACCAAATAAAGCAACAAGAGTCACCTCGAGCGTTGGGACGATATTTCAAGCCACGAAGGTGTTTCAAACGGATTCAAAGTATTCCCAACTCTTTGCTCAAATCTGAAAAGTTTAGAATTTAATTTAGTGAGTGAGAGCTTGGTAGGTTAATTATATAAGTGCATAAGTAGCTTTATAATGTCTTACATACAATGCATGAATCCACAAAATGCAGTCATCAAATATCCTTTCTGTCAATATCGATGTATACTAATACAGATATCATGTCCTAAGGAACTCTAACTCGGCACCTATGGGCATAAGCAACCAAATTCTAATGTATAGCCCAAAATCATCCCAATGTATTTATCGATTATAAAATATTAATCCATACAATATTGATTATGTATCATTCATCCAAATTCAATATTAATACACATTTGTATTCATTCGAATCAAAATCAATCCATATATCACTCATTCGATCCAATATCAATGCACAACAACTTTTTATCCCAATATCTTAACCCATGCAGCATACATGACATGATTGCAAAACTAACATGCATTAGTTATAAAACATACTGCGAGAAAGAAACAGAAACAGTATAATCTTGGTACACAAAATTGAATGCTTAGTAGTATGAAAACCATCGTATAAAAACATCTATGCTGTCATAGGTTTCAAAACATATATCAAGACTTAAGTCATGCTTATGCTCAGTTGTATGATACAAAACCATCAAAATCAATCACTGAGGCCGTGACGGTGCTCAAGCTCAAGGTCTTATTTACATAAACTAGTATCAAACATGGTTTTCAGAATTAAAGCATGATGGTCAATCAGTCAAATCAATTCAATGGAGATATGGCATAATCAATCACAATATCAAATCTGTATATGTCCAAATAATCATATCATATTTTATATGTCTAATCAATCTATCAGTAAAGTCTTAATTCCACTGTAGCTATCATTGGATCGGAAAAGGCCCCAATAGAGAAGGGTTGTACTTATGGCCATGGTAAACTCTGGTCTCATTGAACAAATAAGGGTCCAAACTTATGCCAAAACTCGTTTGACATGTCCAAAATCCTTATCAGAACCGTATATGATAAGTCCACATGTATGCCTAGGAGCACAGCTCACTTAAGCATGTCCATTTATGCTTTATTAATGTTAATATACATATGTCAAAATCTCAAAACAGTTCAACAAATATCTTTAATTCAATCATTTCAAAAATATGAAAACGCCTTTCGATATGATTCATAAACCATTTGAACATGTATAAGTATGTGTCAAGTTTTTCTTTCAATCGTGCTGAGCTTTACGAAGCCGAACATATTCATTTATGCATCTCAAATTGTCACGACCCGTGACCACATTTTTTACCCTTCTTATACACAACTTAACCGGTTGGGCTGTCTGTGATACTTCACTTGTACTAGCTGTTAAACAATTTTACAATGTATTGTTTATGTTATACACATCCCCTATCGTAACAAATCAGATAAGTAGTACTGTTGACGTGTCTAAATACAGAGAATAAATAATCATACCTCAAATGATCAGTCAGTCTGACACATTGTCCTTCGTGTACAGCCAGGATCCACAATGCACTGATCTCACATTCGTCAAAACCTGAGATGTTGAAAATTAAGGGGTGAGCAAAACCACGGCTCAGTAAGAGAATTATATGCCTCACTTGATACTCAGCTTCCTATATGCTGAAAATCTTTTTCATTTTTCCTATGGGCTCTAGGCTCGCATGTAGGAAAGATACTACAGTCGGCTAGGGATCCGAATGGAGTAAGGTAGGTATTTTAGAATACCATACTTGTTACGGAACCTAGAAGCAACTGTAGAGAAAAATTTTTTCTTTTTGTTTTGAATTAATAAATCCTTTTCCTTTTTAATCTTTCATAATCTTTTTCATATTCCTTTCAAAATAATGCCTCTACGAAATAAAGCCTTTAAATAGAATAATTAATATCCGTATATTCCTTGAAAAGAATATTAGTTAAATCATCATCTTATTTCTTTAAAACTTATTTCATGTTTTAATGTACTCTCTTAATTAGTTCTGTCCGTTAAAAAGCAGAATAAGCTATAAAAATCTATTTCATTCTTTGACATTTGTCGAATTCACGAATCACACTCACTTACTTATCGTCACAATATCCTACGATTTCTCATACTAACATCGGAACACGTGTAGCACTTAGTTCCCGAAGGACTCTAGAGGTGGCTCCCACTGTTCAATCATCGAGTCTCTGCTCGGTATGGCCTGTACTGAAACATCAGAACACGTGTAGCACTTAGTTCCCGAAGGACTCTAGAGGTGGCTCCCACTGTTCAATCATCGAGCCTCTGCTCGGTATGGCCTGTACTGAAACATCAGAACACGTGTAGCACTTAGTTCCCGAAGGACTCTAGAGGTGGCTCCCACTGTTCAATCATCGAGTCTCTGCTCGGTATGGCCTGTACTGAAACATCGGAACACGTGTAGCACTTAGTTCCCGAAGGACTCTAGAGGTGGCTCCCACGGTTCAATCATCGAGTCTCTGCTCGGTATGGCCTGTACTGAAACATCGGAACACGTGTAGCACTTAGTTCCCGAAGGACTCTAGAGGTGGCTCCCACGGTTCAATCATCGAGTCTCTGCTCGGTATGGCCTGTACTGAAACATCGGAACACGTGTAGCACTTAGTTCCCGAAGGACTCTAGAGGTGGCTCCCACGGTTCAATCATCGAGTCTCTGCTCGGTATGGCCTGTACTGAAACATCGGAACACGTGTAGCACTTAGTTCCCGAAGGACTCTAGAGGTGGCTCCCACGGTTCAATCATCGAGTCTCTGCTCGGTATGGCCTGTACTGAAACATCGGAACACGTGTAGCACTTAGTTCCCGAAGGACTCTAGAGGTGGCTCCCACGGTTCAATCATCGAGTCTCTGCTCGGTATGGCCTGTACTGAAACATCGGAACACGTGTAGCACTTAGTTCCCGAAGGACTCTAGAGGTGGCTCCCACGGTTCAATCATCGAGTCTCTACTCGGTATGGCCTTTTCCGTTTGACATATTCCATGTCATGGAAAATATTTCCCTTTTTAACATGTCACCTATCATTTATGGATTTTAATATAGACGTTAATCTTGTCGTACTATAAACCCCGGAGGGTAAAGGACTAAACCGGTCAAATCTATGACCATAATCTATATTGTCCTCGGTGGATCACAGATTAGGTGTCGACCGGGACTAAACATGTCACATATCATGTATCAGCATGATAAGAATACCAACCAGTCTCAAAACCGTATTCTTCATCATAAAATACACCTTTATGGAATTTATATAATTATATAATTCCATGATTTAAAACCATAAGGGTTATAATCCTTTAGTGAATATTGATAAAAATATCCATAAAAATATTCACTATATTTCACTTCATCATTCGTCTCGTAATTCGTGTAATTTATCTATTTCGAGAATTTTCGGTGATTTCATTATCACCGTTCTCGAATACATGAATATTCTAAAGTTCCATCTCATTATATTCATATTTTATGAAATTTAGAAATTTCCTCATGTCTCGTGATTTACTATCGAAATTCGGAAATAAATCATTTAATATGATTTTATAAAGTTTTTCTAAAATTTTCGGCAGCATAACGGCTGCCGATTCACTAACCTCCTGCACGGAAAATACAGTTTAAAATCTTTCAGCCAGTACTTCTTCCCAAATTATTTTCAGCAATTCATGCATCATAATAATTTTCATAAAATAATTGCATAAAATATTTCAAATTAAATTATGCAGACTGAGTATCCTTACAGTGCTGCACATGCATCCCTTACCTTTTTCCGGGTCGGCGACTTCCGCTTATCGATCGCGCCCGCGCTCCATTTCTCCCGATTCCTTATCTCGATTGCTGAAAATAATTTCTGGAATTAAAATTCTAATTTTTAGAATTTTTCATAATTTATTTAATTTTTTTCTGAAATTAAATTCTCGGGAAATTTCTTACCGAATTTGTAAAATCCCGAGTTGCCGAATTTTCCGGGAATTTTCCGAATTCCCAAATTTTCCTTTTTCCTCTTTTTTCTTCCTTTTTCCTCTTTTTCTTTCCTTTCTTTCTTTTCTTTTTCTTTTTCTTTTTCTTTTTCCTTTTTCCTTTTTCTTTTCTTTTTCTTTTCTTTTTTTTTCTTCCTTTCCCGGTTAGACCGGTTCAGAGCCTTTCCTCGCCGGTTCCTCGCCGGCGGCCGGTTCTCCGGCGGCTCGTTGGTCCCTCAGCTGGCCGGCGTCGAGGCGAAGCTGCCGGTGGTCTCAGCTTGGCCTGGATCGGCGGCACGGCGGCGGATCCACTCGGTTTACCTTCGGTCACTTCTCCTCCTCCGTCGGCCTTCCTCCGCCTTCGTTGGCCTCACCGGTGGCCTCCATCCCATTCCTCTCCTTCCACCGATGCTTCGGCTGTAATGGCGGCGGCCAATTCCGCCGGCAACCGCCAGATCTAGTTTCGTTTTCTTCCTCGGTTTTCCGCCGTTTCGCGTCGATTCCTTCTCCGTTTCGCTTCGCCGGCGTTGCCATCAGCTTCCTCTTCCTTTGCCGGTGACGTCCCGCCTTCCTTTTCCCCTCGCCGGCGGTGGCAGCTCCGCCACCGGCGGTCTGGCAGGAGGGGTCGGGGTTCCTCCCCGATCTTCTCCTTTCCTTTTTTTTTTGTTTTATTTCCCTTTCTATTTTTGTTCTCTTTCTATTTTTAGTATATACATACTATATACTATATATTATGTCATATAATTTATACATATAATATATACTATGTATTATACATATATTATTTCATACATAATATAATACAATATATATTATATATAAAATATATCTATATATATTGTATGTTACAAAATTATATGTCTAGTATATATGTGTATATTTATATATATACTTAAAATTAAGTAACATTTATATACATAAATTATATAAATGCTATAATAAAATATTTATACATATAAACTTTAATATAAAACCATACTTACTTTTCTTCTACATGTATTTACATAATTATATATACACATAAAACATTATATTTATATACATATGTATTATTTGAATTTATGAAATAGTATATATATATTTCTATATATATAACAACGTATTTTAAAATATACTATATAATATTTTGAATACATATGTATTGGTATAAAAATACATTTATATAATAATATATAATTATATAAATATATTTCATTTATTTTCTTATTTTCTTAATTAAATTTGGATTTTAATTTATCCAATTTAATTCTTTTCCTCTCTATTATTTTTATCTTTATTTTCATTTAATTTCCTTCACACGAATTTCCTTATTCATCACTTCCTCATTTCTCGGGATTTTCACCAATATCCCGTTTCTCGCAAATTTTATTTATTTCCTCTTATTTAATTTCTCTAATATTTATTTTCAATATTTCTAATTTCCAATAAAGGGAAAAATTTACGGTTATCACATCCTCCCCACCTTAAGAAATTCGGTCCTCCGAATTTAACTTAAGTCCAAAGGTGGTACATGCCGTATACTTACGACTTCTGACCTCTAGTTCATCTTCCAAGTAATACTGCCAGTACACTTTCAACATCAAGAGTGCTTTAGACCACTACATGCTGTCTTTCATCGTATATGTCTATACTCCCGTAAGTTCATTCCTCAAATCAAAAGTTATTCACTTTTACTCTTTTCATATAAGAGCCATACATAATATTTTAATATTACAGCTGATTTATGCTGTTCATCATCCATGCTTCTCAATTAGTGCCGAGTCGACAAAATATGGTACCATCATGTACTCATATCGATCAATTATATGTAAGTGTTCCAGTAGCTTTCGCATCTCATGCACACGCTCTCTCAATATCGTGGAGCGGTTACATCTCGCGCTCATATATATAAATATATATCAGTATGGAGCGGTGCTATCAATACACTTGGGATCTCAAAGCCTTTTGCTATTTCTCATTAGCATATGGCAACACAGAGACTCCCATCACATGTAAGGCTCACTGGAACTGTACATACACATTCACACCGTTTAACACTTATACTTCGACTAAGGCACTAGAGAATCTAGATGTCTGATAATGGAAAATGATTCTATTTAGATCATCAGTCTTTAATCACTTCCATATCATTATTTCTCTTTTGGACTCTTTATTGTCCACAATATTCATTTTCACACTTATTCCATCAAGGCTACATATCATTGCAAATTTTACTGTTAATCATCTCTTACAGAAATAAATCATGAGACAATCATTTTCTCTCCATGTCTCTTTTCATGTAGTATGGTCATTACATCTCTTACTCTTATGGTATATTCAATATCATTTAAATTTTAGAATATACCTGAGAATATACTCTTTTCATAATTTAGATTCTGTGATTGAATCCTCGAATTATCCATTTAAGCACCACATTATCTATACAATTCCACCATCTCTATCATTTCGAGGTGGTTATGTGTACAAACATTTTACTGGCAGTAAACATATCAATTATCTTACTCCTTGGAGTATCATTACTTTCACTTATCAGTTCTGGCTTTGATTTTACATCTTGCCACAGTTATGTGATAACCAACACCCTTCGCTTTCAGTCTTAACTGCGGGAACTGTTTCATATTGATGTTCCCTTCTCATCATGCAATTTATTTCCTTATTCCACTTTCATTTTCGTTTTCATATTTCTACTATTTATCTCTTCATATATATATATATACATATATATATTTTTAATTGGCATGGTACTATACTGCTAAGATCTTTTAAAATCTTGCGTACCATCTTTTTCTTTACACTAGCCATCTGCCGACTTTAATTTCTTTAATTAGATCTCGTCTATAGAGCAGCCAGTCTCGTCACTCTTTTATAGGCTGGCAGTAGTATTTAGCTAGACTCATTACTTTCGTATCTCAATCATTATCTTTATGTCATAGACAGGTTCACTGTCATCCTGTCGTCTCAAAATCATATATCTCAAGAGGAGATACTGTCTAGCCAAATTTCTTAGTTGTTAATCTTAGCACAATCCCATAGCCTTTAAGAGTTTAAGGATCATATCACAATGTTGCTCATGTTCCATTTATACTTTAGACTCTATCAGTATTTCATCAATTTTACTCATGTAAGGATGCCTCATTCTTTAGGCTTATCTACTTTACAAGGCAACTCATTACCCTTATAACTTCAATCGGAACTCGTAAAATTCACTTCGAGTTCAAATCATCATCTTATGGACACCAACCTTCAATCTTTTATCTAAGGACGCTTTATACAGCAGCTAGTCTTATTTACTCCTCACGTATCTCTGATCAGATCAATAAAGCGTCTATTTTCACGTAGA
Source organism: Heritiera littoralis (assembly GCA_031772115.1). Classification (NCBI taxonomy): domain Eukaryota; kingdom Viridiplantae; phylum Streptophyta; class Magnoliopsida; order Malvales; family Malvaceae; genus Heritiera; species Heritiera littoralis. The sequence continues at coordinate 2,108,183 of JAPDPK010000100.1, read as the reverse complement.
TTAATACTTGTTCTTCACCAGAACTTCATCAATGATAGAAATTTAATATATCCTTTTTGATTTGTCAACAACTCAACATCATTTGCATTTCTCTCATTTACACCTATACAGATAACTCCTTTATTCTCAAAATTTTTCATTATCTGTATTTTCGTCATTCAGACCTCTACACATGAATTTCATTATTCACACATTTTCCAGAGTTATTTTCTTAAGCTTTTCAGATTCTTTCTATATCTTCCGATATAAGCTTAGAATTTAACTTCATATTTAAAATCAAATCAGTGTTATCTCGATTCCTCTAATTTATATAACTTTGGAAGTTTTATCGGAAATCAAATCTGATACTTTCTTTAATCGTACTTTTCTTATCATCTTGTGACCATCGTTCTTTAACTTTTTATCTGATTATGCCTTTTACAAGGATTGCTCTTATACGCTCCTTATACATCTCCGATTAAATCATATTTAAGGCATCACTTCCATATAATATTTATTTGTTCTTCATAAGAATTTTAGTGTATAACCAAAAATTTTAGTACATCATTTATTTCATCCTCAAATCATATCATTTGTATTTCCTTTCTTTACATCGATACTTGTGAATTTCATCATCCGTAATATTTTCAAAAAATTATTTTCTTAAGCTTGTCGGATTTCTTCTATATTCTTCGATACAAGCTTAAGAATGAATTTCATATCCACGATCGAATCAACATTAACCTGATTTCTCAATCTATGTTACTTTGGAATTTATTGGGATTCTCAACCGACAGTTTCTTTAACCACACTTCTTTTATCATCTTGGACCTTCATCATTGTTTCCCATCATTTCACAGTGTAGTTTCAAGTCAGAGACATTCCATATTCAAATCATTTTGATACATACTCTACCTTGATTTCATTACCTAGTCATACTTTACAGCGTTACGAATCTCATTCTGGTAAGCTGTATCAATTACAATGATTCTCAACACACTTCACAGCTACCCGTTTCAATTCCGTTATTCACTTTAAAACCATTTCCATTTACTGAATTCAGGCTTAGTTTCCTTGAGTATATTCTCCACGAGGTTTGAACCTTGGCACCCCTTACGTACCTAGTTCCTTACACTCATGTTACCGTTGAGATACTTATAAGGGCCTCGCCCGTTCATATCGACCATCGACGAGCATCCCCTAGGCGATCCTTTCGCCTCAGGTTTATCCTTACTAGTGAGTCGGCGATGAGATAGTTCGCCTATATCTCACGACACATGATCCACTACGGGTCGCCCATCATTGGGTCGCCCATCACAGTTCTGTCTCAAGGGTCCTGAAGAACTTAGGTTAGCGGTCATCTTCTTTTTATCACTTGACTGTTCTTATAATTATCCTCTAATTCACAGTACTCCAAACAATACCTCATTCTGTAGCACATATTCCAAGATACGTCGGTTCTATGTACGATTATCTGTTTGATACCTCAAAGAAATGAAAACGTACAGAACCATAAGTAATCACACCAGTATGTATTTCATTATCTATACTTTTCACCTCATCAGTCAATTCTTGTAATCATTTCACTTTTCACAGTATTTAACGATCCCGTTCAATACACTCTTAATTTTCGACCCTTTCAGTCAATAACCGGGCCAAACATTTGATGACATTCCACTACACTCTTTGGATCGCATCATATAAGGCCCCGGCTCGTTCGCCGTCTGCCTGTACACGTTTTATTGTGATGCCTCGGATTTGCCGGTCTCAAGCCGGAGGGGCCCGAGCCGCACCACTCATCTGTGCTGTCCGCTCTGAGCTCTAGAGGTGGCCCCCGTCACACAGACGTGGCACTTAGTCCCTCACGGATTGTTTTATTGTGAAGCCCAGGATTTACCACTATGGCCCAAAGTCCACTCGTGGGGGAGCCCTGGCCGCCTCACTCAACCATACTGTTATCCCCTATGGCCCACAGTCCACTCGGGGTTTTTCTTCCGTGTCCATAATCTAAGTGTTAGTGGAATCAGTAATAGGGATCGTTAGATTCATATGACATCTTCTATGCCATTAATAATTCCATTACTATCAATGGATTCCAATTCAGCTCGGTTTTATCACTATTCCGACATTGCCCAATATAGGGGCATTTTCGTCATTTCGACATTTATTTCTATCTCCTCAATATACATTCAAATCAATGAACTGATCATCTATGTGTTGATGGTATCCTTTCTGATACTTATAACAGCAAGTTAGATCTCGTTCGATTTTCGACAGAGAAGTTCACTAAAATCCACAATGGGATTAATTTACTTGTAATTCAGCTTTATATCATTAATTTCTCTGTCAAATCGATCAATTCCAACTTCTGGTGATCTATTTTGACTCCCAGTAAAATTTTGGGGGTAGGGGTATTTTGGTCATTTTTGGCTAAAAATTATCTCTCTCTTCAAATTACCCTCAATCGGTGATCTTAAAGTCTATTTAATGATGATATTTTATTCCCCTATTTTATACCATCACTTTCAGGTCTCAGTTCGGTTCGGACAGAAAAGTACTGGTGGGGCCCTCACCGAGTCCATTTCTGTTCCTTACCGAACAGGCCTTCTTATAGATTAGAAGAATCACCAATTTTTCGGTAATTTCTGAGCCTATTTTCTTCTTTAACATTCTCAGTTTATACTTTCTCACTCCCTTTAAATCATTTTACCCCATTTACAATCATTTATTTTCTCTATGTATTCAGACGACACAGTACTACAGGAGATGTTTAACTCTTTTCTTTCCAAAGTATCCACAGACATCAGGCCAACCAATGCTCTGATACCACTAAATCTGTCACGACCCGTGACCACATTTTTTACCCTTCTTATACACAACTTAACCGGTTGGGCTGTCTGTGATACTTCACTTGTACTAGCTGTTAAACAATTTTACAATGTATTGTTTATGTTATACACATCCCCTATCGTAACAAATCAGATAAGTAGTACTGTTGACGTGTCTAAATACAGAGAATAAATAATCATACCTCAAATGATCAGTCAGTCTGACACATTGTCCTTCGTGTACAGCCAGGATCCACAATGCACTGATCTCACATTCGTCAAAACCTGAGATGTTGAAAATTAAGGGGTGAGCAAAACCACGGCTCAGTAAGAGAATTATATGCCTCACTTGATACTCAGCTTCCTATATGCTGAAAATCTTTTTCATTTTTCCTATGGGCTCTAGGCTCGCATGTAGGAAAGATACTACAGTCGGCTAGGGATCCGAATGGAGTAAGGTAGGTATTTTAGAATACCATACTTGTTACGGAACCTAGAAGCAACTGTAGAGAAAAATTTTTTCTTTTTGTTTTGAATTAATAAATCCTTTTCCTTTTTAATCTTTCATAATCTTTTTCATATTCCTTTCAAAATAATGCCTCTACGAAATAAAGCCTTTAAATAGAATAATTAATATCCGTATATTCCTTGAAAAGAATATTAGTTAAATCATCATCTTATTTCTTTAAAACTTATTTCATGTTTTAATGTACTCTCTTAATTAGTTCTGTCCGTTAAAAAGCAGAATAAGCTATAAAAATCTATTTCATTCTTTGACATTTGTCGAATTCACGAATCACACTCACTTACTTATCGTCACAATATCCTACGATTTCTCATACTAACATCGGAACACGTGTAGCACTTAGTTCCCGAAGGACTCTAGAGGTGGCTCCCACTGTTCAATCATCGAGTCTCTGCTCGGTATGGCCTGTACTGAAACATCAGAACACGTGTAGCACTTAGTTCCCGAAGGACTCTAGAGGTGGCTCCCACTGTTCAATCATCGAGCCTCTGCTCGGTATGGCCTGTACTGAAACATCAGAACACGTGTAGCACTTAGTTCCCGAAGGACTCTAGAGGTGGCTCCCACTGTTCAATCATCGAGCCTCTGCTCGGTATGGCCTGTACTGAAACATCGGAACACGTGTAGCACTTAGTTCCCGAAGGACTCTAGAGGTGGCTCCCACGGTTCAATCATCGAGTCTCTGCTCGGTATGGCCTGTACTGAAACATCGGAACACGTGTAGCACTTAGTTCCCGAAGGACTCTAGAGGTGGCTCCCACGGTTCAATCATCGAGTCTCTGCTCGGTATGGCCTGTACTGAAACATCGGAACACGTGTAGCACTTAGTTCCCGAAGGACTCTAGAGGTGGCTCCCACGGTTCAATCATCGAGTCTCTGCTCGGTATGGCCTGTACTGAAACATCGGAACACGTGTAGCACTTAGTTCCCGAAGGACTCTAGAGGTGGCTCCCACGGTTCAATCATCGAGTCTCTGCTCGGTATGGCCTGTACTGAAACATCGGAACACGTGTAGCACTTAGTTCCCGAAGGACTCTAGAGGTGGCTCCCACGGTTCAATCATCGAGTCTCTGCTCGGTATGGCCTGTACTGAAACATCGGAACACGTGTAGCACTTAGTTCCCGAAGGACTCTAGAGGTGGCTCCCACGGTTCAATCATCGAGTCTCTACTCGGTATGGCCTTTTCCGTTTGACATATTCCATGTCATGGAAAATATTTCCCTTTTTAACATGTCACCTATCATTTATGGATTTTAATATAGACGTTAATCTTGTCGTACTATAAACCCCAGAGGGTAAAGGACTAAACCGGTCAAATCTATGACCATAATCTATATTGTCCTCGGTGGATCACAGATTAGGTGTCGACCGGGACTAAACATGTCACATATCATGTATCAGCATGATAAGAATACCAACCAGTCTCAAAACCGTATTCTTCATCATAAAATACACCTTTATGGAATTTATATAATTATATAATTCCATGATTTAAAACCATAAGGGTTATAATCCTTTAGTGAATATTGATAAAAATATCCATAAAAATATTCACTATATTTCACTTCATCATTCGTCTCGTAATTCGTGTAATTTATCTATTTCGAGAATTTTCAGTGATTTCATTATCACCGTTCTCGAATACATGAATATTCTAAAGTTCCATCTCATTATATTCATATTTTATGAAATTTAGAAATTTCCTCATGTCTCGTGATTTACTATCGAAATTCGGAAATAAATCATTTAATATGATTTTATAAAGTTTTTCTAAAATTTTCGGCAGCATAACGGCTGCCGATTCACTAACCTCCTGCACGGAAAATACAGTTTAAAATCTTTCAGCCAGTACTTCTTCCCAAATTATTTTCAGCAATTCATGCATCATAATAATTTTCATAAAATAATTGCATAAAATATTTCAAATTAAATTATGCAGACTGAGTATCCTTACAGTGCTGCACATGCATCCCTTACCTTTTTCCGGGTCGGCGACTTCCGCTTATCGATCGCGCCCGCGCTCCATTTCTCCCGATTCCTTATCTCGATTGCTGAAAATAATTTCTGGAATTAAAATTCTAATTTTTAGAATTTTTCATAATTTATTTAATTTTTTTCTGAAATTAAATTATCGGGAAATTTCTTACCGAATTTGTAAAATCCCGAGTTGCCGAATTTTCCGGGAATTTTCCGAATTCCCAAATTTTCCTTTTTCCTCTTTTTTCTTCCTTTTTCCTCTTTTTCTTTCCTTTCTTTCTTTTCTTTTTCTTTTTCTTTTTCTTTTTCTTTTTCCTTTTTCCTTTTTCTTTTCTTTTTCTTTTCTTTTTTTTTCTTCCTTTCCCGGTTAGACCGGTTCAGAGCCTTTCCTCGCCGGTTCCTCGCCGGCGGCCGGTTCTCCGGCGGCTCGTTGGTCCCTCAGCTGGCCGGCGTCGAGGCGAAGCTGCCGGTGGTCTCAGCTTGGCCTGGATCGGCGGCACGGCGGCGGATCCACTCGGTTTACCTTCGGTCACTTCTCCTCCTCCGTCGGCCTTCCTCCGCCGTCGTTGGCCTCACCGGTGGCCTCCATCCCATTCCTCTCCTTCCACCGATGCTTCGGCTGTAATGGCGGCGGCCAATTCCGCCGGCAACCGCCAGATCTAGTTTCGTTTTCTTCCTCGGTTTTCCGCCGTTTCGCGTCGATTCCTTCTCCGTTTCGCTTCGCCGGCGTTGCCATCAGCTTCCTCTTCCTTTGCCGGTGACGTCCCGCCTTCCTTTTCCCCTCGCCGGCGGTGGCAGCTCCGCCACCGGCGGTCTGGCAGGAGGGGTCGGGGTTCCTCCCCGATCTTCTCCTTTCCTTTTTTTTTTTGTTTTATTTCCCTTTCTATTTTTGTTCTCTTTCTATTTTTAGTATATACATACTATATACTATATATTATGTCATATAATTTATACATATAATATATACTATGTATTATACATATATTATTTCATACATAATATAATACAATATATATTATATATAAAATATATCTATATATATTGTATGTTACAAAATTATATGTCTAGTATATATGTGTATATTTATATATATACTTAAAATTAAGTAACATTTATATACATAAATTATATAAATGCTATAATAAAATATTTATACATATAAACTTTAATATAAAACCATACTTACTTTTCTTCTATATGTATTTACATAATTATATATACACATAAAACATTATATTTATATACATATGTATTATTTGAATTTATGAAATAGTATATATATATTTCTATATATATAACAACGTATTTTAAAATATACTATATAATATTTTGAATACATATGTATTGGTATAAAAATACATTTATATAATAATATATAATTATATAAATATATTTCATTTATTTTCTTATTTTCTTAATTAGATTTGGATTTTAATTTATCCAATTTAATTCTTTTCCTCTCTATTATTTTTATCTTTATTTTCATTTAATTTCCTTCACACGAATTTCCTTATTCATCACTTCCTCATTTCTCGGGATTTTCACCAATATCCCGTTTCTCGCAAATTTTATTTATTTCCTCTTATTTAATTTCTCTAATATTTATTTTCAATATTTCTAATTTCCAATAAAGGGAAAAATTTACGGTTATCACACAAATCAATGTGTTTTCAATAAAACTCATGTTGTGTAACTCGTGTATGCTTAAGGCCATAATTAAAACATGAGTCCAAATCATATGGTATGCATATGCACAATGTAAATGCGGACTTATAACCATTCAATTTAATTTAATATCAATTACAACACATACCACCTCATATAATCAAACCTCAACCTAGTAAACTTAATATCCAAAAGATCAAGCATATACAAATCAAATCTATTTATCACAACTCAATATCACAACCATCAATTTCATATCACAGTATCGACACTAAGACCCTCAGCACCAGTATGGGTTCTCTTTGTATCTCACAAAATTTAAGCAATATGCTATAATAAAATCATCTATACACTAGATTTTTATTGTCAAGGCCTGAGAGTGCCTGAGTCTCCATTAGCCAGGGATTTACCATCCCAACACGACTAACTCATCCATATTGTCCTTTTTGGGCCCACTAACACTTGAATGGTGTCAAGGGTTTGAATCCCTTCGGACGCAAATTGGGGTGTTCTATCTTCGATAAAACTTTGAGGGTCGTGGGCCCAAAGAGGACAATATGGATGAGTCAGCGATGCTGGGATGGTAAATCCCTAGCTAACAAAGACCTAAGCACTCTCGGGCCTTGACATTTAATAATGTGATTATGTGGTATGATTTTAATAGAAGTGATAATAATTTCATATAACCCCTACAAAGAAGCATGAGAGGCTAACAATCGTCATTTTTTTTATAACAACAAAAAATTAAATTTTAAAATATCATGAAGTATTGTTAGTAATTTTATCAATTTATATTTTTAAAATTGAGCAAAAAAATTTAAATCTTTTGATACAGAGAGAAAAGAAAACCTATAAAAAAAGAAAGAGAAGAGAAAATTTTAGAATAATATTATCTATGCAAAAAGGTCGTTTTTTTTTGTATAACCATGGGTACATTTATTTTTTTTTATGGTCTGAAACTAATTCTATTCAGGCCAAGAATAGCATGGTAACTGCAAGATTTAAATCATGTTCAAATGCTTGAAGAAGAACTCTACTTCTATTTCTTCCAACCCCTTATTGATTTAAAAAAAATAGTTTTTAGTTTAAAGTAAATATTTTTAATAAGATAAGCACCCGAACATTCATTAACTTAACACATTATAAAATTAAAATTATAATTATAAAAATGAAAGAATATATTTCAAAGCTAACAATTAATAAAAAAAATAAAGAAATTCAAAAGACGAAACTTTTGATGCCTTTCTTTTGGTCCTGGTGAAGTGGATGGTTTTAAATGGACAAAAACAAAACAATACAGAAATAAAAATTAGTAGAGAAGAAAACTAACAGACAATCGAACAGACAGAAAGAATCCTTAGAGATAATCTCAAAGTACGTATATAAGCATTAATTACTTAAGAATGATAAAATACAGGTAAAGAGATTGATAAAAAAAAATTGAATTTATTAAATTTTAATATATAAGATATCTATGTTTTAGAAAATTGGAAAAATATGATAGTACATTGATTTAAAATAATTTATTGAAAAAAGAAATAAAATAGATAATTGATTTATTTTTTTAATTTTAATGTATATAGACATTTATCTTTTTGAAAATTGAAAAAAATAATTGATTTTTTTAATCTTACATTTTAAGATAATATACGTAGGATATTATACATTTTACCAAAAACTTTGGCTTTCATTTGTTTATATAAGATTTTTTTTAACAAAAAAATTAAACTTTAAAAATATCATCAAGTATTTTTAGTATTTTTATCAATTTATATTTTTAAAATGAAGTGAAAAATTTTAAATCTTTTGACAAAGAAAGAAAAACCCTATTAAAAAGGAAAGAGAAAATAAAATTTTAGAATAATAATATCTTTGCAAAAAGGTTTTTAGTTTAAAGTAAATATTTTTAATTTTTAATTAAATATAAACATTTACTTGTTTACATATATATTTTTTTGAAAAGATAAGCATCTGCACATTCACTAAACTGATTAACATCACTGTCCAGCGAGATGAATAGAACTAGGATAGTCTTCAATCCGATACTTATTCTCAATACAATCTAATCCCCATTTGCAGAGTTCGAGTGCAACTCTGTTACCTCCCCTCCTAGTGTCTGATCCAGCTGCGATGGAAATTCTGCGTTGCATCTCGTGCCTCTGTTAAGATCTTGCCCTACTCCTTGTAGCCTTGTGACTACCGCCAACGCGTCTCCTTCTCACTCTGTGTGCCGGAGTCCTAAGTTACGTGCAAATCTTAACGCTTTTAATGTTGCTGAAACTTGTACCAAACGGAAAACTCCTGTACGAGCTCCTATTACTCTTCCCTGGCTGGCCCGTATAATCCCAATTTCTTTGCTAAGCTCTTTAACCACCACCTGAAATCTTTCTGTCTCAGCAACCTCACTTTGTATTTCCCTCCGTAGGTTCAAAAAACTCCACGTTTCCTTTATACTTTCTAAAAAAATATATAAATTCCTTTCTTTAACGAAGCAAGTAAACGTAATGGGTATTTGTAACAAAAAAAAAATGTAATGGGTATTGTAAAAAGAAGAAAAAGCAAAAAAAAAAAGAAAAAGAGGTTTGTTGTAAATTGGAAGAGGAATGCTAATAGTAGTTATTTTTATAATCATATTTTAACATATTTTTGTTGAATCATATCATATTTTAGTTTTACGTAAAAATATATTATTTATATAAAAAGTGAAAAATTAAAATATATAAATACTAAAAATATTTTTTAAATAATTTATAATAATAAATAATCGATCTTTACATAAAATTAAAAATTAATTGATTTAATAAAATAAAAAAATTAAAATATAACTATAAAAATGACTATAACTGACATTCCTTAAATTGCAATTGTAGCAGCTGTAGATGAAATGGAAGTGGGAGGGTAGTACATGTTCGAGTGGGGTCTACCAAGGAGAATTTGCAAAGGGATTGGGGACGGAATTTAAGGCACGTTTCAAACAGCAGAATTTTGTGACTGATTGGTTAAAGCGTAAAACGAGTCTCAATTGAAGAAAGGAAAAGATATTCTTTTGAGAACCTCTCCGACCGCGATCATTAACCTGTCATCGGATGATGTTGGGAGGGTTACTTTTCCTAAAGTATAAAGTACTTGTTACGTCAAAAATCTCTTAATCAAGTAACTAAAAATAAATTAAAACATATTATAAATTTTAAATTTAAATCTAAACAATCTTATTTTTAATTGATTAATATTTCTCATGAAAAAAAAATATATTTGTTATTAATTGTTTCAGTAGGTATTACTTTTAAAAAAAATAAGAAAAGGTTTGTTGGGTGCCACTTGAAGCAATAATTACTTTCTGCTATAGCCAATTTTAAGAAGTCGTGCACAAAAAATATCACACACCAGTTAACAGTAATTATATTATTAAATTTAAATAGGTTAAAACCTTCATAAATCTTCCGTTGTAGTCTAGTTGGCTCTCACCCGAGAGACCCGGCGTCAAGTCCCGGCAACGGAATAAAACGTAGATTTTTTTTCCCCCAACACTGGAACATGCATTAAGAGCGCAGCAAGCCGCGTACGACATCTTCACTTTCCATCTGGGAAGCCCAGTTCTGTTTAAAACCAATGTTCAGTCTTTTCGCCACACACTTTTTTATCTGAGTCGCTCAAGTATTATTTTACCCAAAATGCACTTTGTTTCGGTAGATAGGCAGAACAAAAAAAAAAAAAGGAAAAATCATAAGTTTCGACTGAGATGTCCACGGGTGACAACTGACAAACATACTACAAATAGATCTCTATTCCAGAGCTGTTGTTCAATCAACTAACAGCCGTTCACGCAGACTGAAGTTTTGGAAAACGTCTTTAAAACTTTACACTAAATGTGTTACTGCTTACTAGTGTGTCCTGATTACTAGTACCAGTCCTAAAACAAACAGATAATAGCACGAGGTAATACGGAAATTAACCCAAACAAAAGTAACACTTTCCAGCAGAAGTTGCATTAGGAGGTAAAATACAAATACTCATATCCCTCCCAAGACGGGCAAGAAAAACGAACCTTTATTCAAATAATATTCAAGGTCGATTCAAGTATGCAATGGCCCTTACCATCCTCCTCTCTGAGAACCACCAGAGGAATGCACGCTCAACCTATCAAGCACGCCATTAAAATCCACTGGCTGGCCACTCTCCTCCATCCTCTGAATCACACTGGCAACATGTTCACCCCTGAAACCCATGCTCACTAATTTTTCAATCAGATCACTGTAGGGATGATTGCGAACAAACTGTGAATGGCTGGTGTTCCTGATCATAACATTAGGGCCAGAGCCAGGTTGAGGAGTCTGAAGAGAGACACTTGCTGGGGTGTACCCACCTTGTGAGAAGTGAGGCTGTTGGGGCAGGTGATGTGCTCTACCCCCTTCACTATCATACATCATGCATGCGCTTCCTGGAGGAAGGGGGGAATGAGAGCCAGGAGCCATGTAACCATCAGCTGCTTGTGCTCCAAAAGTGCCTTTGATTTGCTGAGGAGGTTGATGGGGAGCTGTTCTTCCATGCACTCCATACCCATAAGGAATGTTATCAGCCCGGCTAGATACAGGTTGAGGAACTCCAGAATATGTCACTTGCATAGGCAAGCTGTTTGGTAATGCTTCTGGCAGAGCTGGATTTGATGATTGTGTAGGAGGGTAGGTAGGATAAGCTGGCGTTGATGGGGGCCTCATCTGTGGTTGCATAGAGGACTGCTGCTGCTGTGGCACTTGCTGGGGTACTTGCTGTGGTAATTGTTGTGGCCACTGCTGCTGATACTGAGGGAATGATTGGACAGGTGGTACGTGATTTACTTGGGACTGTGTAGGCTGTGGTGGCATCCTAGAGATGTCCTGTATCTGAGGAGTTCGGTATTGAGGATCAGAAGGTAAATATTGACTCTGAGGGTGTTGGGGTGGTGGGGCTGGTGCTGGGGCTGGAAGCTGAGGTGGGGCAGGGGGAGGGGCAGGGACTGGTGCAGGAGCTGCAGCTTGGGGATTGGTTAATTGGGTTGAAGGCATATAGTAGGATTGCTGGGTCAAATTCTGAGGTGGGGCTTGAGAGTGTGCCACCACAGGCTGTTGTGGTGGTGCTACTTGATGAGGCAGGGCAAGAGCTAATTGCTGGTTTTGCATCTCAGGTGTGTGGTCAGTCTTTCTAGACTCAGAGGCAGGTGGTGATGCTCTCTCCTCAGTGGATTGTGAATGGCTGGAAGAAGAAGACTCCTTTTGCACAAGTTGTAATTTAGCCAACTCCTTCTGAGTTTCAGCTAGCTCCTGCTTATCTCTTAGGATCTGCACAGACCTGTGGACCTACAATGTGCATTGAATACTTAAGAGGTATAATTTCTAGAATGAAAGAGAATGGTTCCAACACATGACTATCAAGGCACCTATAATCAGCAAGAATCAAGGTAATGGGACTGAAGCCCAGCTGAAAGAAAATTTGAGTTCCTGTAATAAACATCTTTCTTAAATAGGCCACAAAAATAGATCAAGCATGAAATTTCAGAGTAGCTTCTCTCCAGGGTTTTTGACAATGAGAACTTTGCAAACATGCAGATCCATGCAGAATGAACCTGTATACAGGCTAAAATCCATATTCTTGTCCCAAGAAAAAAATTTATGAAGCAAATTTTAATGTCAACAGCAGAAATTGAAGTTTAAATCCCTTTAATATAACAGCAGGGACAATAAAATACCAGCTCTCTTCTGATCCATATTTACTGTACTTCTCATTCATGCTATTGCTCTATTTTAGATGATAGACTGGTGTCTTCATAGGTAAGGATAAATAGATGTTTGCTGTAAAGTAAAATAAGGACCATAAAAGCATCTCGAGGCATCAAGGGGAGAAAAAACTCAAAAGTCAGGACTGATGTATAACTGTGGTGTATCTCATAGCCAACTAATTGATGAAAATCCACCTTATCCAAAAATGTAAGACGTTCTAGGCATACTCACCTCTTGGAGATGTTTCTCAATTGACTTAAGCTTTGAATCTGCATCTCCATGATCACGAATTAAATCAGATCGCATTTCTCCAATTGATTTATCAAGATTGTAGCAATATAACTCCAACTGTGACAATCGTGAACTTATTCCCTCAAGAAAGCGCATGATGTTGTCTGCATATTTTTTCATGGTTTTTTCGACAGTGAGAGTCACATCTGAGGAGAATGAATCATCTGGCTGGCTGTATGCATTATGTAAAAAAATTGGTCGTGCCACTCTGCCTCTGTGAAAATCCTGCAGAGATCGCTATAAAAACGTGATTAATTGTTTACTCTTGAAGCAAAAGATACAATAAATGCCACTAGCTTGGCAAAACGTGGGCAAAAAAAAAAAGAAAAAAAAAGTGTGGCTCACTTTTCCCCAGAATAAATGAAATATGTTAATGCAACCCCAACGAAAATATTTTCCAGTTATTGTATGACACAATAAGTAAAATCATCAAAGGCTCAATCCAATAACATGCCAAGATTGAATAACCATTAAGTACAAAGACATTTCAGGTCTAAACTTCAGTTTGTGGAACTCCAATGGAACTGCATGTGACCTTTTCTAGGTTTGGTCACTGTTTCTCTAGGGAACAACAAGGACAAATGCTTAGGATCAAGGACTGAAATGCAATCAAGATATATACTACGATGGGAAAATAAAAACCCAAAATGGTGGATTTGACCTCCCTCTCCACCAACAGCTACAAAACCACATATCCAGTCCTGATTATGTGTTAACTCCAGCATGTGATTAAGGTAGAGTACTTATTTAGGAAAAAAATGGTAATTTGCTTTTGATCAAAATACAATCCCCCAAATCCAAACTTAAAATTGCTACAAATATACTACATGAAAATGTGATATAACTTGTAATATACATGACTGTCTAAAATAAAGTTTCTCTCCATTTCATTCAGACTGAACTTAAGGCAACACAAGGTTTTACTTTCTGCAACTGGGAAACAATTTCTTCATGCCATAGAATCTTTTTCTCACCAAAAAAAAGAGTACAATGAAATTATGGAAAACATAAACCTCCTCAATTCGGAAATCATGTAAAAGCTTTGTACTCTTTCCAAATTCCCTGATAAAATTATAACACTTGGTTAACTCCATCTCTAGTTAACCTCAGTTCAATATGTCAGCTTGAGATTTGTAACCAAATTTTTTTTTTTCTAAAAGCAACGAAAAACCCAACAACCCCACCCAAAAAAGAAATCAACTCAAGCAATACAAGGGGTAAATGTAGATGTGTAAATTCATTTCTATACACTCAAATCTTCCGGTAAAATTACAATTGTTTTCAATGAAAACAAGTTTATAGGTCCTCTCGCACCTATACCCAAAAATAAAAGGAAAAAATGGAAAATTCTAACCTTTATTAATTTAAGGTCAACAATCGATCAAATAAATCTCCAAATTACAAGAAAAATCCCAAATTTGCCACAGAACAAAGCTCTTTTACATTGTTAAGCCTTTTTTTTTCATTTAACCTCTCGATTAAACCCTAATCAGATAAAATCCCCCCTCCCCCCTCCCCCCAAAAAGGAAAACCCTACATATAAAAAACAACAGTTACCTTGGTGGAGCTGTTGGTACCGACTACGGGCTCGGCGTGGCCACCGTTAGACGATTCCTGGTTCCCGTAGTCCTCATAGGAGCAAAGAATATCATCGGACCCAAAATCGAACCCTTTGGAACCACCCGAGTTGCCCCGATCCGATGATCCGGATGCCATCTTCCTCAAAACAGTCTTATCACAGATAGAAACAGTAAAATTACTTTTCTCGAGACAGACAATAGACAGAGGGAGGTAAGTCAAGATTTTAGCCCTTTATTTCTAATTCGAGAACAGATTAAAATAAATAATAAAACGAAAAGGAGGAGAGACAATTGTTTTAGCTTGATCTAACTTGTCTGCAAAGGAAAGGAAAAAAGGAAATTTCTTCGAAGTTTTTCTTTTTTTAATTTCTCGAGAGTGGAGAAACGTTTTCAAAATGGGGATTTTGTTTTGTGTTGGAATTAGATAAGAACGATCCTTCACCGACCTTCTTTATTTTTTTACACATTTAGCCCCCCGTTTTGTTACTATTATTTTTTTATATTATCTTTTGTATTCTTTTAATGTGATACTTCGTTTTTTTTATTTTTTTTCTAATTTGTCATTTTAATTAGTTAATTGTAACAAAAAAAAATTTAATCTTATATATAAACTAAAGCACTTGACTCAAAATAAAAGATTTTATAAAAATATTAAAATAAAAAATAAATAAAATAAGATATGTGTCATGATATTAACACTGGTATGGAGTAAAAAAACTTTACTGGTCTTGTATGGAATAATTATCCTTTTTTTAAGGCTACTTGCTTTAGGTTCCAATTCAATATCATATTATGTAGCATCCAAAAACACCATAAAACAGTTCCCACATAAAAGCGGTAAATTCTTGAGTTGATACATTTTACTCAGTAGGCTGGTTTAGCAGTTAATTATAGTCATATTTTGCTTTCAATCCCCTATCACACTCATAAACCTTGTAATCTATAATATATTCAGGTTTCATTGATATTTAAGGTTGTTTAACCCTTCAAAAAAAATTCCTAACCAAATAAAACAATATTTTTAAGGTTTTGGCACAATTTTCAATAAAATTTCATTTACATCCTAATAATAACAATTTTTAAAACGTAAGCACATTATTAACTTATACACATCTCAACTTATAGTATTGTGGAAATTTGTCAAAAAATAACATCATTTAAATACTAAAACTTATATCGTATATTTATTGCATGAGCTTTGTAGTTGGAAACTTACAAAGTTGGATACTGCGATGCGGTAACTGCACTACTTTTACTTAACCTATGACGGAAACAATAGGGGAGTGAGCTAGAAAGCCTAGTAAGTAAACCATGCAAGTGCAGAGGATAGTAATATATTATATACTGTTCTAATGCATGCAATGCAACAACTCAATAACTTTTTCGTATTCAATATTCACACACGTTAACTTGTTATTCCTTATGGTTGACATAATTACTTTTCTTATTTAATTCGACATTATAAGTCTACGACGCTGTTAAGGTCTTTCGGGGTAAGACATGGAAGGATACTTTGAAGTACCTCATTATCCCCTTAACCTGATGTCGCAACTAGACAGTCCCTGTCAATGTAATGATTCAATGATATGATCAATGTAGTGTTAATTAAGTTGATGCAATTACATTTTTAAATAAAATAATGTACTTTTCAATCAAATCAAAATCAATACTAATAAGTAATATTTAATGCTTGTAAATCATGTCATGTATTAGTAATCCAATAAAATGTTTTTTAGACATATCTTATTCTCATATTCTTATAAATCAAATACTCGTATTCTTATAAATCAAATACTCGTCAAATTAATTAGGTAGTTCCCCTACAAGTAACCAATAGAGACTTATCTCATTGTAGCTATTCAGTGAGCCTTGTCATACTCGGAAACTAGGATGTTACCTATGGCTGGATATCCATATCTCTTACTGTTGCTATTCAATGAGCCTCATCATGCTCATGGCCATAGATCATCGTCACTCCAATCTCTACTAATCATATAAAGACCGAATTTGGTCAATGACTTGTGTCAAACCAACCTCGTCATGCACATCAACATAAAAGTATAAATACTCGGGCTTGTTTCCATATTACTCAATCGGTTTCAGGATTTGTGTGGGGTGTCGTAAAAGCTATAATATAGTGTTGGTATATGTTTCAAAATATGATAACACAATGGATATAAAACCAAGGTATGCTTTATTCGAAAACACGTATAAACTTAATATAGTCGTATTTTCAATACACTTCAAAAACACAACTTCAAAATAGTTCTTTTACATGTTTTGAAATCTAATAACAACATAAATATAAAGCAAATATATGCTTTATTCGAAAACACATACATATTCAAAGTATTTATATATTCAATAGATTTCAAAACATGTTACAAGTAAGATTTTAAAGCTTATATACCAATGAGTGTAGATCGATGCAAGCTTTAAAATCGTGTCAATGTCGTGCTATGCTCAAGAATGTATGCAATCCTAGCATAGTTTACTATACTAGACTTTCACGTGTAGTTTTCTAATTCTAAAATTCAAGTCATTATGTTCGGATTACTATATTATACTACTCAGCCTGCAAATTTAAAACACATACCTAATTCATATGCACAATCATATCACATATCAATCTAGTACACATAAAATTCACATGCACCACAATCAGGCTACCAAGCCCTAATAGGCCATATTGGTACACGATTCATATATATGGTTCAATAACATATAAATCAATACCTCGTAATTCATACTTACGTTGTATAATGCTAACATTGCTTCTTGCACAATTAACTTGCCAAAATTTCCATACTTGTACACTTCTCCTTAAGCTTAATTGCCTTACTCATTTCCACTACCGAAGGATTCAAATTCCTACAATAGGCCACCATTTACTTAGTTTCAAATCTTAGACACTCTAAAGATCATTTAAAACATCAATTCACATTTCTTTCAATAAGATTACTCTTAGGTCACTAGTAGGATTAAGTGACAAAGTAACCTTTTTCAAGGTTTCCTTTCAAACTTATGCCACCATTCGATTTTACTCTCTGTTCACTTTAACATATCTTTTAACCAAGGCAAGATCACATTAATTTCTCTTTGCCCTTCACCTTGGCCAATTTTACAAGTCTACATTACACTAGATTTCAATCAAATTTAGCAACATAGTCATGCTTAGCTAGATAAATTACACCATTTATCAAAAATTCAATTGAAACTAAGCTTGGTACCGTATAAATCCTAGTTGGCCAAACCTTAAACATCATGTTGCACTAATGATCATTCAATTCTAACTTCATATACTATCTTCACATCACTAATGCATCATCATATGTCGAAATCAAGGCATGAAACAAAGGTTGCCTTTTTAATCCTCATGTTGCTCGAAATTGAAGATATGCCAAAGGGGTTGTTTTTATTCAAACCAAAACCATAAAACATGTTAATAGGGACCATTGAACAACATATATAAGTTTGGAATTAAAAATCAAAGCCTACCTATGTTAACCATGCCTTGGCCGAATCTTCCCTCACGGCTAGATCCATGAGATTTTCTTGTTCATCATTGAAAAAGAAGACTAAGAAACTCAATTCAGGCATCAAAAACAAGTTTGAATCACATGAACTTTTGCTAAGGTAGCTCACGTTTTGGCATTTCTTCATGTTCTTCTTGTTTCTTCATGTTATTTCAACACTTAAGTTGTTTTAAAGGGTAAGGCCAGCCATGATGGTGCATTTTAGCCATCATGGTGAATTTCAAATAAATATCTTCATTTTAGAAGCTTATCTCATAATCTTATAAAAGGTTTAATCACATATACACAATAACACTTTAAATTCCATACTTTTCCACTACAATGAAATCTCATTGGTTCTTAACTTTTGGTAGGTGAGAAATGTGATATTGTCATGCATGTCCCATGTAAATTTTGACTTTTGAAAGAGGATGATCGATCATGTTGACAATTACCCAAGTTTTTGCTCAGTTTTACCTTTTTAGGTCATTTTTGGTTCTATCGTCAAATTTTTCAATTTATGACCAGTTAAGGCTTTAACATTACTATATTAGACCCTAATAATAAGTTCACAGTGTTGGTTTTAACCACTTGATCTAGTGGCTTATGGACAAAATCATCATTTTTCTATTTGTTTCTCGTATTTCAAGATAAGTTATAATTAAATTCAAATAATTTTAAATGACTAAATGGCTTATCTAAGACTAAATATCATCAATATATGATGTTTTGGATGTATCTGTGTGGGTGCGCACTTTCATGGGTCCCACAAACTTGTCCGTATGGAAGTTCGACTTACTAGACCGAAAACCAAAAATCTTAGATTAGGTGATCAAATAAGGTTCAATAGGTCATGTATTCACTTTATTTATATAACTTTTGAGTACTCACGTTCTCTCCTCCTTTAGAAATTTAGTCATCTAAATTCACGTACATACTAGGAAGGATATGATTCTCTTTCTTATTAAGCTCTCTAGTGGTGTTGCTAGAGAACTTTCACCAATATCAAAATTTTCAATCTCAAAATCAATATTCTTTTTGTCCCATATTTGAATTGTTTCTTAATACTCTTTAATTATCTTTAATCACCAAAACTTGTACTATAAACAATGACTCAATTGCCATTTCTTTTCCAATCTCATGATATCCTTTGACGAAGAGACTTTAGGAATACCTTATTCCCAGTCTGACACTCTAAGTGTTGTCTCCGAATGTTAGCTTAGTTTTTATAACGGTTCTATACTATTTTCAATCTATATCGTATCAATCTAACAGTTTCAAAACTGTCCTACTAATTTAGGAGTACTTATCTTATGTTCGACCATTTCTTTTCACTTTATTGGAGACCTATGTCTCCTTAATATAAAATATTATAAAAATTCATTCTTACACTCATATGATGGCTATTGTGAGTGGTGAATATTGTCAAAGTAAGGTGATCATCCCAAAAGCCTTGAAAAATTAATAATATAAGCAATCCTATGTCCTCTAGGGTCTGTATAGTCCTTTCAAATTGATTGTTTGTCAAAAGGATGGAAGGCCATTATGAGCCGTAGCTTAAATCCCATGGCATCCTAACAATATTCCCAATAATAAGAGGCAAGCTTGGAATCCTAATTTGAAATACTACTCATGGGTACATGTAATAGTCCAAATGTACAATATAACACACATTTTATACATAAATTACGGTTGGACTGTCTGCGATGCCTTCAACACTTGAATAGTAATAGTGATAAACAGTAAACTTTAATTAATTTATAAAATTTAGAATATGTAATTTGACATCATTCCTTACACTTTACATCCCCTGTTGCTATTTTACAATTTAAGTAGTATTGTACAATATATCTGAATGTATAAAAGATAACACAAAATACCTTTCGGATCACACATATAGTCTCATGTGATCCAATATGCAGTCGATACCTTTGAATTAATACACTTCTTGACCCCTTATAATATCTTGTGGAGTGGAAAATAAAAGGGTAAGCGAAATGTGTTCAGTAAAGGAATCGTATGCAAGACTAATATAACGAAATCTATATGCTCAAAACCATTTATTTTCCTTATGGTTCACTAGGCACAGTAATAGGATGGATACTATAATCGGCCGGGAAAATCAGATGGAGCATGAAAGGTATTTTGAAATACCTGTCTTGTCCTGGAAACCCAAAGCGACTATAGGGAGTAGTTTATAAATTGTTGATATAAAATCATTTAATAACACTTTCATGAATAAATGGTAATAAAACCATTTAGTTAAACACTTCAGTAAATACTTGAAAACACTTACAGTAATAGTAGTAGAAATAGTATAGTAAACATTGTAAATTAAACAGTAGTAACAGTTATAAAACAGTTCAATGACCGTACTATGGTACTACGAAAAACAGTGGAGATAAGATTTAACAACAGTAAACACTTTAGTAAAACAGTGACCAATTGATTTAGTAAACAGTTTCACTTTAACAGGTATTTATTTGGTAAGCACATTCAGTTGTGACAATTTAGTAACAATAATAGTTTTCAGCAAACAGTAACAATTTAGTAAACAGTGGTGGTTTTAGTAAACCGTATAGGTTTAGAAACAATAAAATGTTCATTTTGAACATTAATAGTTTCAGTAAAACATTGCAGTAATGGTTCGATATAGTACACTTGCAGTAACAGTAAAATAGTTTAGTATTGGTACGATTATCAATTTAGTAAACAGTGTGGAAATAGTTCAGTACAGTAAACACTTGAGTTTCACATTATAGTAACAGTTCATTAAATATTTTAAAATCAGTAATAATTCCCATAAAACACTTCCATTTCAGTAAACAGTAGTATTTTAGTACAGTTCAGTAAACAGTAATTCACTGTTTAGTAAAACAGTTAACACTAAATCACAGTTCAGTAATAGTAAATAGTAGGTCGAGACTTGGCATCACCCTCGGTATATCATGCTATAATCCCCGTATGGAACAGTAATAGTAAACAGTAAGATCTATGACCATAGTCTATAAGTGTCCCTGATCGTACACTGATCAGGTGTCAACCGGGATGTTAAAGATAGGATTAATGTCAACAGCTTCACACAGTAACAGTACAGTAATACACGTGAGCATGATATGGGGTCTAACAGTCTCAAAACATTTTATACATAGTGAAAATACCTTTAAGGAAATTAAATAAATCTTATTAAAATTAATAAAATTTCCAAAATGGTATTTAAATTCACACTTAACAGTACAGTGGAAGTAGTAAATAAAATATTCATGCTCCAGTGAGAAAATTTATAAACATTCTAATTTACTGTAAAACATTTTAAAGAACGTATCAATATTCTCACTTTGATAAAATTCCATTATATGCATATTTAAATAATAATTTTCGATAAAATTCTAATTTATGGAAAATATTGGAAATAAATTCCAAAATACACAATTCCACTTATTCCATGCACACGAAATATTTCATAATATTTTAGAAAATTTTTGGGGGAATTTCGATAGCATAACAACTACGATTACCTTAACCTCCCTGCACTTAAACACAATATTTATCCTAGCCATAAACCACAGATTTGCATGATTTCAAAGGTAATTTAATATCAAATAATTTCATAGAATTTATTCCATAAAAATCATGTATTTGCTATATCCTATGACTTCCATACTCATCTCTTACCTGTCTTGTGTTATCGATCTTCCCGATAGCACCACACGAGTTTCATTTATCTCGGCTACAAAACAATTTCACCAAACTTCTTAGCTCATTTAATACTTATTTTTAAGCCACATTTCATCTCTAATTGCAGCCACATTGTGCACTGCTAATATTAATGCAATATAATTTACACCAATAGAAATTCCTAACTTCTTCGTTTTAAGTTGGATTTTAAATCCGATCGCACCGATGTACTCCTTGAATTTTCTACAGTCTAATGGTACCTCAAAACTATCAAATGCAGCCAAGAATAAGGGTCCCCTTGCCTAGGCTGAATCTTGATGGTGATGAATCCTAAGGATTTCAACAATTTCTAACTTAATTCTTGTCTGACCATGTACATTGCATCATTTTCCATCATTTTCATGCATGAAACATAATGAATCTATGACATCCACACATGACCAAAACCTTCCTTTAATGGAAAAATTTTATTTAGCCAATTTCAATTGAAACAAATGGTATAATCATGCTTAACACACTTGAAAATGCCTAAATCTACCATTGGATTTAAAAGAAAGCATAAGGATAAGGAGGGGGATACCTTGGCCAAAACTTCCCTCCTTCCTTTCTCCTTGATTTGTCGCTTATACAAAAAAATATTGGTAGGGTTGGATAGAGCTCAAAGAGTAGATGAATTTTGGTATAAAAATCTTGGTGAGATTGTGTGTGGAAAGAGAAATGAAAGCTTGAAGTTTCTTTCTCTTTTCTTTCAACAATGGTGGACATGTGAGGGAGGTAGAAGATGAAGCCATAGTGCCATCCATTCAGCAGAAAATACATCTAAAGAAATTTCTGGAAATGGGCAAAATTACCAAAATGCCCTTGGTTATAAAAATTTCGGACAATTTTGCCCTTAAGGTTCCGTAGTCGTAAAACTATGTAATCGTGCTCCAAAATTTTGGATTCCAGCACCAAATAATCTCATTTAATATATCTTGACGATTGGAAGTGGTTTCGTCGACGCACAATGCATGGATGTGAGAAATTACGATTTTACCCCTGCGACCCGTTGGTGAATTTTTCTGATTTAACTATCGATTCACGAAATCTATTTTTCATGTAGAATTTCATGATATTTTTACTTCGTCCCAACTTATTTTAGTTTGGGCATAATTTACGAAAATGCCTTTGGGACGTTAACGTCATTTTCCAATTTGTTTTCCACATTTCACAAAATAATTCCAAATAATTATAAATAATATAAGTAAATGATTTAAACCTAAAAATCATCATATTATATTTATTACACCACTGTACACTTTATTATCAGTCTCAAGCTCACTAGAACACAATTAAAATGAATGGGGCCCATATTACACTTTCACTTATAATCACATAATATACTAAATTTCACTTTATAAATAATTATATATGACATGTATAGTACAGTATAAACGGGTCTCACAGTATAGTAGATAGTCTAACTAATTCTATAACATACAACTCTGTCAATATTCAAAAAGAATCTGTGGTTTTGATAGGCAGAGGTTAGGCTGACTTATTCAATCAATCAATAATAGTCCATATAGTCTCGTAACCCCTTTGTATCTTAGGGAGTCTCAATTAGAATTATAATAATGCGCCCCCATTTTCAAATTAAAATCAATATAGATTCAAAACGACCTTTTAGGTCCCTGATGCTCAACATTCCTTTGCTGACATGTGAGACATTTCAATATAACTCTTCTATTCTCTCGCTTCATCTTGGCCCGCTAATGAACACTTGTAAGTTCTGATACATTTAGTGTTGTTTGGGTGCATTGTATATCTCAAACTATAAGCCTCCTTTAGGATCTATTTCTTAAGGGTATTACAACTGAATACACATAGTTTATTCTTATATCTAATCTCATTATCTGACCGAAAATTCAGGTTTTAGTCATTGTTTCTTCTGACTAGCCCAACACAACAAAACTAGATTTTCACTTTGAGCCTGTTTGATCTAATCACTATATTCGGCTCAATCCGTAACCTGGCTATAAGACAATCATAAGTAAATTCACACTTACACTTATCTTGTATTACTTTTCTAATCAATTTCTACTCCTACATTGGCATATAGAAAATCTTACCAGTACTTTATAGCTTAAGGCATCGACAACCATATTAGCTTTAACTATATGCTATAGGATTTCACAATCATACTTTTTAAGGAATTCTATTTGATATCTCCTTATCTCGTATTCAATTTCTATGAAACAAGTACGTATGATTATTATAATATATGAAAATCTGAAATTTCTCATCATATAAGTAATGGTGTTAAATTTTCGATTATCATATTATTACCCTTGATTCAATCTCATAGGCCAGGTGATTTCTCTAATAATCTTTTAATTGTTCAAATCCAAATGCCACTATTCTACCATACTACCTCAGCATGTAACCTAACTTTGGACCAGAACATCATTGTATATTTCAAATCTTCCACAGTCACTAGGTATTCTTAGGATCGGTGTTGAAGCTAATCTTTGGTCAACTGCAAAAAACACTCAGACCATCATTTTCTACTTAAACTTAATGTCTTTATGTGTGAGATAGCTCAATCAAACATCGATTTCTATAAACTTTTATCTATTTCTTATCCTTATCGATAACTACTTTCTCTGAATAGCGTTCAATATACCCAAAGGGTTTCTCTAGTTTCACAAACTAGAGAAATTTGTATAACTTACGATAATTTATGCAGAAATCTAAATTTCTAGGCTAACTTTTTCAAATTTTTTCTATGTTGGATTTTCATGTGAGTAGTTTCATATCATGTTATCAAGTTACTATTCACCTCATACGGTTTAAGGCTACTTGCCTAATGTTCCAGTTCAATATCATATTACTTAACATCCAATGCACCATAAAATAGTTTTTGCGTAAAAGTGATAAATTCCCGGGTTGAAACATTTTACTCGGTAGTCAGTTTAGTAGCCAAATACAGTCAAATTTTTGTTCACAATCCTCTATCACACTCATAAACCATGTAATCTATAAAATATTCAGGTTTCACTGAAAATTAAGGTCGTTTGACCCTTAAAAAAAAACCTAACCAAATAAAACAATACTTTTACGGTTTTGTCACATTTTCCAATAAAAATTTGTTTACATCCCGATAATAAAAATTTTTACAATGTAAGCACACTTTTAACTTATACACGTCTTAACTTATAGACTATAGAAAACTGTTCAAGAATAACATCATTTAAACACTAAAACTTATACTGAATATGTAATGAGAGAGCTTTGTAATCAGAAACTTACAAAGTCCGATATTGCAAAACAGTAACTGCATTACCTCGGCTTAACCTGTAATGGAAACAGTGGGGGAATAAACTAGAAAACCTATTAAGTAAACCATACAAGTGTAAAGGATAGTAATATAATGTACACTATTCTAAATGCATGCAATGCAACAACTTGATAACTTTTTCATATTTAATATTCGTACATGTTAACTCATAATATCTTATGGTTGACTTATAATTACTTTTCTTATTTAATTTGACATTATAACTCTATGATGCTGTCAAGGTATTTCAGGGTAGGACATGGAAGGATACTTTCAAGTACGTTATTATCCCTTTAACAAGACATCACAACTAGATGGTCCTATCAATGTAATGATTTAATGATATGATCAATGAAGTGTGAGATTCATATTTTCTATCATCCATACATATTATTAGTGAAGTTAGGAAGATTGGATGTTTTATAAGTGTTTGAATGTTGCTTGTTCTCTAGGTACAAAAGGAATTGGATGACGGGTCGCACTAGTCTTTTAGTGTCCCGATTGAGGTTAAACTTGGTGGATTCATTATTTAGAGCCAAATATAGTGGTGGTAATCTGCACCTCAAACTCACTCGTTTATGCATGTTTTGAAAAGCATGCAACAATTTTTAAAATGACGGTTTGGTCCATATGTCTATGGAATTTTCGTGAATAACGGTCAAATTGATCTGACTTTTGACCAAATGACATTCATAGATGAATCCTTGTGTAAATTAGTCTCACACCATGTTCATTAGTAGACTAAATCACACACGAAAATCGAAATTTACGCGATTTGACAGTTAAGGGTATTTTGGTAATTTTACCTATTTGACCAGTCAAACCCCAATAAAAGCTTAAGCTGTGATTATAGCATGTTAAATAGAGGTGTTTTATGATTGAATGAAATATTTTAAAGGTTAGACTGACTGTTTAAAATGAAGTCAAATTGCGAAGGGTAAAATTGGAAGTTTTCTTAAGTATAAGGGCATTTTGGTCATTTGTGCTATAAGATATTATGTTTTTTAGAAATTTTCAGCCTTCTTCTTCTTCATTCTCTCCAGCTACCATTTGTTTTCATTTCTCCGTAGTTAAGCTTCCTTAAGAGAGAGAAAGCCATTAAAACACTAATAAAAAACATATCGAAACCGAAAACTGTCTTTACCAAACTTGCTCTCCTCACTTTCCTCTACAACTTGACACCAAAATCAAGTGTCAAAGTGACCAAATTCAAGGTGTAAGAGATGTTGTTTGATGTGAAATTTATGTAGAATCAATGTAGAATAAGTGTAAAACATAAATTTCAGCTTAATTTGAAGAAATGAGTTATGTAAGAAGGGGATAATGAAGGAGTTTTCAATTTAATGTGTTTTGGGTTCTAGAATAACATATAAATTAATATAAGATTGTAGGCGAAATCAAAACTGAAAATGGAGGCGTTTTGACAGTAGTTGCAGTGTTAGCACCAGTATGAAGTAAACTGAATTTAGGGCTACAATAGGAAATATGCCAGGTTTCAATGAGTTAAACATTTTTTTGTAACTGAAGTATAATGAA
This sequence comes from Heritiera littoralis, assembly GCA_031772115.1. Taxonomy (NCBI): domain Eukaryota; kingdom Viridiplantae; phylum Streptophyta; class Magnoliopsida; order Malvales; family Malvaceae; genus Heritiera; species Heritiera littoralis. The sequence goes on along the minus strand of JAPDPK010000100.1, from coordinate 2,081,535 downwards.
TTAACTGTGTGTGAATGGTGAATTGCAGCTCGAAAGTCAGAAGGGGAAATTGGTGCTAGCGAGCAACACTGTGGAAATTTGAGTGCTACGGGATATATATAAGAGACGTAGGGATACTATGTTGTATCTAGAATGATAAAAATGCCTTTTAAGATGTTGGATTTCATTGTTGGTTTAGATTGAAATGCTGGAATTGTGGATTATAAACTGTGTTTTGTGAAAGGAAGTTAGGATAAGTAGAGCCATTATGCTATCGAAATTTTCTAAAATGAACCTTAAACCTCAAAAATCATCATTGGCATTATTTTGGAAATAGGAAATGAAGTGAAATGTGATTTGGCTTAATAGCTTCCAAGGGTCTTAATTTCACGTAAATTTTCTAACTTGATTTCCAATGGGAATTTTAATAGTTTTTACACTTCTCATGATATACTTATGTTTTTAGGTTATTGATATATGTAAATAAAATATTTTGAACCATAGTTATTGAATTGAGAATATTTAGTGAATTTTTATACTTTAAGTGTAATGATTTCTATTTGATTAAAGATATGATTTACTGAATTGATCTTCATAAACGCTGTTGAAATAATTTACGAACTGTTTTGAGACTGTTGGCTCCCAAAGCAACCTATGAGCACATGCTCCTATTACTGTTATTACTGACTACTGTTGCTGTTGGACCTTAGCCACGTCTTCAACGCCCACAGATGTTACCTGGCTAGTGTAAATTGTAGATTTCTTCTGACTATGGCCATATGTCATTATTACTATTATTGCATGAATCTACTAGGTGATGCCTTGTCTCCACTATACTATTTTTTTGGGTGGTAAATCCCTGGCTAATCCAGGCATTCCCAAACATTATTAATTTCTAATTTCAGGTTGTTTATTTAATATGTTTTCTGACCTTTGTACGAATTACTGAAATTGATTAGGATATTGTTTACAAAGTATTTCTCGAATTGTTTTATAAGAATATAATGTAAACTTTTGATCGTTCACTAAATTGTGTACTTGCAAAGAACCACCTATAGTCGGAACTAGATACTGGGATAAGTGAGGTGCTTTAAAGCATTCTTTTGTGCTCAACCTGGTTATCTAACCGATTATAGTATCTTTTCTGATAAGGTGCCTAAAATCATATGATTGCTGATTTCTCTGTGTGTGTAAGAGTATGCTTTTAAGATACCTTCATATAGTTACGCATAGTATCAGCTCTGCTATATATATTTCTTACTAGGCATAAGCTCACCCCCTTATTCTCCTTCCAGATTATCTGTAGTAGTTCTCTATTTCGCTGGGGAAGACTTTCTATTTTAGTATCCCTCAGCCAGTTTTCATTTTTTGTTAAGGTATACAAATTTCTATTATGTATTCAGACTATATATGTACAGTACTATTTTTCTGTAAAATCATATTTAGGATGTAAAGTGAACTTAGAATACTAGATATAAATTTGAAGTTGTAGTATATTCATACATATATTGAGACTATTGTGTAAAGAAAGTGGATTATTTTAAGTATGAACAAGGACACTTTAGACAACCTATTAAAAAATACGTAAAATATAAAGAATAAGTACTGTTTCAGGCAAAATTTAGTACGTGACGTAAAGTTGGTATTAGAGCTTGGTTGGCATGATATCTGTCAGTGTCTTTCGATTTAGAATTGGTTTACATCCCTTGTAGTATTGTGCTTGTCTAAATATATAATTGATTGGGTGATTGAAAATGTTTTTGTGCTTGTTTTGGTACAGATTGAGTGATAAGCAAAGGGGTATCAAACGAAGAAAGGGATATCCCAATGTATTCAACCCTATCCAGATCTGTCTCCAGAGCTAATGCTTGAGCTAGCTCTTCCTCCTTAGCCTGAGAGTCTTAACACTCGAATCTCTAACCTGGAGCTCATATTCGTTGAGTTCCTTGTGAATCAAGATAGAGCACTAGTACCGGAAGCAGCATAGCCTCTTCCGCCTCAAGTTAGTGTCCTTCCAACCCTCACCCACAGCTAGTACCACCTCCACCGCAGCTTCAGCCTCAAACTCCTATCCAGATCAGGCTGGATCAAGTGATTTGGAGTGACGTTAATCTTCTCCGGCAGTTTAATAAATTGAATCCTTCGAAATTTAAGGGCGAAAAAGATCCTATGGTGGCAGAAAACTGAGTAAACGTCATAAAGAAATTATCTAGATATATAAGGTGCATAGAGGTCAAGAATGTTGGACTGGCTACCTTTCTATTAATAGATGAGGCGGAGCATTGGTAAAAGTCCACCAAGACAGTGTTAATTGTCAAACACCTAGTGTTAACTTGAGACTTTTTCCTATAAGATTTTAATAAGTAGTATATTCCTTGCACAGCTCAGAAGAGTTTGCAGTCAGAATTTCTGAATTTGTATCAGGGGAGTATGATTGTTGATCAATACGAATCCAAGTTCACTGCACTGAGCTGCTTTAATACAGAGACAACAAGAAGCGAATAGCATAAATTTAGCGGTTCATAGCCGGTTTGAGGCCGTCTATTTGGAGTAGGTTGGCTCCATTTGATATACAGACTTGTTATGAGGCTATCTGTCGAGCTTAGTTGTGTGAGCAGTATTACAAGTCTCACTAGGTGGAGTTCGGGTCTTAAGCTAAAGGTAAGAGTAAAGAGAAAGTGAAACAGGGTTTTGAGGATCGAGCAGATAAGAGACTGACTAAGAAAGCCAATGGTATTGTGATCATGGGTAAAGCTACTAAAGATGAGTCTATTAAGTCCACAGGGACTGATAGCCCTATTGCCATTTAGAAGGGTACTACAACCAAGTGTAATTTATGTAAGAGGTCGCACAGTGATAAACCCTACTGCTGGGCTAAGGAGCTTGTTTTAGATGTGGATAGAAGGGGCACTTGATCAAGGGTTGCCCTTATGAGAAATCGATTGTGCCACTAGCGGCGCCAGCAGTGAAAGAACCAGAAAAGGCTACACTATCCACACCCAAGAAAGCCACAGCCACAGAAAAAGGAAAGAAGGCTGTAACTCATGGCAGAGTATATGCCCTTGATAAGGAGTCTACTGATGCTTCTTCCTATGTTATTAATGGTAAGATCTCTGTTTTTGGTATAAATGCATATGCATTAATTGATCTGGGTTCTACGCATTCGTTTATATCCCCCTTGTTTACCACTAAAATACTAGTAGAGCTTGAACCTTTAAGGTATTCACTACAGATAAATTCGCCTTTTAGGGAATCACAAATAACTGATGCAGTGTATCATAACTGTAAGTTGAGGATAGGAGAAAAGGAGACAATAGCTAGCTTGATTGTTTTGGATATGAATGATTTTGATGTCATCCTAGGAATTGATTAGTTGGCTACAAATCATGTCAGTTTAGACTGTTACACTAAGTATGTAATCTTTTATTCTCCTGAAAAGTATACTGTAAAGCTTTTTGTTTAGTAATAAATATAGAATTTTGTTAAAATTGTGTTTGAGATTGAACTTTTGAATGTTGTGATTGAAAGGTTCATCACTTAGATGGAGGACATAGAAAAGAGATGTCTGAAGTTACATGAGATTCCTGTAGTCATGGATTTCCCAGACGTGTTTTCAGATGAATTATTGGGTCTTCCTCCAGATCTTAAGATCGATTTACAATTGATTTGATTCTCGATACTGAACCCATCTCCAAGCCTCCTTATCGAATGACACTGGTGGAGCTTGTGGAGCTCAAAAAGCAGCTCCAGGAGTTGTTAGACAAGGGATTCATACGTCCCAGTGTTTCTCCTTAGGGTGCACCAGTCTTATTTTTCAAAAAAAAAATGGTAGTTTGCGACTTTGTATTGATTACCACGTGCTCAATAAGGCTACTATAAAAAATAAGTATTCTTTGCCCAGAATTGATGACATATTTAACTAGCTCAGGGGTGCACAAATATTTTTTAGGATTAATCTGAGGTCGGGATATCATCGTTGAAAATCAGGGAAATAAATGTCCCTAAGATTGCATTCAAAACTCGGTATGACCATTACGAGTTTCTAGTCATGTCATTCAGGCTCACTAATGCCATTGTAGCTTTTATGAATATGATGAATGAAGTATTTAAGCCTTTTCTAGACAAGTTTGTCATCGTATTTATTGATGACATCTTGGTATACTCTAAATCTCAAGCAAAGTATAAGCAGCATCTCTACATTACTCTACAAACTCTTAAAGATAGAAAACTGTATGCTAAGTTGAGTAAGTATGAGTTTTGGCTAGATCAAATCACTTTTATGGGACACGTGGTGTCAAAAGATGGTGTGTCAGTTGATCCGTCTAAAATAAAAGCTATTATACGTGGAAGAGACTGAAGTCAATAGCTAAAATTCCGAGTTTCTCAATCTAGTAGGATATTATAGTTGGTTTGTTGAGGGTTTCTCTTGATTGGTTGCTTTTTTGACGTGTCAGGAATTGAAATAGAGATTGACCATAGCATCAATCCTCACTATGTCGAGTGGTTTAGGAGGTTATCTAGTGTATAGTGACACCTCCTCACTAGGTTTAGGTTATATACTGATGCAGAATGGGAAGGTGGTTGCCTATGGTTCATGTCAGTTGGAGGACCATGAGAAGAATTATCCTACTTATGATCTGGAACTAGTTGTCGTGGTGTTTGGTAACACTATTTATATAGTGAGAAATTTTAGGTGTATATCGACCACAAAAGCCTTAAGTATCTATTCTCGCAGCGTGAATTGAATATGAGGTAGCATAGATGGATGGAGCTACTGAAGGACTATGATTGCGAGATATTGTACCACCCGGGGAAAGCAAATGTGGTGGAAAATGCTTTAAGTAGGAAGCACTTGGGTATGGTCTCTTACATGGTGATTCAAGAATATGATCTGTTAGAACAGTTTGCAAGTATCAGTCTAAATGTTACTCCTTTTGAGAGATATGGTTTGATGGCTAGTGTTCAAATTGTTTTTGAGACTGTTGGCTCCCATAACTACCTACGGGCACATGCTCTTATTACTGTCATTATTGATTACTATTGTCGTTGGACCTTAACCACGTCTTCAGCGCCCATAGATGTCACCTAGCTAGTGTACAATGTGGACTTCTTCTGACTATGGCCATATGTCATTATTACTATTATTGTATGAATCTATTAGATGATGCTTTGTCTTCACTGTACTATTTTTTTATGGTAAATCCTAGGCTAACCCAATTCCCAGACATTATTGATTTCTGATTTCAAGTTGTTTATTTAATATGTTTTCTGACCTTTGTACGAATTACTGGAATTGATTAGGATATTGTTTACGAAGTATTTCTCAAACTGTTTTATAAGAATATAACATAAACTGTTTCATGGAAGTTATTTTTGATCGTTCACTAAATTGTGTACTTTTAAAGAACCCCTATAGTCGAAACTAGATACTAGGATAAGTGAGGTGCTTTAATGCATTCTTCTGTGCTCAACTTAGTTATCTAACCGATTGTAGTATCCTTTCTGATAAGGTGTCTAAAATTGTGTGATTGTTTATTCTTCTGTGTGTGTAAAAGTATGTTTTTAAGATACTTTCATATAATTATGCATAGTATTAGCTATATTATATATATTTTTTACTGGGCATGAGCTCACCCCCTTATTCACCTTCCGGATTATCTACAGTAGTTCTTTGTTTCGCTCGGGAGGACTTTCTGTTTTGGTATCCCTCAAGCAGTTTTCATTTTTCGTTGAGATATACAAATTTCTTTTATGTATTTAAACTATGTATGCATATTACTATTTTTATGTAAAATCATATTTGGGATGTAAATTGAACTTAGAATTTTGGATATAAATTTGAAATTATTTTATATTCATATATATATATATTGAGATTATTGTGAAAAGAACATGGATTATTTTAAGTATAAACGAGGACACTGTAAACTGCCTAATCGAAAATAAGTAAAATATAAAGAATAAGCACTGTTTTAGACATAATTTTGTATGTGACATGAAGTGTTAATTAAATCAATGCAATTATAGATTTAAATAAAATAATTTACTTTTCAATCAAATAAAAATCAATGTTCATACATAATATTCAATGTTCATAGACCATGTCGTGTACTCATAATCCTATCAAATGCTTGTAGGCATCTTTTATACTTGTAGTCATAAAAATCAATTATTCATAATCTTATAAATCAAATACTCATATTTTTATAAATCATATACTTGTATTTTTATAAATCCAATACTTGTCAAATCAATTAGGCAGTTCCCCCGCAAGTAACCAATAGAGACTTATCTCACTATAGCTGTTAAGTGAGCCTCGTCATACCCTGGAAACTAAGGTGTTATCTAAGGCTAGAGAGACATATCTCTCATTGTAGCTTTTTAGTTAGCCTCTTCATGCTCATGGCTATAGAGCCTAGCTACCTCCAGTCTCTACTGATCATATAAAAATCGAACTGGTTAACAAACTGTGTTAGACCAACCTCATCATGCCCATCAACGTAGGAGTATATAATTCTCGAGCTTGTTTTCATATTGCTATATCGGTTTCATGATTGGTGTTGGTGCCTTAAAAACTGTAAAACAATATTGCTATATGTTTCAAAGTATGATAACTCATCAGATATAAAAGCAATGTATGCTTTATCTAAAACACATATAGACTCAATATAGTCATATGTTTAATATACTTCAAAACATAACTTTAAAATAGTTCTTATGCACGTTTTGAAATTTGGTAACAATGTAAAGATAAAGCAAATATATGCTTTATTCGAAAACACGTACATATTTAAAGTGTTGGCTCAATTACAAAACTGAGAGGGGGTGAATTGGTTTTTCTCTAACCTTAGGTTCATTTTTGGTTCTCTAAATTCTCTACACTATTTTATTCTATTTTAGCATACAATTCTAGTTCAATACAATAAGCACAATTAAAATACAATAAAGTAAAAAGTGTAGGGTTAGAGAATAGTACACAATGATTTATAGAGATTCGACAACCTTCGTGAGGACCACATTTTTCCAATAAATTCCATAAGTTAAAGGTTATGGAAATGAAAAGACAAAGATGAATTACCAAGAAATGGCATAATTGGGCTTATAGAAGGAAAGTCTCATGTGGGCCTCATGGAACTTCTACAGTCCAGATTAGGGTGAACTCCAAAGTCATGATATTTGGAGTGAAATACTGAGGTGGGAGGAATCTACACCCTGAAATTCCTTCATTTGAGCATGTTTTGAAAAGCGTGCAACAATTTCGAAAAAGGATGATTACGTTATAGGCCAATTTTCGTGAATAACAGTCAACCTGAGTTGAATTTTGACCAACTGATAGTTATAGGTAAATCCTCAAGTGATAAAGTTTTAGGCTATGTGGATTGATAGACTAAATCACGCGAAAAAGTAGAAAATTACACGATTCAACGGTTAGGGCTATTTTTGTAATTTCGCCCATTCAACCAGTCAAACCTCAATAAAAGCTCAATCAATGATTAGAACATGTTAAATAGAGGTGTTTTATGATTAAATAAAATATTTTGAAGGTTAGATTGATTGTTTAAATTGAAGTTAAATCGTGAAGAGCAAAATAGAAATTTTTGAATAAGTCATTTTCGTAATTTAGCCCTAAAGATATTTTTAAAAAGATTTTTTCTTTTCTTTCTTCTTCATGGCTGGCCGCCACCTTCGTTTTCTCTTTCCTCCATGGTTAAAGCTTCCTTAAGAGAGAGAAAGTCATTAAAAGCCCTAGCAAATGACCTCAAAACCGAAAATTGTTTTCACCAAACTTGTTCTACTCTCTTTCCTCTACAACATGCTACCAAAATCAAGTCCTAAAGTGGCCATTTGCAAGTTGGTTGGGACCATACAACTTTTGTTCATGATGAAAGATGAGAGAAAGCTTGTGTTTTTCATGGTTTTATGATTGTTTGTCAGTGATTAAGATGTTTAAGCATGTATTGAGCTTGATTTGAAGTAAAATGTAACGATTCACAATACACAGTAATTTCTCATAATTACACACAGTAAGATGGTTGGGCTATCAACAATGCCTTTATCACACTTAGTTTAAACAGTAAGTAACTTTTTAATAAATTTCTATTTATAACTGATATAATTATTTACAACAAAATATTATTTACAATATCTTCACATATTCTACATCCCTTATACAAGAATTATACAACTATAGTACTGTACATAATAAGCTTGAACATATAAAAGAAATAAAATATACCTCCAGGATCCGATCAAAGCTGCCCAGGGTACTATAAACGCAACCGAAATCTATGAAACGATATATAAAACGATCACTAGAAATTGAAGGAAACCGAAACAAACACACAGCGGAATTTAAATCATTCGGCCTCCACCAGGATCGATTCGGAGGGTTGCCTGATTAGGGTTTCGAGATTTTACCTAACATTTTCTCTGATTTTTTTTTGTCTTTGGTCGAATCACAAGCAGCAACTTTTCGTTCATGCCTCTATGGTATCCACACGAACGGATCTCACGACTCTTGAACGTTTCACGATCAGAAGCCTTAAAGAGCGTTTTTGATTCTTATAATCGATTTGCTAGTTTCGATTAAAAGAATACCTTTTCTGTTATATTTTGTGCTGCCATGTTTTTAGAAAAAAAAATATCCTTTTATAGGTAGTAAATTTTACCCTAAAATTTACTGCCAAACAGAACTTTAATCCTACTTAGAATAGGATTAGCTATATCTTTAATCCAATTCAGAATAGGATTAGATATATCCTTAATCCAATTCAGAATAGGATTAATTAAGCTCTTCATTGATCCGTTCTAAGTGTGCGACCCAATAGGTTCTCAAAACAATGGAAATGACAAAATTGTCACAGGCAATAGCGGTATCTAGCAACACATCATTGCTACCCATGTAACGAGAATGTCAATGACTCGACATAACCTTACTCGTGATAGATGTTACCATGTAGTCTAATCCCTTTATCCTTTGATGTCTTGATTAGACACAAGTCATGGAATGTGTCACACTTGTATAGTCTAATCAGCGTTTCTTGATTCCTGAGTAGACTAATTAAACAAATAAAATCAATATCTCATATTGACTTATTCGAGCACGGCCATGCATTTCTTAGTCTCACTCTATCAAAGGGCCCAAGACATCACTTTTGTTATATAAGAGGGATAAATCCTATCTTGATCACTTAACATCCCTCTACATAGATCAAGGCATACCCAATTACTACCTTTATAGCCATCCTGTTACGAATGACATCTAGCAGCATTAAAGTATGCAATTCTCTATGTTGGGATCTCTGATGATCTCAAGTCAAAGGATCACATACACCATCATCACTATGAGAATCGCTTATGACACTCATATAACAATCCATGTAGCGTTCTCATGGAGGGTCGATCTAGTACATAGTTCTCTAACATGTACCTATGTGATGACTTGATATCCTATATCCATGACAATGGTCATCAGTCATCCACATACTAGTCTTATCGTACATTGTTATCCTTGTTCACAATAATACTTGACTAGGGATATTTTAAGAATAGTGTGTTATTACTATTCTAAGGACATTATCATATAAGATTACATTACACAGTTATAAGACAAATATAATAATGAGCTATAAATAAAATGTCATGATACATAAAAAAATGCCAAAGTCAATCATCTAATGAATGGTTCTAAGGGCATAATCCAACAATCTCCCACTTGCACTAAGACCATTCACTCATGTATCTAATACCTAGTGACCTATTGTGACGATCATGTCTTTGCTGCGTCAAAGGCTTCGTCAGTGGGTCGGCGATGTTATCGTCAGTTGGTACTTTACATATCCTCACATCTCCTCTCTCGATGATATCTCGAATGAGATGGAAGCGCCGTAGTATATGTTTGGATCGTTGGTGAGATCTAGGCTCCTTAGCTTGTGTGATGGCTCCATTGTTGTCATAATAGAGCTCAATCGGATCTATAATGCTAGGAACAACTTCAAGCTCAGTAATGAACTTCCTGATCCAAACAGCCTCCTTAGCAGCTTCAGAGGCAGTTTATACTCAGCCTCTGTTGTAAAATCGGCCACTGTCGCCTGCTTTGAACTCTTCCAGCTCACAGCACCACCATTAAGGCAAAACACATAACCGGATTGCGATCTATAGCCATCTTTATGAGTTTGGAAGCTAGCATCAGTGTAACCTGTTACAATGAGCTCTTCCTCACCTCCATATATCAAGAATGTATCCTTAGTCTTTCTCAAGTACTTAAGAATATTCTTGACAGTGATCCAGTGACGTTCACCAGGATCAACTTGATATCTACTCGTCATGCTCAAGGCATACGAGACATCGGGACGTGTGCATAACATGGCATACATAATGGATCCAATAGCAGATGCATATGGAACTTTACTCATACGTTCTCTCTCTTCTTGTGTTGTAGACACTGTTCTTTGAGAGAGTAATGCCATGTGTCATAGGCAAGAATCCTTTCTTGGAATCCTGCATGCTAAACCTCTTTAGCACTTTATTTATGTATGCACTTTGACTTAGGCCAATTAATTTCCTTAATCTATCTCTATAGATCCTTATACCCAGTACATAGGTAGCTTCGCCCAAGTCCTTCATTGAAAAGCAATTCCCTAACCAAGTCTTTACAGACTGAAGGGTAGGGATGTCATTCCCAATGAGTAGTATGTTATCTACATACAACACCAGGAAGACAATAGTGCTCCCACTGACCTTCTTGTAGACACAAGGTTCATCTTCGTTCTTGATGAAACCAAACTCTTTGATTGCATCATCAAAACGAAGATTCCAACTTGGAGAAGCTTGCTTTAGTCCATAAATAGAACGTTGCAGCTTACAAACCTTTCCAGTAATTTTTGGATCAACAAAACCCTCAGGTTGTGTCATGTACACATCATCGAGTAGCTTTCCATTAAGAAAAGCGATCTTGACGTCCATTTGCCAGATTTCATAATCATGGTATGCAGCTATCGCAAGCAAGATCCTAATGGATTTGATCATCGCGACTTGTGAAAAAGTTTCATCCTAGTCAATACCATGAATTTGTTTAAAACCTTTAGCAACCAATCGCCCTTTATAGGTATGAACATTTCCTTCCATGTCGGTTTTTTTCTTAAAAACCCATTTACACCCTATAGGTTTTACCCTTTCGGGTAAGTCAACCAAGGTCCATACTTGGTTGGCATACATGGATTCCATCTCAGATCTCATGGCTTCAAGCCATTTCTCAGAGTCTGGCCCTGTAATAGCCTCTTGATAGGTAGTAGGCTCATCTTGGTCCATGAGCAATACATCATCGTTCTGAGGCATTAGAAATCCATATCTCTGTGGCTCATGATGTGTTCTAACTGATCTACGCAAGGCTTGTGTCTCTTGAGCAGGCGGTTGCTCCACAACAGCTAGTGGTTCTGGTTCCACAACAACTTGTGGTGCTTGCTCAGGCTCCATCTCAACATCGGGTGCGCTATCTTGTATCTCTTGAATTTCTTCAAGTTCTACTTTTCTCCCACTAGTTCTTCTAGAAATGAATTCTCTTTCTAGAAAGACACCTGTTCGAGCTACAAACACTTTGCGCTCAGTGGGATTGTAAAAATAATATCCTTTAGTTAGTTTAGGATATCCCACAAAATAGCACTTATCAGATTTAGGTGCAAGTTTGTTAGAGACTTGACATCTTACATAAGCCTCACAACCCCAAATCTTCATAAAAGACATACTGGGACATTTACCAGTCCATATCTCATATGGTGTCTTTGGAACCGATTTAGATGGAACACGGTTCAGTGTAAAAGCAACTGTTTCTAATGCATGTCCCCAAAAGGATTCTGGAAGATCTGTATGACTCATCATTGATCGAACCATATCTAATAAAGTTGGGTTTCTCCTTTCAGATACACCATTCCATTGTGGTGTACCTGGAGGAGTGAGTTGTGAGACAATCCCACACTCTTTAAGATAGTCATAAAATTCTTGGCTTAAGTATTCATCACTCGATCTGATCGAAGTGCCTTAATGCTCTTGCCAAGTTGGTTTTGTACTTCATTCTTGAATTCTTTGAACTTTTCAAAAGATTCTGACTTGTGTCTCATAAGATACACATAGCCATATCTACTGAAATCATCAGTAAATGTAATAAAGTACATAAACCCACCTCTGGCCTGTGTGTTTAAAGGGCCACATACATCTGTATGTACTAAGCCCAATAAATCACTTGCCCTTTCACTATGTCCTTTGAAAGGGGCTTTAGTCATCTTACCCATCAAACAAGATTCATATGTCTCATACGATTCAAAATCAAATGAGTCCAAAATTCCATCTTTATGGAGTTTGGAAATGCGATTCTCATTTATATGTCCCAAGCGACAATGCCAGAGATATGTTGGATTTTGATCATTAGATTTAATCCTTTTAGCATTTATGTTATAAATAGGCATATCAAGATTTAGAATGTAAAGACCATTAATTAGTTGTGCACTACCATAAAAGATATCATTTAAATAAATGGAGCAACAGTTGTCCTTTATTATAAATGAAAAACCCTTCTTGTCCAAACAAGAAATAGAAATAATGTTTTTAGTGATGGAAGGCACATAATAACAATAATCTAATTCTAAAACAAGCCCTGTGGGCAATGTCAAAATATAAGTTCCTACAGCTAATGGAGCAACCCTTGCTCCATTTCCCACTCGTAGGTCGACCTCGCCCTTAGTCAACGATCTACACCTTTTGAGTTCTTGCACATTTACACAAATGTGAGAACCACATCCAGTATCTAATACCCATGATGAAGAAGTAGATAGATTAACTTCTATAACATAAATACTTGAAGTGGAAGTCTCACTTCCTCTCTTCTTCTTTAGCTCTTCCAAGTATTTGTTGCAGTTCCTCTTCCAATGTCCGGTCTCACTGCAATGGAAGCATTTTCCTTCTTTGGCAACCCCACCTTTAGGCTTCAATGCAGTATCATTGGGCTTGAACTTGCCATTGGCTTTATTACCTTTTGTTCTTGCCCTTTGCATCAGCCCTGCCCTTAGCTTTCTTAACTATTAAGACATCTTTGGGCTTGGCCTTTTTCATGTTGGATTCAGCTGTTTTCAACATGCTAAGTAACTGTGGCAGAGTCTTGTCAATTTCATTCATGTTGTAATTAACAACAAACTGACTGTAGCTGTCTGGCAACGATTGCAGAATCACATCAGTGGCCAACTCTTGGCCCAAAGGAAATCCCAATCTTTCAAGGTTTTCAATGTACCCAATCATCTTGAGCACATGAGTACCAACGGGAGTCCCCTCTGCCATCCTACACTGAAACAATGCCTTAGAGACATTGTACCTTTCTTGCCTAGCTTCCTCTTGATAGAGTTGCTTGAGATGCTCGATCATATCGAACGCATCCATTTCCTCATGTTACTTTTGAAGCTCAAGATTCATAAAGGCAAGCATAAGGTAACTAACATCCAATGCATCATCTTGATGCTTCTTATAAGCATCTCTTTCTGCCTTTGGAGCATTAGCGGGTGGTTCCTCAGATAAGGGAATCTCAAGGACATACAACTTCTTTTCTTGCTTGAGGACTATCCTTAGGTTCCTGTACCAATCTAGGAAGTTTGTCCCATTCAACTTGTCCTTCTCAAGGATAGATCGCAGTGAAAGTGTGTTATTTGTGTTTGATGCCATGATAATCTACAACAGAAATATGCAAAATATAAGTATCATGAATGCATTCATTTAATTAAATATTTATTAAATGATGCTCCCACTATTTTTATCGAATCAACAACCCTCACTATTAATTCGGAAAAAGTATCACATAATTTCTCTAGTGGGCCAAGATCCATATTTCACCTTATCTAGAGTTAGCTTTGGCTAATTGCCCAAGATTTGGCTATTTAGGTAGGCAACACTTACCAATTACATCTCATGTAACTCTTGGATAGTTGGGTGAACAACACTTGTTCTAATTCATCTCATGAATGGAAGCCCAACTTTATGCCTCTAAATTCCCAATCCTATTGAGGAAATCTAGTTAAGTCAACCCAATTTATAGCCTTTGGATATCACTATTATCCCATCGCGTCTTACTAGGATAGATATGATATTCTGCTTTGGCAAACATAACAAAATCGATTCTAGTCTTGACGAGTGCTATTCATTGGTAGGCATCTATTATAGACTTAATTTAATTTGAGGGATTTTCTTAGTTTATTGAATAAGATCTCACCAATTTTTACTTTTTTAAAATTATCATATGACTTTCATATCATAAACGTACAAAATAAACCATGCATCTCATGTAATTAAGAATAAAATAAACGTGACATAGTTATAGCCCAAACTAAATGGATTTCCCAAGCCAATGAGAAACCCTAAGGGTTAACCTAAAGGTAATAGCATCTTCTCCAAGTGCCTCTTTGGTCATCCTTTGCATGGTTGTCAGCTCCATTAGTGTTGATCACCATCAACTCATACTTAGCTAAATTCTAACCCTATACTACGTTACAATTACATAGTTTAAGAGAAACCTCGAGTTACATTCGAGGGGAGTAAGATGAGAAAAGAATGTACAACTAGAATTTCAAGAACAAGGCACGACACGCAGGTCGTATTTATTAAAATTTACAACCACCAAAATACAATCATATTGGGCTAGGGCTATAACTATACACCATGCTCAAACAACAAACACCGTGTTATACAAACAAGTGTAATGCAATTTCAACTTTTAGTTTTATTAATGAGGCACATTTGAAAAGAATCAGGATGTTCCAGCCAGTATCTCATACTGATTATAATTTTAGTCGCATCAAAACTCTTATCTAAAAGTGTTTGAATCTTTATACACTTTCGACATTATTCTGTTTCTTCCATAACGTTTATGCAGAATAGAAACCGCCATTAATAATTCGCATCACAGATTATATCTCACATATAAGTTGAATCGAAATTGACATATATCATATATATAATTTCAACAATTCGATTTCTAGCCTCTGAATATATCATATACATTCTAATCCGTATTAATCTCATTAAAACGATTGCATGTAATCATAAACAGAAAGTAACCAGAGATCATGCTCTTATCAAAACAAATCAGGGACTCTGAATCTGGCTCGGATACCAGTGAAGGAAACCGAAACAAAAAAGTAGCGAAATTTAAATCATTCGGCCTCCACCAGAATCGATTCGGAGAGTTGCCTGATTAGGGTTTCGAGATTTTACCTAACGTTTTCTCTGATTTTCTGTCGTTGGTCGAGTCACAAGCAACAACTTTTCGTTCCTGCCTCTATGGTATCCACACAAACGGATCTCACGACTCTTGAACGTCTCATGATCAGAAGCCTTAAAGAGCGTTTTTGATTCCTTATAACCGAATTGCTAGCTTCGATTAAAAGAATATTTTTGTTCTATTTGATTGTGTGGCTCTTGCGTTTCAGAAAACACAAAACATCCTTTTATAGGCAATAAATTTTACCCTAAAATTTACTGTCAAACAGAACTCTAATCCTGCTTAGAATAGGATTAGTTATATCCTTAATCCAATTCAGAATAGGATTAATTAAGCTCCTCATTGATCCGTTCTAAGTGTGTGACCCAATAGGTTCTCAAAACAATGGCAATGACAAAATTGTCACAGGCAATGAGCGGTATCTAGCAACACATCATTGCTACCCATGTAACGAGAATGTCAATGACTCGACGTAACCTTACTCGTGATAGATGTCACCGTGTAGTCTAATCCCTTTATCCTTTAATGTCTTGATTAGACACAAGTCATGGAATGTGTCACACTTGTATAGTCTAATCAGCGTTTCTTGATTCCTGAGTAGACTAATTAAACAAATAAAATCAATATCTCATATTGACTTATTCGAGCACGGCCATGCATTTCTTAGTCTCACTCTATCAAAGGGCCCAAGACATCACTCTTGTTATATAAGAGGGATAAATCCTATCTTGATCACTCAACATCCCTCTACATAGATCAAGGCATACCCAATTACTACCTTTATAGTCCATCCTGTTACGAATGACATCTAGCAGCATTAAAGTATGCAATTCTCTATGTTGGGATCTCTAATGATCTCAAGTCAAAGGATCACATACACCATCATCACTATGAGAATCGCTTATGACACTCATTTAACAATCCATGTAGCGTTCTCATGGAGGGTCGATCTAGTACATAGTTCTCTAACATGTACCTATGTGATGACTTGATATCCTATATCCATGATAATGGTCATCAGTCAACCACATACTAGTCTTATCGTATCATTGTTATCTTTGTTCACAATAATACTTGACTAGGGATATTTTAAGAATAGTGTGTTATTACTATTCTAAGGACATTATCATATAAGATTACATTACGCAGTTATAAGACAAATATAATAATGAACTATAATAAATAAAATGTCATGATACATAAAAAAATGCCAAAGTCAATCATCTAATGAATGGTTCTAAGGGTATAATCCAACACTTCTTAAGCTCCTCCAACTCCACTAATGCCATCCGATATTGGGGCCTAGAAATGGGTTCCGTACCGAGTACCAAATCGATGGTAAACTCAATCTCCTGATCTAGTGGTAAGCCTGGTAAGTCATCTGGAAGTAGATTGGGGAAATGTGAGAACCGATTATTTTGCACTGTACATGTGTATATATGTAATTTTTAATTTATTTTTGAAATATATTTGTAAATTTCAAGTAAAGAGTGATGTGGGCCCCACTTAGAATTTTGAGCCCAGATGTAGATATGACTGAAGGAATAGTGTACAGATAGTTCAATAATGATATTATGGAAAATTTGATGCCCAAATATCTTATTTGCATCATTTTGTGAATTATGGCAAACAAATTAGAAAATGACGGTTACATCCTGAGGGTATTTTCGTAAATTGTGCCCAAACTAAAATGAATTGGGTTGAAGTAAAAATACCATGATATTCTACATGAAAAAGAGGTTAAGATAGTGTCAAGAGATTTATCAAATCGATGGTTAAATCGAAGAAATTTGTCGGCAGGTCGCAAGGGATAAATTCGTAATTTTTCACCATCAGTACACCGCGCGTTGACGAAACCACTTCCAATCATCAAAATACATTTAATAAGATTATTTGGTGATGGAATTTGAAATTTTGGAGTGCAATTACA
This sequence comes from Heritiera littoralis, assembly GCA_031772115.1. Lineage (NCBI taxonomy): Eukaryota > Viridiplantae > Streptophyta > Magnoliopsida > Malvales > Malvaceae > Heritiera > Heritiera littoralis. The sequence goes on along the minus strand of JAPDPK010000100.1, from coordinate 2,064,370 downwards.
TGTTATAAAATTTACAGAAGCTTAAGAGCATTTTTGTCCAAAATCTCAAAACTAAGGGTAAAATGGTCATTTTATCAAGTGAAAGCTTCTAAATTTTGTCTTCCTTCTTCTTTGGCTGACCATACCTAGTCTTCTTCAACCCCCATTCACGCCATTGAAGAGAAGAAAAAGAGAAAAGAAAAGGAAATTTCCATAAGTCTTCAACTACTTACTTTTTGACTAAATTTTCTTCTACAAACATCTTCAACTAATCTTCCTCTCTTCATCTATACCAATAGTCCTTTGAATAAGTGACAAAATCAAGAGGAAGAGCAGCCCAAGAAATTTGGCCAAGAGAAGGTACAACCATGACTATTATTTCTTTTAATTTTAATGATGAATAATGGTAGATCTACTTGCATTAAACATGATTATGGTGTTAGATTCAACTAAATTTAGCTAAATCATGGTCAAGCACCATGAAGGGTATTCGACCATGTGAAGAACCTAAGGAAGACATGTTGACTTTTGCATGTTAATGGTGTTAAATGATGAAATGAACATAGATAAACATGAATACCATGTTTAATTGTTAAAATTTCATTAATTCTTCAAGAAGGCAATTTCGATCAACACAAGGGGACCATTGTGCATGGATGGTTTTGATAAATTGAGGGTAGATTTAGACTGTACGAATTACAAGGAGTTTGTCTGTGACGTCCCAGTCACCATACATTTCTTATTCATCTTTTGTCCTTTTTCCCTTAAACTTAGTTAGATTTGCTTGTCAATGTCAATCATACTTTTATTTCTTTTTGCTTACTGTCTAAGAGCTCAATATATTTAATTCAATTACAATAAAACAGACTAATGATACATGTATATATGTACCATCCATTTCCACAGGATCTCATACATCATCTTAACTTAAATCCCCGACATCTTATATACATGAATGCTAGTTGTACTGTACCATAGCTGAATTACAAGTTTACTTTGCATAACTACATAAGTATACCTTCTATACTACTTGGGAAGCGTCTCTTGAAGGTAAACTTTCAAAATCCACTCGTAGGCTCTTCTATTTAGAGCGAGGGATTACTCCGGATAGTCTGTATGAAAAATGTTCGTAAAAGGGTGAGTTTACGCTCAGTAAGAAAAATATGTAAAAGAGCGTGCTATGCCTCTATATGTATTTTTCCTACTTGGCTCTATAATGTCATGTAAAGCATTATAAAGCATGCATCATAAACCTCTTTCATGCATTGTTTGCAACCATGTATATTTCTTTCAAATGGTGTAGGCAAACATACTTTCTTAAAACATCATACTTCATACATACTTTAAAGCATCATACTTCATAAACTTACTTTGAAACATACATTGTATTCTTAAAACATACATCATGCTTCTTTACTTCAAAACATACTTCAAAACATCATACTTCATAACTTACTTCTTTACTTTAAAACATACTTCATAACGTACTTTAAAACATACTTTACATGCTTTTATAACATAGCATGCTTCATGTACTTCTTCAAAATATATTTCAAATACTTCTTTGAAATATCATTTACATACATACATACATACTTTCTTGAAACATCTTATACTTTCTTGAAAACATACTTCATATACTTCTTTTAAAACTTCTTGTACGAGTAAACCAAGTACTTTCGATTTCTTTATTCTTAGAAATCGCATAAACATATAGTTTTGATAACATAAAAACTATTCATACTTTTGTGGAGTTATGCACTACATCATCATCATCATCATAATCATGTGGCGTACCCCGTAGGGCCAGGAATTCTCCCTTAGCCGAACATGAAACAAAAACAGATTGGCCAGCTGTGGGTGGCTACAGCCAACACTAGTCAGGTGTCCTCTGTAGCAACTGAGGCCTGACTTATGGTCCTCAGCCCTTAACATACATCATTTCAGGACTTGATCAGAGCCCCTACTAGAAACATGAAAGTGCATAATCTCAAAACATATGCCATGTAGCTTCTAGCCATGACATTTCATACTTTTAGAAAATAGGTATGAAAACCTCTTTTCAAAACATGGCAGTCGACTGGCCTCATAGGGCAGTCGGCTGCTGCTTCATATTTTCATTTATCGAAATTATTTTCATTTAAAATTTCGATATTTTCATCTTTGAAAACATATAAGGGCAGTCGACTGGTCCATATAGCAGTCGGCTGGTTTTCAAACAGAATACTTCTTAAGAAATAGCAGTCGACTGGTACATATAGCGGTCGACTGTTTTTGAAACAGAATGCATCTCGGAAAATAGCAGTCGACTGGTCCTATAGGCAGTCGGCTGGTTTTGAAACAGAATGCATTTTCATAAATAGCAGTCGACCGTCTTACATAGCAGTCGACTGGTTTGGAACAGAAAGCTTTTCTGGAAAATAGCAGTCGACTGGCATACATAGCAGTCGACTGGTTTGAAACAGAATGCTTTTCTTGAAAATAGCAGTCGACTGGCATACATAGCAGTCGACTGGTTTGCATCGGTTTTCGGAAAACGACGTTTTGGTTGTCTCTAGGCAGTCGACTTCCCATTTAAGGCAGTCGGCTGCTCCTAGCCTAATTGGTACTAGGAGACAAATCCGAAAATGCATCTTTTCATGCACCAAAACAACTTACACTTAAAACATGTAAAAACATATAAAACATGCGGACATAGCCGCCTTACGTCCGTTACATAAATTCCTTACCTTGATTCCTTCGGAAACGCAAGATCACTTGATGCGTTAACCCTAGCTTTCACTCCTTCAAATCTGAAATCATCATATCAAAGCAAACCTTTAAGAATTTGCCATAAACATGTTATACTAATTCAGTACAACACCATACCATAAACATACTTGAACAAATCATCTTCTTCTCTTACCTTTTGCTAGTGACCAAAATCTCAAACTTTGAGATCTCTTCCAATACTTGGAATCAATCCACCAAACTTCAGATATAGCCTCGTCTAGTGACTAGGATCATTTTTCGTCTAACAAACTTAACGATTTGGTTACTAAACAAGGGTGTTTGTCAAGGTAGCTATGGAAGAAAACTTATGGAAACTTGGAGAACACGAGGGAGAGGGCTGGAAGAGAGGGCTGGACTGGCTGACGTTGGGTGATGGCTGGGGATGGTCATGCAACTTCATTAAATGCCTCCCTATCCAATATCATCTCATCTCAGCCACTTAACTCCTTGACTCCTTTTGACCCATTAATTCTCTTCTTCCTTTTTGACTCAAGACCATTTGTCCATTTAATCTCAATAATATTTCTGATTTAATTCTTGTCTCATACTCTTAATATTTTTCTGATATCAACCTAATAAATCATTTGTCTTATTGACTATTAACTTCCTTATTTCTCCATACATCATGCATACATCATTCATACATTAAGCTTCATATTCATTTAATTGGTCTTCTTTCTTCCTATTCCATTTATTTTCCTGACATCAATATTAATTGACTACTTGATTATTTAATCTTTCATCTCCTTACTTCTTCCATGTTCCATACATCCTTCATACTTCATAATTCTCATGTCCATTTACTTCATTTAAGCCAAAATGCTTTACAATTATGGAGGAATTTCATGAAATTGGGGGATTTCACATTCTCCCCACCTTAGAGAATTTGGTCCTCCAAATTTAAATCAGGTTATGTCTTAAACAGTTCTTGATACTCTTCATTTTCAAGCTATTTAGCTTCATGTACCTTTTTCCATAGTGTGGTATTGTCAATAATCTTAACCAATGGGATCATCATAGACTTCTATATCATATCTTTTCTGTTCAAAATCCCGAATGGCTCTTTCACATGACTTGTCTTTCTATACTTCTAAGGTTTCATCTTTCATGACATAAGATGAATTCTGAATTATACTTTCGAAGCATTGACACTTTCTATTCTTATAGCATTTCATAGTGTCATCCCGTACTTGTATAATAGCTATTTTCATAACTAAACTCAGTCAATGGCAGATGGTCGTCCCATGAGCCTTTAAAATACATAGCACCAGCTCTTCACATGTCCTCGAGCGTCTAAATCATGCGCTCGGACTGCTCATTAGTCTGCGGACGAAAAGCTGTGCAAAACTTTCAACTGAGATTCCATGGTTCCTTGCTAATCTCCTTAAATGAGAATTGAACCTGAAATCTCTATCACATGAATTTGCTCATTGGAACTCCACTTAATCTTATGACATTCTTTCATCTACATTTCTGCCAAAGCACTAAGTACATCCATAGACTTCTTAAGTAGTAAGTGGGCTTACTTAACAGATCTGTTCATCAATTCTGGCTTAATCCTTATACTAGTCATCATTCCCAATTTACTTTGAAAGCATAACATTTAGCTTAAGGCTTGGAAATTTCTCAAGTAACTTCTTACTTTCTTGTCATCATATGAACCATTATTCTTTCATGCTTCTGACTCATAGCATTTGCCATCACAATGGCTTTTTTATACTTTCTTTCTTTTGCCCTTTTTAATACCCACATACTAATCACATTTTAAACTATTAACATAGTTCTTTTAATTCGTATCCAAAAATGTTCTCTTCTCATAGCATCAAACATGCCTATGAATGAACATCTTCATTTCCCTATGTACTCTAGGGATCAATCAGGAAGGATACTATAGTCGGCTAGGTAACCGAGTAGAGTATGGAAGGTACTTTAGAGCACCTGTCGTGTTTCGGTCCCTAGATGCGACTATAGAGAATAATTACCGTCGTTGAGATAACTCATCTCTCATATTAATTCATATTCCTTTCAGAGTAATACTTTTATAGCATAAAACATTTAAGTAAAATCGACTAATATAAGTCAATCATCATTCTCATTTATACTCCTTTCACATCGTAAACTAAAAATCCTTTACATAACCATACTACCTTTATTGACTTTCTTTACAACTTAGTCAGATCATACAACATACTTTTGTCTTATACATCTTTAACATTTACATCATAGTTAACAGGTGTCTTTCCTTTCTCTTTAGCAGTAGCCTTGCGCTGTGGTTGAGGAGTCCCCTCAGATTCCTCGAATGTCCTCATGTCTCTCTTGGGACAATCTTTGATCAAATGTCCTCGTTCACCACATCTGAAACATGTGCCACTTGCCAACCGGCATGGCTGTGATTTATGGAACTTTTTGCAATGTTCACACCTTTGTCCTATACTCTTAGGTGAACTAGCTGAATGTCGGAATCTATCATCATTCATCTTGATTCCCGTAGCTCTAGGATTCCCTATACCATAATCATCATAATACTCCTAACTCAATATAAATTCCACATAACCATTAAATTTAATTAATAATCATTTTCTTGCTTACCTATTAAGGCTCCTTCATATGGCCTACATCTCTTAGATGAGCATCCATCTTTCGAGATCTTCCTTTCTGACTTCCGCTTTATCGGTTTCTTACTTTTACTTTGGATTCGAAAATCAGTTTGATGAAGCTCATAGTCCTGCTCACACAACTGAGCCTTACGGACGGTCTCATTATAAGTAGTGACACCTATAGTGTACAACTTGGATTTGATAGGAGACTTCAATCCTTCTATAAATCTGTATATCTTATATCCTTCACTCCTGATGGTCTCTCGATCGAATCCGCTTAGAGAAATAAACCTTGACTCATATTGATTAACTGACATTGTCCCTTGAGTCAATTTCAAAAATTCAATCTTCAACCTAGTCTGATCAGTGCGTGGGATGTACTGCTCAGTAAAGGCTTCTAAAAATTTATCCCACGTAACCTCAACATGTTGGGCTTCCAAAAAGGCCTGAGTGGACTGCCACCAATACTTTGCATCATCCACTAACAGATAAACAGCCAAACCTACTTTTTCCCTTCCGGAACATAACATATACTCGAAAGATCTAGTGACCGCCTTCACCCAATTCACTGCGGCCAATGGGTTCTTATCCCCCTTAAACTTAGGCGGATCCAGCTTCTTATATTTCTTAATCAAGGTCATACTGCAATAGGCTGTGAGATCCCGCCTTTCAATAACTGGGAATGGTGGGGGTAACTCTGTCTGTACTGGTGGTGGCTGTACCATAGGAATGGCGAATGGCACACTTGTGACCATGTTAGGAAAATTCGCCATAAACTGCGTAAACATAGTGGTCATATTCTCCACTTGCTTTTCCATCTTCGCTAACCTAGTGTTTGGGCTATGAGGTAGAGATGGAAAAGAAAACTGTGTTGGTGACTGTTCTACATAATTCCTTCCTCTTCCTTCACCAACATCCCTTCTATCTGAGCTCATTCTGTCGATAAAATCACAAAGTTGAGCTACTTAGTATAACTTCAAACAGTTATACATCGTATATGTATTCAGACAAGTACAGTACAATTGGGGATATACTCTACTTCTAACTCATCGACACCGACAAACCTCAATCTAATTGCTCTGATACCACTCTGTGACGTCCCAGTCACCATACATTTCTTATTCATCTTTTGTCCTTTTTCCCTTAAACTTAGTTAGATTTGCTTGTCAATGTCAATCATACTTTTATTTCTTTTTGCTTACTGTCTAAGAGCTCAATATATTTAATTCAATTACAATAAAACAGACTAATGATACATGTATATATGTACCATCCATTTCCACAGGATCTCATACATCATCTTAACTTAAATCCCCGACATCTTATATACATGAATGCTAGTTGTACTGTACCATAGCTGAATTACAAGTTTACTTTGCATAACTACATAAGTATACCTTCTATACTACTTGGGAAGCGTCTCTTGAAGGTAAACTTTCAAAATCCACTCGTAGGCTCTTCTATTTAGAGCGAGGGATTACTCCGGATAGTCTGTATGAAAAATGTTCGTAAAAGGGTGAGTTTACGCTCAGTAAGAAAAATATGTAAAAGAGCGTGCTATGCCTCTATATGTATTTTTCCTACTTGGCTCTATAATGTCATGTAAAGCATTATAAAGCATGCATCATAAACCTCTTTCATGCATTGTTTGCAACCATGTATATTTCTTTCAAATGGTGTAGGCAAACATACTTTCTTAAAAACATCATACTTCATACATACTTTAAAGCATCATACTTCATAAACTTACTTTGAAACATACATTGTATTCTTAAAACATACATCATGCTTCTTTACTTCAAAACATACTTCAAAACATCATACTTCATAACTTACTTCTTTACTTTAAAACATACTTCATAACGTACTTTAAAACATACTTTACATGCTTTTATAACATAGCAGGCTTCATGTACTTCTTCAAAATATATTTCAAATACTTCTTTGAAATATCATTTACATACATACATACATACTTTCCTTGAAACATCTTATACTTTCTTGAAAACATACTTCATATACTTCTTTTAAAACTTCTTGTACGAGTAAACCAAGTACTTTCGATTTCTTTATTCTTAGAAATCGCATAAACATATAGTTTTGATAACATAAAAACTATTCATACTTTTGTGGAGTTATGCACTACATCATCATCATCATCATAATCATGTGGCGTACCCCGTAGGGCCAGGAATTCTCCCTTAGCCGAACATGAAACAAAAACAGATTGGCCAGCTGTGGGTGGCTACAGCCAACACTAGTCAGGTGTCCTCTGTAGCAACTGAGGCCTGACTTATGGTCCTCAGCCCTTAACATACATCATTTCAGGACTTGATCAGAGCCCCTACTAGAAACATGAAAGTGCATAATCTCAAAACATATGCCATGTAGCTTCTAGCCATGACATTTCATACTTTTAGAAAATAGGTATGAAAACCTCTTTTCAAAACATGGCAGTCGACTGGCCTCATAGGGCAGTCGGCTGCTGCTTCATATTTTCATTTATCGAAATTATTTTCATTTAAAATTTCGATATTTTCATCTTTGAAAACATATAAGGGCAGTCGACTGGTCCATATAGCAGTCGGCTGGTTTTCAAACAGAATACTTCTTAAGAAATAGCAGTCGACTGGTACATATAGCGGTCGACTGTTTTTGAAACAGAATGCATCTCGGAAAATAGCAGTCGACTGGTCCTATAGGCAGTCGGCTGATTTTGAAACAGAATGCATTTTCATAAATAGCAGTCGACCGTCTTACATAGCAGTCGACTGGTTTGGAACAGAAAGCTTTTCTGGAAAATAACAGTCGACTGGCATACATAGCAGTCGACTGGTTTGAAACAGAATGCTTTTCTTGAAAATAGCAGTCGACTGGCATACATAGCAGTCGACTGGTTTGCATCGGTTTTCGGAAAACGACGTTTTGGTTGTCTCTAGGCAGTCGACTTCCCATTTAAGGCAGTCGGCTGCTCCTAGCCTAATTGGTACTAGGAGACAAATCCGAAATTGTATCTTTTCCTACATAAAACAACTTGTACATCTCTCCAAAACATGTAAAACATCATAAAAACATGCGGACATAGCCGCCTTACGTCCGTTACATAAATTCCTTACCTTGATTCCTTCGGAAACGCAAGATCACTTGATGCGTTAACCCTAGCTTTCACTCCTTCAAATCTGAAATCATCATATCAAAGCAAACCTTTAAGAATTTGCCATAAACATGTTATACTAATTCAGTACAACACCATACCATAAACATACTTGAACAAATCATCTTCTTCTCTTACCTTTTGCTAGTGACCAAAATCTCAAACTTTGAGATCTCTTCCAAGACTTGGAATTAATCCACCAAACTTCAGATATAGCCTCGTCTAGTGACTAGGATCATTTTTCGTCTAACAAACTTAACGATTTGGTTACTAAACAAGGGTGTTTGTCAAGGTAGCTATGGAAGAAAACTTATGGAAACTTGGAGAACACGAGGGAGAGGGCTAGAACGAGAGGGCTGGAAAGAAGCTGGCTGACGTTGGGTGATGGCTGGGGGATGAGTCATGCCATTTCATTTATTGCTTCCCTATCCAATATCATCTCATCTCAGCCACTTATTCCTTGACTCCTTTTTGACCCATTAATTCTCTTCTTCCCTTTTGACCCAAGACCATTTGTCCATTTAATCTCCAATAATATTTCAGATTTAATTCTTGTCTCATACTCTTAATATTTTTCTGATATCAACCTAATAAATCATTTGTCTTATTGACCATCAACTTTCATATTTCTTCCATACATCATGCATACATCATTCATACATTAAGCTTCATATTCATTTAATTGGTCTTCTCTCTTCCTATTCCCTTTATTTTCCTGACATCAATATTATTTGACTACTTGATTATTTAATCTTTCATCTCCTTACTTCTTCCATGTTCCATGCATCATTTTCCTTTCATAATTCTCATGTCTATTTACTTCATTTAAGCTAAAATGCTTTACAATTATGGAGGAATTTCATGAAATTGGGGATTTCACATTGTCGGTATGCTCGGATTTAAAATCCGACGCAAAACAAAGAAGTTATGTTATACGACCGGTAGAATTTATACAGCAAAAATATTTGCAGTGTCCAATGTGGCTGTATTGATACATGAATAATAGCTTAAAAATAAGGATTTAATGAGCTAATATTTTTGGTAAAATTATCTGTAGCCTGGGAGTAACGAATTACGGTTGGTGCACTTGGAAGAGTTGTATACGCCAGACAGGTAAGGGATGCGTATGCGATCTGTAGGGATATCCCGAGTGCATCATTTTATTATGCATGATTTTATGGGAATATTTTTGAAATAATATGCTTTCAAACTGTGGATTTGTGGCTGTTGTGAATTTTGGAACTGTACTAAATTTGCAGGAAGGCTAAGGAAATAGCAGCTGTTATGCTGCTGAAATTCCTTAGAAAATTTTCTAAAAATCTCATAAAATATTTTAATGCATATTGGGATAACTTCCTAGTTTTGGAAATGATGAATTTAATATTTTTCATAAAACATGAATATACCAAAAAATATTATTTAAATATTCATGTTATCTATTTTAATGAAAGTGAGGTTACTAAAAATTCCTCCTACATGTTTTATAGTATATGAAATGGTTTATGAAGTGAAAAGTGGAAAAGTGAATATTTTATAAATTATTTTTCATAAATATTCACTTAATGATTTAATAAAATCTTTATGGACTGACTGATGATTTTAATTATCTTATTGATTTCCATAAAAGTGACATGATGATGAGAATACTGTTTCGAGACTGATAGGCCCCTTTATCATGCTGATATGTGATATGTGACATGTGATATGTATTCAGTCCCAGTGGACACTTGATTAGTGTACGACCAAAGACATCTATAGACTATGGCTGTAGATCTGACATGATTATTCTACCTTACGAGGATTATTGTATGATATAATTCGGGTGATGCCTTAGTCTCCACTGTTTTTATAATATGAAAAGTGATGATTAAATGAAAAATGACATGAAAAATATGAATGGTGATTTATATGTTTTAAATAAGATAAATGATGATTGTATAAACAGTTTTATTGTACTGAATTAAGTATACTACTGTTTATGAGATTTCAGTGATACATGTGATATGTGATATGTTTTCAAAAGAAAATGGAAAATGGTTAATCTAATATTCTTTTGTGATTTAAATTGAATATTAGATTATGTGATTAAATGTTTTATATATTGAAAGTATTGATTTGAAAAGAACATGAAATGTCATGGGAAAAAGTGATTTATTTTCAAAATCAATACTTACTCCTATAGTTGCTTCTAGGTTCCGGAACAAGACAAGTATTTCAAAATACCCTCCTTACTCTATTTGAATCCCTAGTCAACTATAGTATCCTTCCTATTAGGGTCCTTAGTACACCTATAGGAATTAAATGATTTTATAGCATATAGATTTCATGATATCAAGTATTACATACAATTCCTTGACTGAGTCGTGGTTTGCTCACTCCTTTATTTTTAACATCTACAGAGTATTTCTAGTGACTGCGTGATATATCATCCGAGGATTTTGGTTGCGTATTTGAATACCTTGAGACAGCTAGCTTATATCCTGGAGGTATAATCATTTATTTTATATGTTCACACTTATTTTATAGTACTATTGTGTGGTATTATAAATAGGGGATGTAAATGATAAACAAATTACGATATGTAAATAGTTTTATTTAATTATGAATTACAGTTTAAAAATGTTCACTGTATAAGGAAATGGGAAATAAAGACATTGGAGACAGCCCAACCCTTGTGATATGTGTGAAAAAGTGTAAAATACTGTATATACGGGATGTGACAAGAAATCCTTGCCCACAGGAATCTCGGACAGCTTTGGACGTTTCTTTTCTACGTCCTCCACATATCCAATGTAACCTTCAATCACATCACACATAACACTCAAACAGTTTAGTAACAACATTTTACTTTCATTACTTATCTAATAATTTTACAATATATCTTTCAGGATGCGAGAAGGTAATAATACAATATATCTTTCAGGATGCGAGAAGGTAATAAACTTAGTATAATAGTCTAGACTAACATAGTTCTCAGCTAACCAATCCATTCCTAAGATTACATCAAAATCATACATGTTCAACAAATTAGGTTAGCTATCATTTCCTTCTTTCTTACTATCTCTTACAATTTCTATACACAACATTAGTCACTTGTAATTCTCTAAATGGTGTATTAATCTGTAGGGTACACCCTAGGAGTTCATGTTTTACAGGTATCTTACTAGCACATGTAGGTACAAAAATGAATGCGTAGATTCAAGATCAAATAACACAAGTATTGATATATCAAAAATATAAATCTTACCCTTAATCACATCTATAGAAGCATCAGCAGCCTTCTGATCTAATGCAAACACCTGACCCTATGTCACAGCTTTCTTACCCTTCTTTGCTGCTGTAGCACGTCTCAACTGTGAGGGTGTCGCCTTCTCTGACTCAATCTGTGCTGGGCTGCTAGAGGTGGAACAGTAACTGGAACTGTAGATGCAACTGCCTCTCTCAACATTGAGCAATCTCTAACCAAGTGCCCTATCTATCTGCATCTGAAATAGGCCTTAGTGAGCATATAATAAGGCTGAGTACTGTGCAACCTACCACAAAGTGTACACCTGGTCCCCCTCTGAGTAGTGTTAGGGCTAGTAGTAGGAGTAGTAGCAGTAGATCTAACAAATCTATCCTCTGAAATCCGGATACCTGATGTCCTAGCCTTCTTACGTTGCCATCTACCTGGTCTGTCCTTAGGACCCCTCTTCACCTTCTCCTTTCCTTTACATTTAGCATTAGAACCCATATCAACATGAAACTATTCATAGTCCCTCTCACATAGCTGTGCCCGTCTCAGTGCCTCATCATAGGTCCTAATGTCAAGAAGAACTGACCGAGTCTTAATAGAGGGTCTCAATCCAGCCATAAATCTATCAATCCAATATTCTTCGCTAGTCTTAGTCTGGGGGTCAAAACGACTAAGAGTGGTAAATCTGGACTCATATTGGTCCATAGTCATACTTTCTTGAGTCAACTCTAGAAACTCTGCTGCCACTTTTTTTGCGTTGTACGGGGAATATACTGTCTATAGAAAGCCTCCAGGAATATCGTCTAGGTCACCACTAGATGCTGGGCTAATAACACTGTCAATGTGATTTCCACCAATGCTCCGCATCATCAATCAACTGGAACATTGCCAAGCCCACTTTCTCTGTCTTCGAACACCGTAAGTACTTAAATAACTTCTCGATAGCATTAACCTAATGCTCAGCCACCATAGGATCCTTATCCCCCTTAAATTTAAGGGGATCTAACATCTTGAACTGCCTCACGAGATTAACATCACAGTAGGACTCAATATCGGCAGGCTGCGGCTGTACTGGTGGTTGTAGTGCTACTGGTGGCTGGGGTTCAGGTTGTGGCTAGGGAGCTGGCTGTGCCGGTACAGGCTGAGGTGGGGGTGGTGCTACTTCTAGAGTTGCTGCTGCTCTTTCTCTCTCAGCTCTATCAGCATTATACATCACAATAAAATCTGTTAACATCTGTTCCACCATTGTAATTCTCGTATTAGGACTCTTAGGTTGCAAAGGGAGTGCAGGTTCTGGGGTGGGTTCCAGTGCTAGCTCTGGAATCGCTCCACCCTACCGCGACCTCTATCTCATCTAGTAAACCTTCGCCCATTGATTTCTACGTGGCATAGACATTCAAATAAGTTTTTACTCAATTGAATCATTTATACATTCAAACTATACAGTACTACAGTGGATGTACTCCTATTCGAATATAAAGACACCGACAGACATTAGAACAACCTTGCTCTGATACCAATTAAACTATAACGATCTATAATACACAGTAATTTCTCATAATTACACACACAGTAAGATGGTTAGGCTGTCCGTGATGTCTTTATCACACTCAGTTTGAACAGTAAGTCACTTTTTAATAAATTTCTATTTATAACTTATATAATTATTTACAACAAAATATTATTTACAACATCTTCAGATATTCTACATCCCTTGTACAAGAATTATACAACTGTAGTACTGTACATAATAAGTCTAAACATATAAAAAAATGAAAAATACCTCTACAATCCTATCAAAGCTACCCAGGGTACTATAAATGCAACCGAAATCCGTGGAGCGGAAAATAAAATGATCACTGCAAATAATTTGTGGAGTAAAAAAATAAGAGGTGAGCTAACGTGTTCAGTAAGAGAATCATATGCAAGACTGACACTATGAAATCTATATATTTAAAACATTTAGATCCTAATTGTGCACTGAGGTATAAATTAGGAAGGATACTATAGTCGACTAGGAAACCGGAAGGAGTATGGGAGGTATTTTAGAATACCTATTGTGTCCCGGCTCCTAGAAGCGACTATAGGGAGTAATTAGTTGAAATTGATATGAATAAACACTTTAATCACTTGAAAACAATTCATGGTATTATTCAATATATATATATATATATATAAAACAAGATATATAAACACTATAATTAAAACACTTCAGTAAACAATTTAGTATAGAAATCTAGTAAACAGTACAGTAATCACTTTAAAATTTCATTATACAGTCAACGCTTAAAATATTCACTTCAGTACCAGTAGCATTTTCAGTGAAATAAACAATACAGTACAGTGGAGACCAAGCAACACCTAAAGTATATCATGCTATAATAATATCCCAAAAAGGGAGAAACAATAACACGTGAGACATATGGCCATAGTCTGTGGGGTCCACAGTGTACACTTTTTAGGTGACAATTGTGGAAGCTGAAGACTTGGCGGGTCTATCAGCAACAGTAACAGTAGTAACAGTACACGTGACACGTGAGCAAGATACGAGACCTAACAGTCTCAAAACAGTGTATATACAGTAGAAACACCATTTATGAAATCAATTTTATTGATAATATCTTCAATCAGTCCATAAATAAATATACTGAAAAATATATTCACTTCAGGAATAAAAATTCATAAAATATTCACACTTCAATATTCTTTGCTAAAAATGTTCTATTTATCTATAGAACAGTAATAAGTACATGCCGGTACCTTCATGTAATTAAAATTCTTTAACATGAATATTTAAATATTATTTTTTGGTAAATAATAAAATTATGCAATTTTAGTAAATTACATGAGAATCACTTGGAATTCTATTTGTTTCCATCATTTAAGAATATTAGAAATAATTTCTTAGAATTTCTATAATTTTCAGCAGAATAATGGCCGTTTCTAACCTAACCCTCATGCATTGAAAATACAATTTATAAACCAGCCAGTATCCACAATTTCACCAATTCTAAAGCATTTGATTTCCAAACCATTTCATAAAATTAATTTGAACCAAAACATGCATTCACAATATCCTTACAGCTTACACACTCATCCCTTGTCGTTTTTCTACTGACTTGTCGATAACACTACTTGATATTCCTTTACTCTCGGGTTGCAAAACATTATATAAATCACCATTATTCACCATACTTAAATTTCTAAAATATTTTTCTCCACTAAATTCAGCTACATTATCAATAGTAAATATTTAACCAGTTTAAATTACACCGGTGCTAAAACATAACTTTGCCTACTTAACTCTGATTTTAATTCTGACTTCACCAGTAGTCTCCTTGTAATTTCTACAGTCTTATGGAACTCTAAATTCATCAAATTGAGCACAAAAACCTCTTCCCCTTGCCATGGCCAAATTCTCCCTAAATGAATTCTCATAGTTTTTCAACAATTTAACACCTAAATCATGCTTATTCATGCTTTTTCATTAATTTGGCACCATTTTTATACATCAAAGAACAAGGATTCATGGACTTCCATCAATGGCCAAAACCCTATGGTAAGAATTGAATAGGATTTAATTCAATCTAAGCTTAAAATCATGCTTAGGAAGCTTAATTTCATCATTTCCTACCTTTAAAGCTTAAAGGAAATGAAAGCTTAAGGTAGTGTCGTGAGGTTGAAGAAGAGAGGTGGGAGTGGTTGGCCATGCTATGTAGAAGGATTTAGAATATTCTTCATAATTGCAAAATGACCATTTTACCCTTACTTATGGAAATTTTGGACTTTTATGCTCTTAAACTTCCATAGTTTTTCTGACTAGTCAATTTAACTCCAAAATATTTTATTTAATCACTAAATGTTATTATTGGACATAATTTGGTGAATGAAGGTGATTTAATTAAGGTTTGATCTACCATAAAGGTGAAATTACAAAAAACCCCTACCGGGCCAATTACGTAAATTTTTTATTTCACAACCAATTTGATTTATCTATCGACATAGCTTAGGACTTATTTATATGTAGACTATCATACCTCAGTTAGTAGGTCAAAAGTCAATTTAGTTTGACCGTTATTAATGAAAGTTCAACTGGGCTATGTCTTAATCATCATTTCCTAAATTATGGCACACTTCCCAAAAATAATCTAAATAAGGATTTTAAGTTCCAAATTCTTACCGTAGGATTATTGTACTCTCTGCACCATATATGTCTTGTCTCACATCCATCTGGGCACTGTAGAGCCTGTGGGGCCCACCATACTGTATTAGGTTTTCCCTGCGAAATACACAGGAATGGAACAGTTGTGAGTATCCTTACATGTACAACAGTACCATAATACATGGCTCTCACATAAAACCATGAGAATCACTCCCTTTAGGTTTTGACCAACATGGTATGTGTATGAATATGGTATTGTTTCATGTATAAATGATGTAGAATCAGTGTACAGAGTGTGTAGAACATGTTTACAGCTTTAGATTATTGAAACAGAAGGTGTAAGCAAGAAAGGGCATTTCGGCCAGGAAGAGCATGAGGAATTCATGCTCAATTTGATGTAATTTTGGTCCTAGAATATTGTATAAATTAATACAAGATTGTTGGCATAGTTAGAACCGAAACGGAAGTGATTTGACGATAGTCGCAGTGTTAGCATTGATAGGAAGTAGACCGAATTTGCAACTGCAGTAGGCAATGTAGTAAGTTATGAGAAGTTATAAACTTGTTATAACTATAATATGAAGAACTGATTGTACTTATGTGATAATTTGCAGCTTAGAAGTGAAAACGAACATTAGTACTATCAGGCTATTTGAAAAAAATCAGTGGTAAGGAATATATGTAAGAGACGTAGGGATACTATGTTGCATTGGGAATGATGAAAATGAGTTTTATGAGATTAAACTTGATGATTCGATTAAAATGTGAAACTAGAATTGTGGTTGTAAATTGTGTTTTCTTTAGGAGGTTAGGATAGGTAATGCCATTATGCTGTCGAAATTTCCTAAAAATGACTTAAATCCTTAGAATCATTATTTGGCATGGTTTTTGTGTTTAGAAGTGACATGAAAATGTGTTTTGGTTACGTTTCTTAAAGGTTGCAAGTGCATTCAAAATTTGTAACTCAGTTTCGAAAGGGATTTTTATTAATTTTCACCATTCTCAAGATGCACTCATGTTTTCATATCATTGTTATATGTAAATAAAATATTTTGAACACTGGTTATTGAACTGAGAATATTTGGTGAATTTTTATACTTCAACTATAATGATTTCTAATTTGCGTACCTTATGAACTGACTGAAGATATACATTTCTAAATTGATTTCCGTTAACGATTCTGAATTGGATTATGAAATGTATCAACTAAAGTTTAAAAGACTAACTGAAATGCATGTTTTTGATTGACTAAGTCTATTTGACTGAACGTTCTGATTGTTTGACTGAGGTTAATGTTTGGAGTGTCTGATTGAAGTTAACATTTTGAGTGTCTGATTGACGTGAATGTTTTGATACTGTGAACTGACTGAAAGAGTTTTGCTGAAATTGTTTTACTAGTAACATCTATTTTCCTATTAAAGTTTATGATTTAGATATTTTGGATCTAATCAAATATATTGAACAAAATGTATTGATTTCTGAACAAATGATTTGAAATGAAAATTGATTCCCAAGAGTTTCATATCTTAAGTCATGGGGTGGTAAATCCCTAGCTAATCCAGGCACTCCCAGGTCCTAAAAATAAAAATGTGTGTTTATATTATTATATTCAGTTTTGAAAACATAAAGTATGTTTTATTGCTTTTCATAGGAATCAAGTAAATGTTTTAATACTGTTGGCTCCAAAGCTATTTATGGGTCATGCTCTTCCATTCGGTTCCATTCTCTTGCTGATAAACCTTGGTCATGTGTTCAACACCACAGTCGTCACCTGACCCGTTTACTCTGTGGACCCCTTTTTGACTATGGCCATGTGTCGATGTTATTCACTATTGGATATTTATATTGCATGAGTCTATCGGATGATGCCTAGTCTCTACTATATTGTTTTACTGTGGTGGTAAATCCATTGCTAATCCAGGCACTCCCAAACTTTATTGATTATTGATTTCAGAGGATTTGTTAAATATGGTTTCTAATCTCTGTGCTGTTTACTGAAAAAGGATTATTATACTGTTTAATGACTAATTTTTTATTAGTTACTGAATTACCACTGAAATGTTTATTGAATGGTTTACTATACTATTGATTGATGGTTTACTAAGTTATTTTATTGACGGTTTATTGGTATGACTACTGAACTATTCACTGATCGTTTTCTGAATCATTTACTGAGTATTCATTGACCATTTACTGATCTTTTACTGAACCGTTTTTTGAAAAGTCTATTAGCTAATTACTGAGTGTTTACTGAACTGTGTATTAAGTGTATACTGACTAATTGCTGATTGTTACTGAACGTTTTACTAAACTATTTAGTGAGTGTTTACTAAACTATTTTACTAAACTATTTATTGAAACGTTTACTTATTGTCAGAAATTATCTACTGAAATGCTTACTGATTGTCTAAACTATTTTTGGATCATTTACTGACTGTTTGCTAATCGTTTTCTGATTGTTCACTATCATTCACCAAACCGTTTACTGATCGTTTCTTGAACTATTCACTAATCATTTATTATCTATTCTCTGATCGTTTACTAAAATGTTTTTCTGAAATGTTTACAGTGTGATTTACTAAATGGATTTTTGTACAGTTTATTGAATTGTTTACTTAACGGTTACTAAAGTGCATATTTAATTATTTAATTGAACTTTTTCTAAAAACATGTTATGAGTGAGTGATTTATATTTATTTACGGAATGGTTTTCCTAAGTATATGATTTTCAGATAAACTTACTGAAGGATTTTCTGAGTGTGTGATTGGTTTGCTAAACGTGTGATTTCTAAACAGCTTTCTGAGTGTAATCATTGATTGATCTAAGAAACTATTTTCCAAGGATCAGTTTCTGAACTATTTTCTGAACAGTGTTCTAAGTGACTTACTGATCGATTTATTGAAGTGTGTTATTGTGTGATTTACTAAATGATTTTCGAACCATTTACAGTGAGATCTAAACAATTTTCTAAATTGGTTACTGTGTGAATTCCTAAATGATTTTCTAAATGGTATTTTGTGGGGCTAATTTCTAAACAGATTTTTGTGTCATCAAATGCGATTGATTTCTAAGCAGTTTTCTCAGCATGTGTATTTTCGATTGATTTTATGAATTATATTCTGAGTAAGTGATTTCTTATCGATTTTTTGAACGGTTATCTGAGTGTGTGATTCTCTGATTGATTTTGAACTGTTTATAAAAACGATTTACTGAACGGTGAATTGAATGGTTTATTGAATATTTTACTAAACCATTTGATAAGATTGTTGACTGTTGTGTATTGTCACTAAAGATTTTGAAAGGTTTTGACATCGAGTTGATGCATATGAATTCGTCTCTATAAAGTTTTCTGAAATTCTCTACAGTCGAACTTAGGGATCGGGATAAGTGAGGTGATCTAATGTCACAGCCCGTGACCCTATTTTTCACCTTATTCTATACATCTTATTTGGTTGGGCTGTCTGCGATACTTTACTTTTCTTTTACATATACACAATTTCATATTAAATTATAATATGAATTACATCCCCGATTTCTACTTCATAAGAAAGTAGTACTGTCGATAAGTCTAAATACAGAAAATAAATGATCATACCTTATTAAATAAATCGACCTGTCGCATTCCCCAAATGCGCAGTTGAAAATCCTTTAAGTGCTGGACTCTCAGTCTTCGAAAACCTGAAATGTTAAAATTAAAGGGTGAGCAAACCACGGCTCAGTAAGGGAATTATATGCATACTTGATATTCAGCTTCCTATATGCTAAAATCTTTTTTGATTTTTCCTATGGGCTCTAGGCTCGCATTAGGAAAGATACTACAGTCGGCTAGGGATCCGGATGGAGTAAGGTAGGTATTTTGAAATACCTATCTTGTTCCGGAACCTAGAAGCAACTGTAGAGAGTAATATTCTTTCTTGTTTTGAAATTCAAATCCTTTCCTTTTTATTCCGTAACATTTTCATATTCTTTTTCTAAATAATGCTTTTATGAAATAAAGCATTTAAATAAAATAACTAATATTCATATTTTCTTTGAAAAGAATATTAATTAAATTCTCATCATTCTCATTTAAAACTCATTTCATGTTTTACTGTACAACCATAATTAGTACAGTACTTTAAATAGCAAAATCCGCTATTAAATCCTTTTCGTACAACATATATATCATTTAAATCTAATATTCAATTTAAAAATTAAAATAAGAATATTAGATTTATTTTCCTCCTTTTTCCTTTTGAAAACATATCACATATTCATGTCATATATAGTCTAATATTCAATTTAAAATCATTGTAAGAATATTAGACTTATAAACTCTTTTTCCTTTTGAAAACATATCACATGTTCATATTACATATCATATGAAAGTCATTTCGTAGTACTAAAATCGGTACTGAAATAAGCATTTTGTAAAATGTGTAAATCACTTTCATTTAACTTATCACATATTATGTAAAACATTTTCACATATGAAGACTTAGGCACACACGCCCAGCCCGTCCACTGGGTCGTTACTCATATCATGCTATAGACCCCGAAGGGTATAAATAATCATGTCAGATCTATGGCCATAGTCTATAATTGTCCTCGGCGGATCACTGATTAGGTATCGGCCGGGACTACATATCACATATCACATGTTACATATCACATATCACGTATTACATATCACATGTCGGCATGATAGAGGGCCAACTAGTCTCAAAACCAAGTTTTCATCATAAAATAACCTTTACGAAATTTATAAAATATATAATTTCATAATTTAAAATCATAAAGGTTATAAAACTATTTAGTGAATATTTAAGAAATAATTATGAAAATATTCATAAAAATATTCACTTTACTTCTTTTCATTTTTCGTCTCGTATTACATGTATTTTACATATTAAGAGAATTTTCGGTGATTTCATTATCACCATTCTCGAAGAGGATTTTCGGTGATTTCCTTATCACCATTCTTGAAAACATGAATAATTTAAAATCATTTTTATTTTATTCATGTTTTTATGAAAATATTCATTTTCTCGGTTTTCGTAGATGAAAATAATTTCTCGTGACATAAAATCATTTATTATGATTTTCAGTAATTTTCAAAAAATTTTCGATAATTTTTCGGCAGTTTAACGGCTGTCGATTGGCTAGCCTCTGCACGGAAAATACAGTTTATAATTTCCAGCCAGTACTTCATTCCAAATTCCAACCAATCACTCATCATAATAATTTCATAAAATATTTCGTAATTAAAACATGCAGACTGAATATCCCTACAGTGCTGCACATGCATCCCTTACCTTTTCCGGGTCGGCGACTTCTTCTTACCGGTCGCGCCCGTACTCCATCTCCCATTCCTCATCTCGATCGCCGAGAATAATTTCTGGAATTTAAATTCTAAATTTTAGAATTTTTCTCAAATTATTTAAATAAATAAATTATTTAAATAATTATTATTAATAATTTCCCGGATTTCTTATCGATTCCCAAGTTCTCGAGAATTTTTCCGAATTCCAAAAATTTTCTTTTTCTCTCTTTCTTCTTTTTCCCCTTTCTTTCTTCCTTTTTCTTTTTCTTTCTTTTTCTTTTCTTTTTCTTTTTCTTTTTCTTTTTCTTTTCTTTTTCTTTTCCTTTCCCGTCAGACCGGTCATTGTCCTCCTCGTCGGTTCCTCGTCTGCGGCCGGTTCTCCGGTGGTTCAGCGCCCTTCAGCTGGCCGACGGCACGGCGAGTCTGCTGGTGGTCTCCGTTCGGCCTGAATCAGCGGCACGGCAGTGAACTGACTCGATTTAGGTCCGGTCTCTTCCACCTCTTCGCCGGCCCTCCTCCGCCGTTCTTCGCCCCGCCGGTGGCCTCCATCCCTTTCCTCTCCTTCCGTCGATGCTTCGGCTATGGTGGCAGTGGCCGATTTGGCTGGCAACCGCCAGATCTGGTTTTCTCCTCTTCTCGGCTTTCGCCGTGTTTTCTCCCCTGTTTTCGCTTCCGTCTCTTTCCTTTCCGGCACCCTTCGACTCCTTCTCCTCCTCCTTTGCCGGCGATGGCTCTTTCTCCCTTCTCTCCCTTTCTCCTCCGGCACCGCCAATGGGGTCGGCTTCTCCCCTGTTTTTCGACAGAAACGGGATTCCATTTTGCCGTTTCTGTTTCTTGTTTCTTTTTTTTTATTATATGTATATAATTTGATAATATGTATATAAATACATATTTTTGAATTATATATAGATATATATTTTTTATTAACAATATATATCTATACACTTTATCTTAAAATCATACATATATATATTTCATATATATATTTATATATATACATAATTACATATGTATTTATTTCATGATAAAAATAGTATATATCTATCTATCATATATAGATACTATTTTTTCATATGTGTATATATATATATATGTATATATACATATGTAAATATGTAAAGCATATAAAATATATTTAAAAATGTATTTATATAATCAAATTATATAAATATATATAAATACTCACCTTTGTATTTATTATAATTTGGATTTCTTATTATCCAAATTATATTTCTCTATTCTTATTTCTTATTTACATTTGGATTTTCAATTTATCCAAATTAAATTTCCTCAATTTTATCCAAATTAATTTTCTCCACTTCTTCACTTTATCAATTTCGGGAATTTCAACGATATTCCCATCTCGTAAATAAATTTTATTTATTTACTTTAATTTATTTATTTCCTCTTATCTATTTTCTTCAATATTAATTTCCAATATTTGAAAATTTTGCGTTTATCACATTCTCCCCACCTTAAGAAATTCGTCCTCCGAATTTAACTTAAGTCCAAAAGGTGGTGGCTTCTGTATGCTTATCGTCTTGTATACTTATCATTCTTAACCTTTTGATCATCTTCCGTATTATACTGCCAGTATACCTTTAGGATTAAAATCACCTTTTTCACCTCTATATATCATTACTCATCATATATTTATACTCCTTATATTTCTTATCAATTGGGAGTTATCCATTTCTACTCCTTTTCTCACATAAAAGTCCATTCACACTCTTTTTCATACCACAGCTGATCTATACTGTTTATCATCCATCTTTCTTATTTGGTGCCAAGTCGATATAGTTTGGTAACTGTCATTTACACATTTAAATCAATAGTATGTAATTGTCCCAGTAGCTTTTACATCTCGTGCATCCGCTCACTCAACATATTATCGAGCGTTTCCATACTACGCTCAGATATTTACATCATGTACGGAGCGATGCTGTCAATAGATTTGGAATTTCAGAGCCTTTTGCTATTTTCCATAATATATAGCTACTCAGAGATTCCCATCACATATATAGCTCACTGGAACTTCACATACATTCTCATCCTCTTTTAAAATCATATTTCGACTATGGCACTAAAAAATCTAAGAGTTTGATAATGGAGAAGTGATTTCTTTAGACTATCAGTTTATAATCACTTTCACATTATCATATCTCTTTTAGATTCTTCATTATTATCTCCAATATTCTTTTCATATTTATTTCATCACATGCTGCAGCTCATTTGCAGACTTTACTATTTACCATCTTTTATCATAATTATATCAGGAGACAATCATTTCCTCCCTATATCTACTTCCATATAATCTCATCATTACATCTCTTATTCTTATGGTATACTCTATATCACTTAGGTTTTAGAATATACCGGAGAATGTACTCTTTTGGTAATTTAGATTCCATCATGACATAATCAAATTATAATTAAATCATCTCATTGTTTAACTTCATCATTAAATCTATAATTATCAATTTAATCACCTCATTATCCATACAAATCCATTATTTCCATCATTTCGAGGTGGCAGTATATATATATATCATTTTCCATTTACATTACTGGCAGTGAAATGTAATTCATTTCTTTACTACTTTGAGTATGATTACTTTTACTTTGTCGAGTTTGGCTCGTTCCTATATCTAGCCATAATCATGTGATAACCACAAAATCACTTTTAATTTCAAATTCGGGAACTACCTCATATTCGTGTTCCCTCTTCATCATGTACTTTCCTCTTATGGCATATTCATCTTTTCCTTCATCATCATTTCATTCACTTTTCTTTAGTGATAACATATTCCACTATTACCTCTTCTAATCGTTTATATACCGTCTTTACATTTATTTATCCCTGGCTTTAACCTTTTACTTATTAATCACGTCAGTAGAGCAGCTAACCCAATAATTCTTCCATAGACTGGCAATAGTATTTAGCTAGACCCAGTTCATTATGTATCTCAATCATTATCTCTTCATCATTGACAGATCCACATCGCTCTGTCATTCGAGATCGTATATCTTAGAAAGAGATATTGTCTAGCTAAATCTTTATTTGCCCTTCTTACATATAGTCTATTGTCTTTGAGAGTCTGTGGGGTTATACCACTATGCTGCTCATTTTCCATTTGTGCCTTAAGCTGTATGGTAAACTATCACTTTATCCTTATATAATTGTCTTATTCATTAGTCTTATGTACCTCAGTAAGGTATTTCATTTACCTTGTAAACCTCTATAGAACTCGTAAACATTATCTCGAGTTCTAATCATTATCGTCTTACGACCATCAATTTCCAACTTTCCATCTAGTGATGCCTTGTACAGAGATTGATCTTATAAGGTCTTTGTACATCTTCGATTAAATCAAATAAGGCATCACTTTACATAGCCGATTATTTGTTCTTCATAAGAACTTTATTATAAAATAGGAATTTAATTTCCCATTTATATTTCATCCTCAATTTACCTCATCCATATTTCCATCCTTTACATCATTTAATTCATCCTCAATCACATCATTTGTATTTCCATCAATTCCTTTTTATACAAGAGAATTTCATTATCCACAAATTTTTCAAAGTTATTTCTTAAGTTTTCGAATTCTTCTATATTCTCCAATATAAGCTTAAGAATAAATTTCATATTTAAAATCGAATCAACGTTAGTTCGATTTTTCCAATCTATATAACTCTGAAAATTTGTCAGGAATCTCATCCAATGCTTTCTTTAATCATTCATCTCTCTTATCATTTTGGACATTCATCTTTGTGTCCTATCATTTCCACTATATATCCTTAAGGCAGAGACATTCAATATTCAAATCATTTTAACATCTACTCCGCCTTGATTCACTTATTTCCTCATACTTCACAGCATAACAATCATCTTAATTTATATGTTGGATTAACTATAATCATTTCATTAACACATTTCACAGCTAACCGATTTATTATTACTGTAATTCATTTTAAAATCTTTATCATTTAAGAACCTCAGGTTAGCTGTCATCTTCCTCGTCTCTTATCTTCACTTACTGTCCTTATGCATATTCTCCAATTCCATATACTCCATATAGTACATCATTCCGTAAAACATATTTCAAAATATTCCGGTTCTATAAATATCCATTTGATACTTCAGAAAATAGAATAAAAGCAAAGAACCGGAATTAACCGTACTGCTATGGATTTCATCATCGATACTGATCTCTTCCTCAATCATCTTCAGTAATCATTTCTTTTTTTCATCATATTCAACGATCCCGTAATAATATCTCATCAATACACTTTTAATTTAGACCCATAAAATCAATACTAAGTCGCTCATCCTACGACTTCCCTATAACCATTTGGGTCATATCAGAACTCTAAATGTACATGAAATTATAATCGGGGTCGTTATACTCATATTACATTCCTTTATGCCATTAATAACTCCAGTACTATCAATGGAATCAAATCATCTTGGTTTTATCACTATTCAAACCATAATCCCACATAGGGGCATTTTCGTCATTTTCACATTTATTTCTTTCTCCTCACTATACAATTAAATCAATGATCTTATTATCTATTTGCTGATAGTACCCCTTTCTCATACCAATATCAGCAGTTTAAAATCTTTTTTGATTTCGACAGAAAAATCTAATAGGATCCATAATTGGATTTATTTGCATGAAATGCAGCTTTACACCATCATTTACTCTGTCAAATCAGTCAATTCCAACGTCTGTTTGTCTATTTTGCTCCCGTAAAATTTTGGAGGCAGGGGTATTTTGGTTATTTTTTGCCAAAAATTTTCTCTCTCCTCAAAATACCTTCAGTCGGTGATCTTAAGGTCTATTTAATGATGATATCTCATTCCCCTCCTTTATATCATCACTTTTAGGTATCAGTTCGATCCGGACAGAAAAGTACTGGTGGGGCCCTCACCGAGTCCATTTCTGTTCCTTACCGAACCGACCTTCATTTAGATCATAAGATCACCCTTTCATGTAACATTCCTGAGCCGTTTTCCCTTTTTAGCATTCTTTATTTCATAAATGCTCACTCCCTTCTAAACACTTAATTAAATTTGTAATCATTTATTTTCTCTATGTATTCAGACTACACAGTACTACATGGGATGTTAACCTTTTCAACACATTTTCTTTCAAAAAGTATCGACAGACATCAGGCCAACCCTGCTCTGTGATAACCGCAAATTTTCCAATTGTTGGAAATTATTGATATTGGAAATTAATATTGAAGAAAATAGACAAGAGGAAATAAATAAATTAAAGTAAATAAATAAAATTTATTTACGAGATGGAATATCGTTGAAATTCCGGAAATTAAGGAAGTGAGGAAATTGAGGAATATAAATTTGGATAAATTGTAAATAAGGAGAAGGATGAAATTATGGAAAATAATGAAAAGAGGAAATTTAATTTGGATAAATGAAAATCCAAATTAAATAAGGAAAATGAGAGAATGAAAATAAAATATGTTTATATAATTACAAATTATATAAATGTATTTTTATACAAATACATATGTATGTAAATACTATATAGTATATATCAATATATGTTTGTATATATGAATATATATACTATTTTATAAAGTTAAATAATACATATGTATTTTAGTATAATCTCTTATGTATATATAAATATATATACATATAATTGAGAAATGTAAATATTGATTTACATTAAAGTTTGAAAATATATATATATTGTAAATACAATATATATTGTATTATTATTACATTTATATAAAAATGTATATAAATGTTATGTAATTTTTAAAGTAAATAAATATACATATATATCTATACTATATCTATATTTTAATACACAAATATATATTTTATATATATAATAATATATATAGTACTATACTATATATATAATAATAATATTATAGGTATTATATATATATATATATATATAATAAGTATAAAAAAAAAACAACTAAAACAGAAACGGGAAATTGGATCCCGTTTCTGTAGAAAATAAGAGGGAGCCCGTCGGTCGGAGTAGAGAAAGGAAGAGAGAGAGAAGGGCGACGGCGACCGGCGAACCGAGGAGAGGAAGAGAAGTTGCCGGCGACGTGAGGAAAGGATGGCGACGTGAAGAAACGGAAAACAGAAGCGAAGGAAACGGAGGAAACCCGAGAAGGAAAAAAAAAAGAGAAAAGTGGAACGGCGGTGCGGCCCGTTCAGGCACCGCCACCGCTACCAGCACCACCGCCGAAGGGAGATGAAGGCGAGAGGAGCCACCGGTGGTGAAGGAAACGGCGGAGGAGGGAAGAAATAGGGAGGAAAGGAGCCGAAACCCACCCTCCTAGGTCCGGCACCGTCGCCGGCGATGGGGAAGAACGGAGGCCGGATCCAGCTTCGTTGCCACCTCGGCCAGCTGTGGGAGCCCAGAACCGGCGGGGAACCGACCACCGGCGGAAGACCGGCCATAGGAAGGCCAAACCGGTCTGACTGGTCTGAACCGGTCAGACCAGGAAAAAAAAAGAAGAAAAGAGAAAAAGTAAAGAAAAGAAAGAAAGAAAAAGAAAAGAAAAAGAAAAAGGAAAAGAAAGAAAGAAAAGAGGAAAAAGAAGAAAGAGAGAGAAAAAGGAGAATTTTGGAAATTATGAGAAATCTCGAGAACTCGGAAACTCGGGAATCACGGAAACGGTAAGAAATCCGGAAAGTGATAAATTATTTAAATAATTTATTTATTTAAATAATTATGGAAAAATCCTAAAATTTAGAATTTAATTTCTAGAAAATTTCTTCGATGACGAGATGATGGAATCGGGCGAGGTGAACACGGGTGCGACGAACGAGGCGATCGCCGACCCGGAAAAAGGTAAGGGATGCATGTGCAGCACTGTAAGGATATTCAGTCTGCATGATTTTAATTATGAAATATTTTATGAAAATATTTTATGAAGATATTGTGATGAATGATTGGTTGAAATTTGTGGTGATGCACTGGCTGGATTTTAAACTGTATTTTCCGTGCAGGAGGCTAGCCAATCGGCAGCCGTTATACTGCCGAAAAAATTACGAAAAATTCCTGAAAATTACTGAAAATCATAATAAATGATTTTATGTCACGACAAATGATTTTCATCCACGAAAATCGAGAAATGAATATTTTCATAAAAACATGAATAAAATAAAAATGATTTTAAATTATTCATGTTTTCGAGAATAGTGATAAGGGAATCACCAAAAATCCTCTTCGAGAATGGTGAAAATAAAATCATCAAAATTCTCTTAATATGTAAATTACACGTAATACGAGACGAAAAATGAAAAGAAGTAAAGTGAATATTTTTATGAATATTTTCATAATTATTTCTTAAATATTCACTAAATGGTTTTATAACCTTTATGATTTTAAATTATGAAATTATATATTTTATAAATTTCATAAAGGTTATTTTATGATGAAAACATGGTTTTGAGACTAGTTGGCCCTCTATCATGCCGACATGTGATATGTAATACGTGATATGTGATATGAAACATGTGAAATGTGATATGTAGTCCCGGCCGACACCTGATCAGTGATCCGCCGAGGACAATTATAGACTATGGCCAAAGATCTGACATGATTATTTATACCCTTCGGGGTCTATAGCATGATATGAGTAACGACCCAGTGGACGGGCTGGGCGTGTGTGCCTAAGTCTCCATATATGAAAAATGTTTTATATGATATGTTATATGTTAAATGTAAATGTTTTACATGATATGAGATAAGTTAAATGAAAGTGATTTACAGCATTTTATATAATGCTTATTTCAGTACTGATTTTAGTACTACGAGATGATTTTCATATGATATGTAATATGAACATGTGATACGTTTTCAAAAGGGAAAAAGAGTTTATAAGTCTAATATTCTTACTATGATTTTTAAATCGAATATTAGACTATATGTGACATGAATATGTAATATGTTTTCCAAAAAGGAAAGAGGAGGAAAATAAATCTAATATTCTTATTTTAATTTTTAAATTGAATATTAGATTTAAATGATATATATGTTATACGAAAAGGATTTAATAGCTGATTTTGCTATTTAAAGTACTGTACTAATTATGATTGTACAGTAAAACATGAAATGAGTTTTAAATGAGAATGATGAGAATTTAACTAATATTCTTTTCAAAGAAAATATGAATATTAGTTACTTCATTTAAATGCTTTATTTTATAAAAGCATTATTTTGAAAAAAATATGAGAATATTATGGAATAAAAAGGTAAAAAGGATTAAAATTCCAAATGAAAAGGAAATTATTCTCTACAATTGCTTCTAGGTTCCGGGACAAGCTAGGTATTTCAAAATACCTACCTTACTCCATCCGGATCCCTAGCCGACTGTAGTATCCTTCCTACATGCAAGCCTAGAGCTCATAGGAAAAATGAAAAAGTTTTTCAGCATATAGGAAGCTGAGTATCAAGTGAGGCATATAATTCCCTTACTGAGCCGTGGTTTGCTCACCCCTTAATTTTAACATTTCAGGTTTTCGAAGACCGAGAGTCTAGCAGTAAAGGATCTTCGACTGCGCATTTGGGACGATGCGACAGGTCGATTTAATTAATAAGGTATGATCATTTATTTTCTGTATTTAGACTTATCGACAGTACTACTTTCTTATGAAGTAGAAATCGGGGATGTAATTCATATTATCATTTAATATGAAATTGTTTATATGTAAAAGTAAAAGTAAAGTATCGCAGACAGTCCAACCATATAAGATGTATAGAATAAGGTGAAAAATAGGGTCACGGGCTATGACAGATTTAATGGTATCAGAGCACGGTTGGCCTGATGTCTGTCGATATTTTTGGAAAGAAAATGTGTTGAAAAGATTAACATCCCCTGTAGTATTGTGTAGTCTAAATACATAGAGAAAATAAATGATTGCAAATTGAATTAAGTGTTTAGAAGGGAGTGAGCATTATGAACTAAGGAATGCTAAAAGAGAAAACGGCTCAGAATGTTACCTGAACTGGTGATTTTATAGTGTAAATGAAGGTCGGTTCGGTAAGGATCAGTAAAAGACTCGGTGAGGGCCCCACCAGTACTTTTCTGTCTGGATCGAACTGAGACCTGAAAGTGATGATATAAAGGAGGGGAATGAAATATCATCATTAAATAGACCTTAAGATCATCGATTAAAGGTATTTTGAGGAGAGAAAATTTTTGGCCAAAAATGACCAAAATACCCCGCCTCCGAAATTTTACTGGGAGTTAAAATAAACCAATAGATTGGAATTGATTGATCTGACAGAGAAATTGATGATGTAAAGCTGAATTACAAGCAAAATACTTCAACTGTGGATTTTAATGAACTTCTCTGTCGAAATCGAATAAGACCTAAATTGCTGATATAAGTATCAGAAAGGATAATATCAGCACATAGATAATGAGATCCTTGGTTTAAAAGAATACTGAGGGGAAAGAAATAAATATGGAAATGACGAAAATGCCCCTATGTGGGATTATGGTTTGAATAGTGATGAACTAAGTTGATTTTGAATCCATTGATGGCAATGGAGTTATTGAGGGTATAAAGGAATGTAATATGTGTATAACGGTCCCGATTTCTAAATTCACTTACACTTAGATGATGAATGCGACCTGAAATATTTATAGTGGGAAGTTGCTGGATGATTAGCCCTGCTAATGATTTTAAGGGTCTAAATTAAAAAAGTGTATTGATGAGATATTATTATGGGATTGTTGGATATGATGAAAAATAATATGATTATTGGAGATGACTGAGAAAGAGATCAGTATGGAGGATGAAATCCATAGCAGTACGGTTAATTCTGGTTTTATACATTCATATAGTTTCTAAAGTATCCAATGGATAATCATAGAACTAGAATAGTTTGAAATTTGTTTTATAGAATAATGTACTGTATGGAGTATATGAAATTGGAGAATATGTATAAGGACAGTAAGTAAAGATAAGAGATGAAGAAGATAACAGTTAACCTGAATTATTAAATGAAAATGATTTTAAAATAAATTACAATAATAATAAATTGGTTAGCTGTAAAAGGTGTTAATTAACGATTACACTTAATCCAGCATATAAATTAAGATGATCAATATGCTGTGAAATATGAGTAAATAAGTAAATTAAGGCGGAGTTGATGTTAAAATGATTTGATTAGTAAATGTCTCTGCCTTGTGGATGAACAGTGGAAATGATAGGACACAAAGATGAATATCCAAAATGATAAGAGAGGTATGATTAAAGGAAGTATCGGATGAGATTCCTGATGAATTTTCAGAGTTATATAGATTGGAGAAATCGAACTAACGTTGACTTGATTTTAAATATGAAATTTATTCTTAAGCTTATATTGGAGAATATAGAAGAATCCGAAAAGCTTAAGAAAATAACTCTGAAAAAAAAATTAGTGAATAATGAAATTCACTTGTATACAGTTAAATGATGGAAATACAGATGATGTGATTGAGGATGAATTAAATGGTGAATTTAATTCCTATTATGAAATAAAGTTCTTATGAAGAACAAATAATCTTTTTATGAAATTGATGCCTTAAACTGAGTTAATTAGAGATATATAAGTAGCTTATAATAGCAATCTTTGTAAAGGCATCACTAGATGGAAAGTTGGAAATTGGTGATCTTAGGATGATAATAATTAGAACTCGATATAATTTTACGAGTTTCTATGGAGGTTTACAAGGTTAATGAAATTCCTTATGAGATATATAAGCCTAATGAATGAGGCATCCATATGAGGATAAAGTAATGATATACCATATAGTCTAAGACACAAATGGATAATGAGCAGCATAGTGGTATAACCTCACAGACTCTCAAAGATTGTAATCTATATGTTAAGAAAGGCAAATAGAAGATTTAGCTAGACATTATCTCTTTCTAAGCTATACAATCTCGAATGACAGAACGATGTGGATCTGTCAAGGATGACGGGATAATGATTGAGAT
Source organism: Heritiera littoralis (assembly GCA_031772115.1). Taxonomy (NCBI): domain Eukaryota; kingdom Viridiplantae; phylum Streptophyta; class Magnoliopsida; order Malvales; family Malvaceae; genus Heritiera; species Heritiera littoralis. The sequence goes on along the minus strand of JAPDPK010000100.1, from coordinate 2,032,172 downwards.
ACATAATGAAATGGGTCTAGCTAAATATTGTTGCCAGTCTATAAGAGAGTTATGGGTTAGCTGCTCTACATATGTGACTTAAAATTTAATAAGTTTAAGTCAGTGAATGAATAAGTATAAAGACGGTATATAAACGATTAAAAGGGGTAATAGTGGAATATGTTATCACTAAAGAAAAGTGAATGAAATGATGATGAAGGAAAAGATGAATATGTCATAAGAGGAAAGTACATGATGAAGAGGGAACACGAATATGAGGTAGTTCCCGAATTTAAAACTAAAAGTGATTTTGTGGTTATCACATAATTATTGCTAGATGTAAGATCGAGCCAAAACTAAATAGAGGAAAAGTAATCATATTCAAAGGAGTAAAGAAATGATCTACATTTTACTGCCAGTAATGTAAATGGAAAATGATATATATATACCACCACCTCGAAATGATGGAAATAGTGGATTTGTATGGATAATGAGGCGATTAAATTGATAATTATAGATTCAAGAATGAAGTTAAATAATAAGAAGATTAATTGATAATTAGATTTTGTCACTGTGGAATCTAATTATTAAAAGAGTATATTCTCAGGTATATTCTAAAACTTAAGTGATATAGAGTATACCATAAGAATAAGAGATGTAATGATAAGACTACATGAAAAGACGATATGGAGAGAAAATGATTATCTCCTGATGAAATTATGGTAAGAGATGGTGAATGGTAGAGTCTGCAAATGAACTGCAGCAATTGGATGAAATAAATATGAAATGAATATTGTGGATAATGAAGAATCTAAAAGAAATCTGATAATGTAAAAGTGATTATGGACCAATAGTCTAATGAAATCACTTTTCCATTATCAAACTCTTAGATTCTTTAGTGCCATAGTCGAAATATAATTATAAAAGATGATGGGAATGTATGTGAAGTTCCAGTTAGCCTTATATGTGATGGGAATCTCTGAGTAGCTATATGTTTATGGGAAATAGCAAAAGGCTTTGAGATTCCAAATTTATAGACATCACCGCTCCGTACATGATATAGATATGTCAGCGTAGTATGAAACGCTCGATGATATGTTGAGAGAGCGGATGCATGAGATATGAAAGCTCCTGGGACGATTACATACTACTGAATACAATGTATAAATGATAGTTATCAAACTATATCGACTTGACACTAATTGAGAAAAATGAATAATGAATAGCATGAATTCGCTATTATGTGATATGAAAAGGAGTGGAAATGGATAACTCCCAATTGATAAGAAATTTAAGGGAGTATAAGTATATGATGAAAGATGATATACAATGGTATCAAAAGAGATTCAGATGTTAAAGGTATACTGGCAGTATAATTTGAAAGATGATGTAAAGGACAAGAACTCTAAGTATACAGGATGCTACCACCTTATGAATTAAGTTAAATTCGGAGTACCGAATTTCTTAAGGTGGGGAGAATGTGATAACTGCAAATTTCCAATTGTTGGAAATTATTGATATTGGAAATTAATATTGAAGAAAATAGACAAGAGGAAATAAATAAGTTAAAGTAAATAAATAAAATTTATTTACGAGATGGAATATCGTTGAAATTCTGGAAATTAAGGAAGTGAGGAAATTGAGGAATATAAATTTGGATAAATTGTAAATAAGGAGAAGGATGAAATTATGGAAAATAATGAAAAGAGGAAATTTAATTTGGATAAATGGAAATCCAAATTAAATAAGGAAAATGAGAGAATGAAAATAAAATATGTTTATATAATTACAAATTATATAAATGTATTTTTATACAAATACATATGTATGTAAATACTATATAGTATATATCAATATATGTTTGTATATATGAATATATATACTATTTTATAAAGTTAAATAATACATATGTATTTTAGTATAATCTCTTATGTATATATAAATATATATACATATAATTGAGAAATGTAAATATTGATTTACATTAAAGTTTGAAAATATATATATATATATATATTGTAAATACAATATATATTGTATTATTATTACATTTATATAAAAATGTATATAAATGTTATGTAATTTTTAAAGTAAATAAATATACATATATATCTATACTATATCTATATTTTAATACACAAATATATATTTTATATATATAATATTATATAGTACTATACTATATATATAATAATAATATTATAGGTATTATATGTATGTATATATATATATATAAAATAAGTATAAAAAAAAAACAACTAAAACAGAAACGGGAAATTGGATCCCGTTTCTGTAGAAAATAAGAGGGAGCCCGTCGGTCGGAGTAGAGAAAGGAAGAGAGAGAGAAGGGCGACGGCGACCGGCGAACCGAGGAGAGGAAGAGAAGTTGCCAACGACGTGAGGAAAGGAGGCTGGCGACGTGAAGAAACGGAAAACAGAAGCGAAGGAAACGGAGGAAACCCAAGAAGAAAAAAAAAAGAGAAAAGTGGAACGGCGGCGCCGGCCCGTTCAGGCACCACCACCGCTACCAGCACCACCACCGAAGGGAGATGAAGGCTAGAGGAGCCACCGGTGGTGAAGGAAACGGCGGAGGAGGGAAGAAATAGGGAGGAAAGGAGCCGAAACCCACCCTCTTAGGTTCGGCACCGTCGCCGGCGATGGGGAAGAACGGAGGCCGGATCCAGCTTCGTCGCCACCTCGGCCAGCTGTGGGAGCCCAGAACCAGCGGGGAACCGACCACCGGCGGAAGACCGGCCATAGGAAGGCCAAACCGGTCTGACTGGTCTGAACCGGTCAGACCAGGGGAAAAAAAAGAAGAAAAGAGAAAAAGAAAAGAAAAGAAAGAAAGAAAAAGAAAAGAAAAAGAAAAAGGAAAAGAAAGAAAGAAAAGAGGAAAAAGAAGAAAGAGAGAGAAAAAGGAGAATTTTGGAAATTATGAGAAATCTCGAGAACTCGGAAACTCGGGAATCACGGGAAACGGTAAGAAATCCGGAAAGTGATAAATTATTTAAATAATTTATTTATTTAAATAATTATGGAAAAATCCTAAAATTTAGAATTTAATTTCTAGAAAATTTCTTCGATGACCGAGATGATGGAATCGGGCGAGGTGAACACGGGCGCGACGAACGAGGCGATCGCCGACTCGGAAAAAGGAAAGGGATGCATGTGCAGCACTGTAAGGATATTCAGTCTGCATGATTTTAATTATGAAATATTTTATGAAAATATTTTATGAAGATATTGTGATGAATGATTGATTGAAATTTGTGGTGATGCACTGGCTGGATTTTAAACTGTATTTTCCGTGCAGGAGGCTAGCCAATCGGCAGCCGTTATACTGCCGAAAAAATTACTGAAAATCATAATAAATGATTTTATGTCACGAGAAATGATTTTCATCCACGAAAATCGAGAAAATGAATATTTTCATAAAAACATGAATAAAATGAAAATGATTTTAAATTATTCATGTTTTCGAGAATGGTGATAAGGAAATCACCAAAAATCCTCTTCGAGAATGGTGAAAATAAAATCATCGAAAATTCTCTTAATATGTAAATTATACGTAATACGAGACAAAAAATGAAAAGAAGTAAAGTGAATATTTTTATGAATATTTTCATAATTATTTCTTAAATATTCACTAAATGGTTTTATACCTTATGATTTTAAATTATGAAATTATATTTTATAAATTTCAGAAAGGTTATTTTATGATGAAAACATGGTTTTGAGACTAGTTGGCCCTCTATCATGCCGACATGTGATATGTAATACGTGATATGTGATATGTAACATGTGAAATGTGATATGTAGTCCCGGCCGACACCTGATCAGTGATCCGCCGAGGACAATTATAGACTATGGCCAAAGATCTGACATGATTATTTATACCCTTCGGGGTCTATAGCATGATATGAGTAACGACCCAGTGGACGGGCTGGGCGTGTGTGCCTAAGTCTCCATATATGAAAAATGTTTTATATGATATATTATATGTTAAATGTAAATGTTTTACATGATATGAGATAAGTTAAATGAAAGTGATTTACAGCATTTTATATAATGCTTATTTCAGTACTGATTTTAGTACTACGAGATGATTTTCATATGATATGTAATATGAACATGTGATACGTTTTCAAAAGGGAAAAAGAGTTTATAAGTCTAATATTCTTACTATGATTTTTAAATCGAATATTAGACTATATGTGATATGAATATGTAATATGTTTTCCAAAAAGGAAAGAGGAGGAAAATAAATCTAATATTCTTATTTTAATTTTTAAATTGAATATTAGATTTAAATGATATATATGTTATACGAAAAGGATTTAATAGCTGATTTTGCTATTTAAAGTACTGTACTAATTATGATTGTACAGTAAAACATGAAATGAGTTTTAAATGAGAATGATGAGAATTTAACTAATATTCTTTTCAAAGAAAATATGAATATTAGTTACTTCATTTAAATGCTTTATTTTATAAAAGCATTATTTTGAAAAGAATATGAGAATATTATGGAATAAAAAGGTAAAAAGGATTAAAATTCCAAATGAAAAGGAAATTATTCTCTACAGTTGCTTCTAGGTTCCGGGACAAGCTAGGTATTTCAAAATACCTACCTTACTCCATCGAGATCCTCAGCCGACTGTAGTATCCTTCCTACATGCAAGCCTAGAGCTCATAGGAAAAATGAAAAAGTTTTTCAGCATATAGGAAGCTGAGTATCAAGTGAGGCATATAATTCCCTTACTGAGCCGTGGTTTGCTCACCCCTTAATTTTAACATTTCAGGTTTTCGAAGACCGAGAGTCTAGCAGTAAAAGGATCTTCGACTGCGCATTTGGGGACGATGCGACAGGTCGATTTAATTAATAAGGTATGATCATTTATTTTCTGTATTTAGACTTATCGACAGTACTACTTTCTTATGAAGTAGAAATCGGGGATGTAATTCATATTATCATTTAATATGAAATTGTTTATATGTAAAAGTAAAAGTAAAGTATCGCAGACAGCCCAACCATATAAGATGTATAGAATAAGGTGAAAAATAGGGTCATGGGCTGTGACATGCTCTGATACCATTAAATCATATATATATCTATAATGTGATAACCGCAAATTTTTCAATTATTGGAAATTAATATTGAAGAAAATAGATAAGAGGAAATAAATAAATTAAAGTAAATAAATAAAATTTATTTACGAGATGGGAATATCGTTGAAATTTCTGAAATTGATGAAGTGAAGAAGTGGAGAAAATTAATTTGGATAAAATTGAGGAAATTTAATTTGGATAAATTGAAAATCCAAATGTAAATAAGAAATAAGAATAGAGAAATATAATTTGGATAATAAGAAATCCAAATTATAATAAATACAAAGGTGAGTATTTATATATATTTATATAATTTGATTATATAAATACATTTTTAAATATATTTTATATGCTTTACATATTTACATATATACATATTTACATATGTATTTATTTCATGATAAAAATAGTATATATCTATCTATCATATATATATATATATATATATTATATATATATATACTATTTTTCATATATATATATATATATATATGTCTATATACATATGTAAATATGTAAAGCATATAAAATATATTTAAAAATGTATTTATATAATCAAATTATATAAATATATATAAATACTCACCTTTGTATTTATTATAATTTGGATTTCTTATTATCCAAATTATATTTCTCTATTCTTATTTCTTATTTACATTTGGATTTTCAATTTTTCCAAATTAAATTTCCTCAATTTTATCCAAATTAATTTTCTCCACTTCTTCACTTCATCAATTTTGGGAATTTCAACGATATTCCCATCTCGTAAATAAATTTTATTTATTTACTTTAATTTATTTATTTCCTCTTATCTATTTTCTTCAATATTAATTTCCAATAATTGAAAAATTTGCGGTTATCACATCTAAAGCATCCTTCCATACTCAGCCTGGAACTCCTAATCGATTATAATATCCATTTTGATAGAGTATCTAAACACTGTTTTAATGCTGATTGTATATTTATGAAATATGTTTTTGATATATGAATATACGTATGCATAGTATCAGTTTTTTATATATATTTCTTACTGGGTGTAAGCTCACCCCCTTCTACCTTATAGATTTATTTGCTGAAACAGCCGATTGTTAAAAGAGGGTTTTGATCGAATGCCTACAAGGTTTCGATATCGTACCTTGTAGGTATGGTATTCAAACATTTATTGCACAGTACTTTAGTGTGTAAAGGGATGTAAATAATAAACTGAAGAAATCTGAGTGTTAACGATAGTTTTTGTTATTAGGTATGTGTATGGAAAAAAACGAATGCGTACTATAATTAAGTGTACTGGGACAAATCTAGTTGCTTGATTGTTGAGTTAGCTAAGCAATGTTTAGCATAATGTCAGAGTGAAGACACTGAGTATAGCCCAACCAGATGAAATAAAAGGAAAAAATTAGTATCGATTTTTAGTAATCAGAGCATGATAAAAGTTTGTATTAGAGTAAGGTTGGTCTAAAGTGCGTCGATATCTGTAAGTCAGAAATAGTTTACATCCCTTAAGTACTATACATGTCTCGATATAAATTGTGAACGATGTTTGGAAAACATATTGAGATGAGTGTTTTGCATAAGAAAAGTGATAAGTACGGCAGAGATATAAATAGATAGTGGCATTGAACTATCGAAGTACTTGAGTTGAATTTGGAGAATCAAATTCTCTTAAGAAGGGGAGGATGTGAGGACCACAGTTCCTATTAAATTCAATAAGTTAAAGGGTTATGGAAATGAAAAGACACAGGATGAATTACAAAGAAATGTAATAATTGGACTTATAGAAAGAAAGTGTCATGTGGGCCCCACGAGACTTCTACAGTCCATATTGGGGTGAAACTCTACAGTCATGATAGTTGGAGTGAAATACTGAGGTGGGAGTAATCTGCACCCTGAAATTCCTTTGTTTGAGCATGTTTTGAAAAGCGTGCAACAATTTCAAAAATGACATTTACATCCATAGGCTGATGGAATTTTTATGAATAATGGTCAAATTGAGTTGACTTTTAACCAACTAATAGTTATAGGTAAATCCTTAGGTGGTAAAGTTTTAGGCCATATGGATTGATAAACGAAATCACGTGAAAAAGTAAAAAATTACACGATTCACAGTTAGGGCTATTTTGGTAATTTCATCCATTTGAACAGTCAAACCCCAATAAAAGTTCAAGTAATGATTAGAGCATGATAAGTATAGGTGTTTTATGATTAATTAAATATTTTGAAGGTTAGACTGATTGTTTAAACCGAAGTCAAATCATGAAGGGCAAAATTAGAATTTTTAAATAGGAATAAAGGCATTTCCGTAATTTGACCTTAAAGATATTTTTAAAAAGATTTTTTCTTCTCTTTTATTCTTCATGGCCAGCCACCACCTTCATTTTCTCTTTCCTCCATGGTTAAAGCTTCCTTAAGAGAGAGAAAGTGTGATAACCGTAAATTTTTCCCTTTATTAGAAATTAGAAATATTGAAAATAAATATTGGAGAAATTAAATCAGAGGAAATAAATAAAATTTTGCGAGAATGGGATATGGGTGAAAATCCCGAGAAGTGAGGAACTGAAAGAATTGGGAAATTCGTATAAAGGAAATTAAATTGGAAGTGAAGATAAAAATAATAGAGAGAGGAAAAGAATTAAATTGGATAAATTAAAATCCAAACCTAATTAAGAAAATAAGAGAATAAAATGAAATATATTTATATAATTACAAATTATATAAATGCATTTTATATAAATACATATGTATTTAAAAATACTATATAGTATATTTTAATATACGTTGGTATATATATGGAAATATATACTATTTCATGAATTTAAATAATATATATATACATATAAACATAATATTTTATGTATATATAAATATATACATACATACATATATAAAGAAAATGTAAATGTTATTTTATATTAAAGTTTATATGTATATATATTGTATTATAACATTTATGTAATTCTATATATATAAATGTTATTTATTTTAAAGTATATAAATATACATATATATACTAGATATATATTTTGTAACATACAATATATACAATTTATATACAATATATATTGTATTATAATGTATATGAAATAATATATATAGTGTATTATATTATATTATATATGAAATAATATATGTAGAATATATAGTATACATTATATGCGTAAAATACATTATATAGTGTATAATATATAGTATACTATATACTAAAAAGGGAAAGCAAATAAACCTAAAAAGGGAAACAAAAACAGAAAAGGAAAGGAGGAAATCGGGGAGAAATCCCGACCCTCCCAGGCAGACCGCCAGTGGCGGAGATGCCACCACCGGTGAGGGAAAATGGAGGGGATGTCATCATCGGCCAGAGGAAGGAAAGAAGTTGCCGGCAGCGTGAAGAAACAGAAATAGAATCGACGGGAAACGAAGGAAACCGGGAAGAAAAAGGAAAATGGCGGACGGCGGTGCCGGCCGATCCAGGCACCGCCACTGCCACCGAAGCACCGTCGGAGGGAGAGGAACACGATGGAGGTCACCCGAGGCGCAATGGATGGCGGAGGAAGGCCGGCGAAGAGGAAGAAGAAATCGAGGCAAAACCGCGTCGATCCGTCGCCGTGCCGCCGATCCAGGGCAAACGGAGGGCACCGCAAGTTCGTCTTGTAGCCGACCAGCTGAGGGACGCCTGAACCGCCGGAGAACCGGCCGCCGGTGAGGAACTGACGAGGAAGGACACTGACCGGTCCGGTTGGAAGAAAAAGGAAGGAAAAAGAAAAAGAAAAGAAAAAGGAAAAAAAAAGAGAAAAAGAAAAAACAAGAAGAAAGAAAAGAAAAAGAAAGAAAAAGGAAAAAAAAGAGGAAAAAGGAGAATTTTGAGAATTTAGAAAATTCCCGGAAATTCGACAACCCGGACATTTACGAAAATTCGGTAAGAAATTTCTCGGAAATTTAATTTCAGAAAAATTAAATAAATTATGAAAAAAAATTCTAAAAATTAGAATTTTAATTCCAGAAATTATTTTCAGCAATCGGGATAAGGAATCGGGAGAAATGGAGTGTGGGTACGATCGATAAGCGGAAGTCGCCGACTCGGAAAAAGGTAAGGGATGCATGTGCAGCACTGTAAGGATACTCAATCTGCATATTTTAAATTGAAATATTTTATGCAAATATTTTATGAAAATTATTATGATGCATGATTTGCTGAAAATAATTTGGGAAGAAGTACTGGATGAAAGATTTAAAACTGTATTTTTCGTGCAGGAGGTTAGTAAATCGGCAGCCGTTATGCTGCTGAAAATTTTAGAAAAACTTTATAAAATCATATTAAGTGATTTTATTTCCGAATTTCGATAGTAACTCACGAAACATGAGGAAATTACTAAATTTTATAAAACATGAATATAATAAGATGGAATTTTAAAATATTCATGTATTCGAGAATGGTGACAACGAAATCACTGAAAATTCTCGAAATAGATAAATTACACGAAATATGAGATGAAAGATGAAGTGAAATATAGTGAATATTTTTATGAATATTTTTATAAATATTCACTAAAGGATTTTAACCCTTATGGTTTTAAATTATGGAATTTTATATTTATATAAATTCCATATAAGTTTATTTTATGATGAAAACTACGGGTTTTAGATTGGTTGCCATTCCTATCATGCGGATGCATGATATGTGATATGTTTAGTCCCGGTCGACACCTGATCCGCGACCTACAGAGGACAATATAGATTATGGTCATAAATTTGACCGGTTTATTTCTGTACCCTTCGAGGTTATAGTATGATAAGATTGATGTCTATCTTAGACTCCATAAATGATAGGCGATGTGTTAGTAAAGGCCAAACCGAGCAAACACTCGATGATTGTACCATGTGAGCCACCTCTAGAGTCCTTCGGGAACTAAGTGCTACACGAGTTTCGATGTGTTAATAAGAAATTTATGTACCGTGGAACCACCTCTAGAGTCCTTCGGGAACTAAGTGCTACACGAGTTTCGATGTGTTAATAAGAAATTTCTGTACCGTGGGAGCCACCTCTAGAGTCCTTCGGGAACTAAGTGCTACACGAGTTTCGATGTGTTGGTAAGAAATTTCTGTACCGTGTGAGCCACAGCTAGAATCCTTTGAGCACTAAGTGCTACACGAGTTCCTCGATATGACACTCAACTCCATTGTTAGTTAGAATGGATGTCGTAACTGAATCAGTGAATTGGGGCTTACGCCTAAAGTGATTAAGTAATCGGTTATATGGGAATAGATTTTAATAGCTTATTTTGCTCTTTAAAGGACGGTACTAATTAAGAGAGTACATTAAAACACGAAATGAGTTTTAAAGAAATAAGATGATGATTTAACTAATATTCTTTTCAAGGAATATACGAATATTAATTATTTTATTTAAATGCTTTATTTCGTAGAAGCATTATTTTGAAAAGAATATGAAAAAAGTTATGAAAGATTGAAAAGGAAAAGGATTTATTAATTCAAAACAAAAAAGAAAAAATTTCTCCCTACAGTTGCTTCTAGGTTCCGTAACAAGTATGGTATTCTAAAATACCTACCTTACTCTATTTGGATCCCTAGCCGATTGTAGTATCCTTCCTACATGCGAGCCTAGAGCCCATAGGAAAAATGAAAAAGATTTTCAGCATATAGGAAGCTGAGTATCAAGTGAGGCATATAATTCTCTTACTGAGCCGTGGTTTTGCTCACCCCTTAATTTTAAACATTTCAGGTTTTGATGATTGTGAGTTCAGTGATTTGTGGATCCTGGCTGTACACGAAGGACAATATGACAGACCGACTAAGTTAATTGAGGTATGATCATTTATTTTTTGTATTTAGACATGTCAACAGTACTGCTTATCTGATTAATTTCGATAGGGGATGTGTATAATATAAATAATGTTATGTAAAATTGTTTAATAGTCCGTACAAGTGAAGTATCACAGACAGCCCAACCGGTTAAGTTGTGTACAATAAGATGAGAAATGTGGTCACGGGTCGTGACAGATTTAGTGGTATTAGAGCAATGGTTGGCCTGATATCTGTGGATACTTTTGGAAGGAAAAGAGTTAAACATCCCCGTAGTACTGTGTCGTCTGAATACATAGAGAAAATAAATGATTGTAAATTGAGTAAAATGATTTAAAGGGAGTGAGAAAGTATAAACTGAGAATGTTAAAGAAGAAAATAGGCTCAGAAATTACTGAATTATTGGTGATTCTTCTAGTCTAAATGAAGGCCTGTTCGGTAAGGAACAGAAATGGACTCGGTAAGGGCCCCACCAGTACTTTTCTGTCCGAACCGAACTGAGACCTGAAAGTGATGGTATAAAGTAGGGGAATGAAATATCATCATTAAATAGACTTTAAGATCATCGATTGAGGGTAATTTGAAGAGAGAGAAAATTTTTAGCCAAAAATGACCAAAATACCCCTACCCCAAAATTTTACCGGGAGTCAAAATAGATCACTAGAAGTTGAAATTGACCAATTTGACAGAGAAATTAATGTTATAAAGCTGAATTACAAATAAATTAATCCCATTGTGGATTTTAGTGAACTTCTCTGTCGAAAATCGAATGAGATCTAACTTGCTGTTATAAGTATCAGAAAGGATACTATCAACACATAGATGATCAGTTCATTGATTTGAATGTATATTGAGGAGATAGAAATAAATGTCGAAATGACGAAAATGCCCCTATATTGGGCGATGTTCGGAATAGTGTTAAAACCGAGCTGAATTGGAATCCATTGATAGTAATGGAATTATTAATGGCATAGAAGATGTCATATGAATCTAACGATCCCTATTACTGATTCCATTAACACTTAGATTACGGACGCGAAAGAAAAACCCCGAGTGGACTGTGGGCCATAGGGGATAACAGTACGGTTGAGTGAGGCGGCCAGGGCCCCCCCACGAGTGGACTTTGGGCCATAGTGGTAAATCCTGGGCTTTACAATAAAACAATCCGTGAGGGACTAAGTGCCACGTCTGTGTGATGGGGGCACCTCTAGAACCCAGAGCGGACAGTACGTATGAGTAAGATACTGGGGTGGTAAATCCCCGATTAACGGAGATCCAGGCACTCCCGGTCCTTACAATAAAACGAGTACGGATGAGTGAAGTGGCTGGGTAAATCCCTGAAAGAAACGGTAAATCCGGGGCTTCACAATAAAATGGTATGATGCGATCCAAAGAGTGTAGTGGAATGTCATCAGATGTTTGGCCCGGTTATTGACTGAAAGGGTCGAAAAATTAAGAGTGTATTGAACGGGATCGTTAAATACTATGAAAAATGAAATGATTTTATGATCAATTGCATTGTGTTTTATGAACTACGAATGATTTGCAAGAGACTTTAGAAATTTGATATCGTTATGCTATCGAATTTTCGTAAGAATATTGATTTTTGCGATTTCAGCTAAAAAGGTAAGAAACTTCTTAAGGATAGAACTTTCTTAAGGAATTCAGTCTTGAAAATATTAAGTTGCCTGATTTTAGCATAATCATGAATATTTAAATTAAATTTTATCTTATGGAAATTACCAAACTTTAGTGTTTTAGAAATATTTATAAAAAAAAAAGTTGTGAAATTTCAGATTTCTGAAATTCCTTGCATTTTAATTGGTTTCGGAACCTTTATGAGTTTTGAAAATGCTCTTTCGAACTAAGACTTATGAAACTCTGCATTAACATGAATTATCTAAAGAATTCAGTTTTTATTGAAAGCTTATTAAATTTCATGATTTTAAAGTCTTGTGATTTTTCCGTCTTAAATTTGGTTTTACGAATTTATTATAAATCATGGCGCTAAAAATCTATTTTTTTCTTTATATATATGTTGTTGGAAATTACTAAGTTTTTAAATAATTGGAAAATAATTATGATTTTCTACGATGATCTGCTTTATGAACTTTTATCAATATCTGTATGATTTGACTTACGAATTTGAACTCCAAACTATGAAACTTTTGTTTTGAGACATTGGCTAACCATCATCCAGCAGTGTCTGGCTGCAGCGTGACCTTCGGGGCCTGCAGTACCTGGCTATAGTGTGACCTTCGGGGCCTATAGTATCTGGCTATAGTGTGACCTTCGGGGCCTACAGTATTTGTATCTGATATGAATTTTGTGCACTATGTTGCTGTGTGATTTGATCCAGTCCGCAGCGGCCACAGATGACACCTGATCAGTGTTCACTGTAGACCACTTGGACTATGGCCACATGCCTATCTGTTATTATCCTTATAGGATATCTTTGCTGCTTGATGTATACCGAGTTACTGCCATGTCTCCACTTTCTGTTATTTCTGATTTCTGAATTATTTGATTTTCGAACTCTGAAATATGTGCTACAGAATGAAGTACTGTGTGGAGTACTGTAAGCTAGAGAATAATTATAAGAACAGTGAAGTGATAAAAAGAAGATGACAGCGAACCTAAAATTCTTCAGGACCCTTGAGACAGAACTGTGATGGGCGACTCAATGATGGGCGACCCGTAGTGGATCATGTGTTATGAGATACAGGCGAACTATGTCATCGCCGACTCAATAGTAAGGGTAAACCTGGGGCGAAAGGAATCGCCTAGGGAATGCTCGCCAACGGTCAATTCGAACAGGCGGGACTCTTACAAGAAGCTTAGTGATAACACGAGTGTAAGGAACTAGGTACGTAAGGGTGCCAAGGTTCGAACCTCGTGGATAATATACTCAAGGGAAATTAAGCCTGAATTCAGTAAATGGAAATGGTTTTAAAGTGAATAACTGAATTGAAACGAGTAGCTGTAAAGTGTGTTGATAACCATTGTACTTGGTACAGCTTACCGGAATGAGATTCGTAACGCTGTAAAGTATGACTAAGTAATGAAATCAAGGTAGAGTATGTATCAAAATGATTTGAATATTGAATGTCTCTGCCTTGAGAATACACTGTGAAATGATGGGACACAATGATGAAGGTCCAAAATGATAAAAGAAGTGTGGTTAAAGAAACTACCGGATGAGAATCCCGATAAATTTCAGAGTAACATAGATTGAGAAATCAGGTTAATGTTGACTCGTTCGTGGATATGAAATTTATTCTTAAGCTTGTATCGAAGAATATAGAAGAAATCTGACAAGCTTAAGAAAATAATTTTTGGAAAATATTATGGATGATGAAATTCATAAGTATCGATGTAAAGGAAGGAAATACAAATGATATGATTTGAGGATGAATTAAATGATGTATTAAAATTTTTGGTTATACACTAAAATTCTTATGAAGAACAAATAAATATTATATGGAAGTGATGCCTTAAATATGATTTAATCGGAGATGTATAAGGAGCTTATAAGAGCAATCTTTGTAAAAGGCATAATCAGATGAAAAGTTGAAGAACGATGGTCACAAGATGATAAGAAATGTATGATTAAAGAAAATATCAGATTTGATTTCTGATAGAACTTCCAGAGTTATATAAATTAGAGGAATCGAGATAACATTGACTCGATTTTGAATATGAAGTTAAATTCTAAGTTTACATCGGAGGATATAGAAAGAATCCGAAAAGCTTAAGAAAATAACTCTGAAAATTGTGTGAATAATGAAATTCACGTGTAAAGGTCTGAATGACGAAAATACAGATAATGAAAAATTGAGAATAATGAAACTGTCTGTATAAGTATAAATGAGAGAAATACAAATGATATTGAGTTGTAGATGAATTAAAAAGGATGTATTAATTTCCTATCATTGATAAAGTTCTGGTGAAGAACAAGTATTCATCTACATGAAAACAGACGCTTTATGGAGCTGATTAGGGATGTGTGAGGAGTTAATAAGACTAGCCTCAATATAAAGAGTCCTTAGATAAAAGATTGAAGATTGGTGTCCATAAGGTGATGATTTGAACTCGGAGTGAATTTTACGAGTTTCGATTGAAGTTACAAGGGTAATGAGTTGCCTTGTAAAGTAGATAAGCCTAAAGAATGAGGCATCCTTACATGAGTAAATTGATGAAATACTGATAGAGTCTAAAGTATAAATGGAACATGAGCAGCATTGTGATATGATCCTTAAACTCTTAAAGACTGTGGAATTGTGCTAAGATTTGCAACTAAAGATTTGGCTAGACAGTACCTCCTCTTGAGATATATGATCTCGAGACGACAGGATGACAGTGAACCTGTCTATGATATAAAGATAATGATTGAGATACGAAAGTAATGAGTCTAGCTAAATACTATTGTCAGCCTATAAAAGAGTGATGAGACTAGCTGCTCTATAGAGGAGATCTAATTAAAGAAATTAAAGTCGGTAGATGGATAGTGTAAAGAAAAAGATGGTATGCAAGATTTTAAAAGATCTTAACAGTATAGTACCATATCAATTGAGAAAACCGACAAAAAGGGATGAGAGTAAGAATATGAAAACGAAAGTGAAAGTGGAATAAGGAAATAAACTGCATGATGAGAAGGGAACATCAATATGAAACAGTTCCCGAAGTTAAGACTGAGGGTGATTTGTGTTGGTTATCACATAATTGTGGCAAGATGTAAAAGCAAGCCAACTTTGATAAGTACAATTAATGATACTCAAAGGAGTAAGATAATTGATATG
Source organism: Heritiera littoralis (assembly GCA_031772115.1). NCBI lineage: Eukaryota > Viridiplantae > Streptophyta > Magnoliopsida > Malvales > Malvaceae > Heritiera > Heritiera littoralis. The sequence goes on along the minus strand of JAPDPK010000100.1, from coordinate 2,016,471 downwards.
TTTACTGCTAGTATATAAATAAGAAATGTTTGTACATATAACCACCTCGAAACGATAGAGATGGTGGAATTGTATAGATAATGTGGTGCTTAAATGGATAATTCGAGGATTCAATCACAGAATCTAAATTATAAAAGAGATTTAAAGACCATACTACATGAAGAGAATATGATAGTCTCATGAATTATGATCGTAAGAGATGATCTATAGTAAAATCGGCAAATGAGATGCAGCCTTGATGGAATAAGTGTGAAAATGAATATTGTGGACAATAAAAGTCCAAAAGAGAAATGATGATATGGAAGTGATTAAAGACTGATGATCTAAATAGAATCACTTTCCATTATCAGACTTCTAGATTCTCTAGTGCCTTAGTCGTAGTATAAGTGTTAAACGGTGTGAATGTGTATGTACAGTTCCAGTGAGCCTTACATGTGATGGGAGTCTCTGTGTTGCCATATGCTAATGAGAGATAGCAAAAGGCTTTGAGATCCCAAGTGTATTGATAGCACCGCTCCATACTGATATATATATTTATATATATGAGCGTGAGATGTAACCGCTCCATGATATTGAGAGAGCGTGTGCATGAGATGTGAAAGCTACTGGGACACTTACATATAATTGATTGACACGAGTACATGATAGTACCAAATTATGTCGACTCGGCACTAAGTGAGAAGAATGGATGATGAACAGCATAGATTAGCTGTAATATTAAAAATATTGTGTATGGACTCTTATATGAAAAGAGTAAAAGTGAATAACTTCCGATTTGAGAAATGAACTTACGGGAGTATAGACATATATGATGAAAGACAGCATGTAGTGGTCTAAAGTATTGTTGATGTTGAAAGTGTGCTGGCAGTATTACTTGGAGGATGAACTAGAGGTCAGAAGTCGTAAGTGTACGACATGTACCACCTTTGGACTTAAGTTAAATTCGGAGGACCGAATTTCTTAAGGTGGGGAGGATGTGATAACCGTAAATTTTTCCCTTTATTGGAAATTAGAAATATTGAAAATAAATATTGGAGAAATTAAATCAGAGGAAATAAATAAAATTTTGCGAGAATGGGATATGGGTGAAAATCCCGAGAAGTGAGGAAGTGAAAGAATTGGGAAATTCGTATAAAGGAAATTAAATTGGAAGTGAAGATAAAAATAATAGAGAGAGGAAAAGAATTAAATTGGATAAATTAAAATCCAAACCTAATTAAGAAAATAAGAGAATAAAATGAAATATATTTATATAATTACAAATTATAAATGTATTTTATATAAATACATATGTATTTAAAAATACTATATAGTATATTTTAATATACGTTGGTATATATATGGAAATATATACTATTTCATGAATTTAAATAATATATATATATACATATAAACATAATATTTTATGTATATATAAATATATACATACATACATATATAAAGAAAATGTAAATGTTATTTTATATTAAAGTTTATAGGTATATATATTGTATTATAACATTTATGTAATTCTATATATATAAATGTTATTTATTTTAAAGTATATAAATATACATATATATTAGATATATATTTTGTAACGTACAATATATATAATTTATATACAATATATATTGTATTATAATGTATATGAATAATATATATATAGTGTATTATATTATATTATATTGAAATAATATATGTAGAATATATAGTATACATTATATGCATAAAATACATTATATAGTGTATAATATATAGTATACTATATACTAAAAAGGGAAAGCAAATAAACCTAAAAAGGGAAACAAAAACAGAAAAGGAAAGGAGGAAATCGGGGAGAAATCCCGACCCTCCCAGGCAGACCACCGGTGGCGGAGATGCCACCGCCGGTGAGGGAAAATGGAGGGGATGTCGTCACCGGCCAGAGGAAGGAAAGAAGCTGCCGGCGGCGTGAAGAAACGGAAACAGAATCGACGGGAAACGAAGGAAACCGGGAAGAAAAAGGAAAATGGCGGACGGCGGTGCAGGCCGATCCAGGCACCGCCATTGCCACTGAAGCACCGTCGGAGGGAGAGGAACACGATGGAGGTCACCCGAGGCGCAATGGATGGCGGAGGAAGGCCGGCGAAGAGGAAGAAGAAACCGAGGCAAAACCGCCTCGATCCACCGCCGTGCCGCCGATCCAGGGCAAACGGAGGGCACCGGCAGGTTCGTCGTGCAGCCGGCCAGCTGAGGGACGCCTGAACCGCCGGAGAACCGGCCGCCGGCGAGGAACCGACGAGGAAGGACACTACCGGTCCGGTTGGAAGAAAAATGAACGAAAAAGAAAAAGAAAAGAAAAAGGAAAAAGAAAAAGAAAAAGGAAAAAAAAAAAAAAAGAAAAAGAAAAGAAAAAGAAAAAAAAAGAGAAAAGAAAAAAAAAGAAGAAAGAAAGAAAGAAAAGAAAAAGAAAGAAAAAGGAAGAAAAAGAGGAAAAAGGAGAATTTCGAAAATTTGAAAATTCCCGGAAATTCGACAACCCGGACATTTACGAAAATTCGGTAAGAAATTTCTCGGAAATTTAATTTCAGAAAAATTAAATAAATTATGAAAAAAATTCTAAAAATTAGAATTTTAATTCCAGAAATTATTTTCAGCAATCGGGATAAGGAATCGGGAGAAATGGAGTGCGGGCGCGATCGATAAGCGGAAGTCGCCGACCTGGAAAAAGGTAAGGGATGCATGTGCAGCACTGTAAGGATACTCAATCTGCATATTTTAAATTGAAATATTTTATGCAAATATTTTATGAAAATTATTATGATGCATGATTTGCTGAAAATAATTTGGGAAGAAGTACTGGCTGAAAGATTTAAAACTATATTTTTTCGTGCAGGAGGTTAGTAAATCGGCAGCCGTTATGCTGCCGAAAATTTTAGAAAAACTTTATAAAATCATATTAAGTGATTTTATTTCCGAATTTCGATAGTAAATCACGAAACATGAGGAAATTACTAAATTTCATAAAACATGAATATAATGAGATGGAATTTTAAAATATTCATGTATTCGAGAATGGTGACAATGAAATCACCGAAAATTCTCGAAATAGATAAATTACACGAAATACGAGACGAAAGATGAAGTGAAATATAATGAATATTTTTATGAATATTTTTATAAATATTCACTAAAGGATTTTAACCCTTATGGTTTTAAATTATGGAATTTTATATTTATATAAATTCCATATAAGTTTATTTTATGATGAAAACTACGGTTTTGAGATTGGTTGGCATTCCTATCATGCGGATGCATGATATGTGATATGTTTAGTCCCGGTCGACACTTGATCCGCGACCGACAGAGGACAATATAGATTATAGTCATAGATTTGACCGGTTTATTTCTGTACCCTTCGAGGTTATAGTATGATAAGATTGATGTCTATCTTAGACTCCATAAATGATAGGCGATGTGTTAGTAATGGCCAAACCGAGCAAAGACTCGATGATTGTACCGTGTGAGCCACCTCTAGAGTCCTTCGGGAACTAAGTGCTACACAGTTTCAATGTGTTAATAAGAAATTTCTGTACCGTGGGAGCCACCTCTAGAGTCCTTCGGGAACTAAGTGCTACACGAGTTTCGATGTGTTAATAACAAATTTCTGTACCGTGGGAGCCACCTCTAGAGTCCTTCGAACTAAGTGCTACACGAGTTTCGATGTGTTAATAAGAAATATCTGTACCGTGAGAGGCACCTCTAGAGTCCTTCGGGAACTAAGTGCTACACGAGTTTTGATGTGTTGGTAAGAAATTTCTGTACCGTGTTAGCCACCGCTAGAATCCTTTGAGCACTAAGTGCTACACGAGTTCCTCGATATGACACTCAACTCCATTGTTAGTTAGAATGGATGTCGTAACTGAATCAGTGAATTGGGGCTTACGCCTAAAGTGATTAAGTAATCGGTTATATGGGAATAGATTTTAATAGCTTATTTTGCTCTTTAAAGGACGGTACTAATTAAGAGAGTATATTAAAACACGAAATGAGTTTTAAAGAAATAAGATGATGATTTAACTAATATTCTTTTCAAGGAATATACAAATATTAATTATTTTATTTAAATGCTTTATTTCGTAGAAGCATTATTTTGAAAAGAATATGAAAAAGGTTATGAAAGATTGAAAAGGAAAAGGATTTATTAATTCAAAACAAAAAAGAAAAAATTTCTCTCTACAGTTGCTTCTAGTTCCGTAACAAGTATGGTATTCTAAAATACCTACCTTACTTTATTCGGATCCCTAGCCGATTGTAGTATCCTTCCTACATGCGAGCCTAGAGCCCATAGGAGAAATGAAAAAGATTTTCAGCATATAGGAAGCTGAGTATCAAGTGAGGCATATAATTATCTTACTGAGCCGTGGTTTTGCTCACCCCTTAATTTTAAACATTTCAGGTTTTGATGATTGTGAGTTCAGTGATTTGTGGATCCTGGCTGTACACGAAGGACAATATGACAGACCGACTGAGTTAATTGAGGTATGATCATTTATTTTCTGTATTTAGACATGTCAACAGTACTGCTTATCTGATTAATTTCGATAGGGGATGTGTATAATATAAATAATGTTATGTAAAATTGTTTAACAGTCTGTACAAGTGAAGTATCACAGACAGCCTAATCGGTTAAGTTGTGTACAATAAGGTGAGAAATGTGGTCACGGGTCGTGACAGAAAGTCATTAAAAACCTTAACAAACAACCTCAAAACCGAAAACTGTTTTCACCAAACTTGCTCTAGTCTCTTTCCTCAACAACATGCTACTAAAATTAAGTCCTAAAGTGGCCATTTGCAAGGTGTTTGGGACCCTACAACTTTCAGCCATGGTGAAAGGTGAGAGAAAGCTTTTGTTTTTCATGGTTTTATGATTGTTTGTCATGTGATTTAGATGTTTAAGCATGTATTTGAGCTTGATTTGAAGCAAAACCATGAGAATCACTCCCCTTAGGTTTTAGCCAACATGGTATGTGTATGATTATGGTATTGTTTCATGTATAAATGATGTAGAATCAGTGTACAGAGTGTGTATAATGCATTTACATCTTTAGATTATTAAAACAGAAGGTGTAGGCAAGAAAGGCCATTTAGGCCAAAAGAAGAGCATGGGGAAATAATACAAGACTATTGACACAGTCAGAATGGAAAACGGAGGTGATTTGACGATATTGTGACCCACCACCACCTGGGCCTAACCTCGCTTCAAACCTTAAATTTTCAAGTGATTCAAAAGAGGAAATCAAGGCTACAAACACTAACAACAACCAAACACCGATGGAGTTAGTGGCTTCAAATATGAATCAACAACTGCCTTACATTGAATTTTCTACTTTTGATGTTGCTTTTGTGCTTAAATCTGGTTTAATACATCTCTTATCAAATTTTCTCGGCCTTGCAGGTGAATATCCATAAAAACACCTCAAGGAATTTCATGTGGTTTGCTCAAGTACGAAGCTTACCGAGATAACTAAAGAACAAGTCAAATTGAAAGCTTTTCTATTCTTATTGGCAGACACAACAAGAGATTGGTTGTATTACTTACCTTTAAGAACTATCACCACATGAAATAGGATAAAGAGGCTATTCTTGGAGAAGTACTTTTCGGCTTCAAGGGCTGTTGATATCCATAAGGAGATTTATGGCACTAGGCAATACAATGGGGAATCCTTATATTAGTATTAGCAGCGCCTCAAGAGATTATATGCAAGTTGCCCCCATCATGAAATTAGTGAACAACCCTTAATTCAATATTTCTTTGAAGGACTTTTACCCATAGAGAAGAGTATGATTATGCAATAAGTGGAGGGGTATTTGTTGATAGACTCCCTAAGATGCTCGAATTTTGATAACTAACATGGCTGCTAATTCTTAATAGCTTAGCACTCAGCATGATCCACCACCCAAGCACGTACATGAGATAAATATGTATTCCATTGAGTAACAAAATGCTAATCTAAGCTCTCTCGTGCATTAAATGGTTGTGGCAATATGCAGCAAGTGAAGACATGTGGCATTTGTTCCATTTTAAGGCACCCAACTAACACATGTCTAACACTTCAAGATGACGCCATGGGGCAAGCTAACATTATAGGAGGATTCTCGGGCTAACATAATGTAAAAACAACCCATACGCCAAAACTTATAGTTAACAATGGATGGATCATCCCAATTTTAGCTATGAAATAAACAAGCAGTTCCCAATGCACCTTTCCGAGCAACACAATTAGTAAAATCTCTATTCCAAGATAGACAACAAGTTGTCTCAGAAAACTCAGGTATGTCTCTTGAAGATATTGTTAAGTCCCTTGCTTTTAATACTTTACAATTTCTTAAAGAAAAAAGGATTAGCATTAAGAATTTGAAGAATCAAGTAAGTCAATTGGCTACCTCAATGAATAAACTGGAAGCACAGGGTGCAAGAAAATTGCATCCTCAAACAGTGGTGAATCCAAAGGAGAATACAAGTGCTATAATTTTAGGAGTGGGAAAAAAGTGGAGCACCAAATAAAACACTTCCCTTGACAGTTACAAAAGAAATTCTTGAAAAGGGAGATGTACTAATTAAAATAGAAACATCACCACCAAAGGTAAACCCAAGACCTCCCTTATACTAATTTACCTCCTTTCCCAAGTAGATTTGCATAATCTAAGAAAGAAGAATAAGAGAAGGAGATTTTAGAGATGTTTTATAAGGTTGAATGAACATACCCCTTTTTCTGTAATCAAGCAACTGCCTTAGTATGCTCAGTTTCTAAAAGAGTTGTGCACATTTAAGAGGAAACTAAAAGGTAACTAAAAGGTAACAAAAAGGTAAGTGTAGGGGAGAATGTTTTAGCAATCATACAACGTAGACTTCCCCCAAGTGCAAAGACCTTGGTACGTTCACTATTCCTTGTAAAATAAGAAACACTAGATTTGATAAAGCTATGATATGTTTAGGAGCATCAATTAATGTTATGCCACACTCCATTTATACTTCTTTATATCTTGGACCTTTAAAAGAAAATTGTGTGATTATACAACTTGTTGATCCATCTAACGCCTATCATGAAGGAGTAGTAGAAGATATTCTTGTACAGGTTAATAAATTGGTCTTTCAAGCAGATTTTTATGTTCTTGATATAGAGCATGATAGTTTTCCTAATGTGGCACCTATTTTGTTTAAGAGATCATTCTTGAAGACATCAAAGTCAAAGATTGATATTTATAATGAACATTCACTATGGAATTTGATGATGAAATTATTCGATTTAATATTTTGAGGCTATGAGGTATCCTAGTACATTCTATTTTTGATATTGATGTTTTTAATCCTTTAATACAACAAGGTTTTGAACTTAATGGTAAAGATAAGTTTAAAGTATCCATGAGCAAGAATCTTAAGAAGAAAGAACCTAAGAAACGAAAAGAAATCTATGTTTCAAATTGCTTGAGTGATATGCTTTGGAGTCGAGCTAACTACATTCAACAAATGCGCTGCTTGAGAGGCAACCAAGGATAGTGAGTTTGCCACAAGAAAAATAGGAGAGAATTTCATTTTTCCTTTTATTTATTCACTTTTTATGCATGTTTTCTGTTTGTGTCTATTTTACTCTTCTTTGCATGTTAACATTACATTGAGGACAATGTAAGAATTAAGTGTGGGGAGGGGTAAAATTCTATTTGTTTTAATAATACAAGGGAATGCCATTCTTTCTTACTTGATTATTTCTTTTAAATTTAACAAGATCTTATGAGAGAGTTGAGAGTGTTTTGATTATTATAATTGTTGAAGTGTATGCTTTCTAGGGAAGTTTGTGTGAATTTATGATCGAATACAATTGTTCATGTAATTTCTACAATCCTTGTACAAATTAAGTAAGCTAATTTACCAATGAAATGTATTTGGAATCAAATTCTAACATTCCGAGTTTTTGGTGTAGGAATGCAAGCTTCCATAGCAACAAGTCAGTAGGTCCCACATGAGCACAACACTCTTAGAAACCATGTCAGTATCTTATATTTACAATAAATGGCTTTAGGTAAGACAATTTAGGTCCCGTAGTTACAATTTTGGCTTATCTCGAGAATTAGGCAATAAACCAAAAATTTCAGTTTTTGTTTATGACCAACCTATTTTGTTTCAACCATATCTTTTGATTGGAGTATCAAAAGGATAAACCATAAAATTCTTATGAAAGCTAACTTAAAGATCTTCTAGCTATATCAAGCTCGTATTTTAATTCCTTACGGATCAATACCAAAAAAATTCCAAATTTGCATTAAGTGCAATGAACCCTATCAATGACCCACCTGTAAAGAGTCGAACATATCTCTTAGTAGGAAAGTTTGATTAAGGCAATTCAAATTTTTCTAAAAAGATTTTTGACTATATAAGACTCATTTTCTAATTCATTATGGGCCAATGAAAATAAATTCTTAAATTCGCATCATATGCAGGAATTTCAAACAATGAGCAATCGGAAAAGAATCGGATATAACTTTTGATAGGAAATTTCGATTTAGGTGATTCAAATTGCATTAAAAAGATACTTTAGAGACCTTTACAATCATGTATGTCATGTCATTAGACACATTTTGGAATAATACAATAAATTATCAAAATTTAGACTTGAAATTGAGTAATTAAGAGGTTTGTCAAAGAAATTGATTAAACCGAAAAGTTTAAGGGAGATTGGGGCTTTGTTTGATAAAAAGGATATTGAAAGGGGTTTAAACAGATTAAATACAATATTACCATGACTCAGTTATAATGTTTGAAAATGTTAATAAGGGTCAGAGTAAAAATTAAAGGAGAATGAGCCCTAAAACACAAATTCCCTATTAGGAAAATAAACAAAACCCATAACCCCTCCTCTCATCAGGCTATTTAGCCATGTCAACCTCCTTTCTCCACTGTTTCACATCTTTCCCTCCTTTGTACAGACCAACAATGAAATAGAACAAAGAAACTTTGAAGGAGGCGTCAACTTATGAAGGAAACCTAACAATTCAGTGAGTTTTGGTCTTGAGAAGGAAAAGGAAGAGAGGAGGTATGAGAAAGAGGAGAAATACTGTTTTGCTAACCCAAATCAAAATAGAAAACGTGAGTAGAAGGGGAAGAAAGAAAGAGGGAAATAAGAGGAATGAGAAGGGAATTGGCATGTATGTTAGGGATTTTGGTTTTATTGAAGAAATTGGGAAAATTATGAGGAAAAATTAAGAAATTTTTAATATATATTTTTATTTTTTATTTTTATTGTATTTTTTATTTAGATTTTTATTTCATTTTTATGTTATTTCATTATGTAATTTTATTTTTATTTTTATTTTCGATTTTAATAAAAGGAAAGAGACAAATTAAAAATTGAAACTTAAAGATCAAACAATGATTACATATATATTTAGATGTTTTGACTTTATTAATTAAATAAAATTAGGGTGAATTTATGAAGATAAAATAAAATCACTTTTCTTGTTTCACAAGGTATTTTCAAAAATAAAAAACCAAGATCTATTTAAAAAGAACACATAGAAGAAAGACCAAGGGGAGAGTATACGGGCAATATAAAAAAGAAATAATAAGAGAACCTTTTGAAGGGCCACAGCCGTCTTCATCTCCTGCATAGCTTCCTGGCTAACCATTCCGGTCAGCATCTTCCTTGCACTTCCGCTGCATATAATCACCCAAAGCGCTACTACCCACTCACTATTGCTGCATATTGTTGTGCCTTTGTTGCCAATGAAGCAAATAGCTGCCATTGCCACCTACTACCTTATTTCAAGCTGTTGGTCTATTGAGTGAAGAATAAAAAACAATAGGGCTGTGTGAAAGAATAAGGGAAGAAAAAAAAGAAGTTTGAAATAAAAAAGGGACTTTGAAATGGCATAAAAGGTAAAAGCTTTCTTGATGTGTGAGATTCATAATTTCTACCATTCATACATATTATTAGTGAAGTTAGGAAGAGTGGATGTCTTACAAGTATTTAAATGTTAATTGTTCTACAAGTATGAAAAGGAACTGACTAATGGGCCCCACTTGATTTTTGGTGTTTTGATGGAGTTGGAACTTGATGGGCTCATTATTTAGAGCCGAATATAGAGGTGATAAGAATCTGCACCTCAAACTCATTCGTTTATGCATGTTTTGAAAAGTTTGTAAACAAATTGAAAAATGAAAATTAAGTCCATAGGCCAATAGAACTTTCGTGAATAACGGTTAAACCGAGTTGACTTTTGACCAACTACCAATGATAGATAATTTTGCATGTAATAAAGTTTGAGTTCATGGAGATTGATGGAATAAATTAGGCGTAAAAGTGGAAAATTGCGTGATTTTACAGCTAGGGGTATTTTGGTAATTTCACCCAAATGGTAAGTCAAACTTTAACAAAAGCACAACCAATGATTAGAGAATGTTAAATAGATGTGTTTCATGATTGAATAAAATATTTTTAAGGTTAGACTGATTGTTTAAAACGAAGTCAAACTACAAAGGGCAAAATTGAAAGATTACTTAAGAGTAAGGGCATTTTAGCAATTTTCACTATAAAATATCAATTTTTATAGAATTTTCCAGCCATCTTCTTCATCAATCCGACAGCCCTTCTTTCTCTTCCATTCCACCATAGCTAAGCTTAAACTAAGAGAGAGAAAGTCACCAAAAATCTTAGTAAATGACCTCTAAACTAAAAACTGTCTTCACCAAAGTTGTTCAGTTTTCAGTGCCCTATCTCCTAGTACCAAAATCAAGTGCCAAAGTGGCCAAAATCCAAGTGTAGGAATTCCCTCAAGATTTAGCTAAGGTAAGAGAGAGAAGAAACTTGTGATTTTTCATTATTTAATGATTATACACTATGTGTTTAAGGTGTTTAGGCATGAATTTAAGCTTGGATTGAATTGAAATCATGAAATCACTCCCTTAGGGTTTCAGCCAAGCATGGGTGTGCATGATGATGATGATGATGTTTGATGTGAATTTGGTGTAGAATCAATGTACAATAATTGTAGAATGTGAATTTAAGCTTAAATGGAAGAAATGAGATGCGTAGGATGAAGAACTAGGTTCGACCAAGTGAAGGGAAGGTAGAAAGAGTGCTCAATTTAATGTGTTTTAGGTCCTAGAATAATGTACAAATTAATACAAGATTGGAGGCAAAATCAGAATTGAAATGGAGGTGTTTTTATGATAGTTGCAGTATTAGAACTGGTAAGACATAGACCAAAATTAAGGTTGCAGTAGGAAATATGCTAGGTCTTATTGAGTTAAACATTCTTTGTAACTAAAGTATAGAGAATTGACAGCATTTGTGTGGTGAAATGTAGCTCGGAAGTCCAAGGAGGAAACTAGTGCTAACTCGAGACAGGGTGAGAATTTGTCAGGTAAGGGATATATGTAAGAGACGTAGGGATACTATGGTGCATATGGAATGTTAAAATGTTTTTATGGTATTGAATTTTGTGTTTTGGTTTAGATTGGAACTTTGGTGTTGTGGTTTATAAACTGCGTTTTCTTGTAGGAAGGTTAGGTTAGTTTTAGTCGTTATGATGCCGAAATTTTCTAGAACTAACATTAAATGTGAGAATCCCATTTTCCCCATATCCAATATAAGTTAAAAGAGTGTAGAAATCGAAGAGCGAGAATTGATTGTTAAGATTTATAAATAAAGGGTCCGTTCAATAAAGATCAAGGAAGTACTCGGTATGTGTCTCACCAGAACTTTCTCTATCTAGATTGAAGTGAGACCCTAGAATGATGATATTTGAGGTGAAATATGGACATCACAAGAATTCGCATCTCAAAATCACCTCTTTTGGTCATATTTCGAAAAACATGAAACAATTTCAAAAATGATGATTAAGGACATAGGCCGAAAGAATTTTTGTAAATAACGGTAAAATGAAATTGACTTTTGACCAACTGACAGAATTGAGATAATCCTTGTGTGAAGAAGTCCCATGCCATGCTAATAGGTAGACTGAATCACACGAAAAAGTAGAAAATTACGCTATTTTACAATTAAGGGTATTTTGGCAATTTCACCTTCATTAGTAGTCAAACCCCTATAAAAGCTTCACCAATGATTAGAATATGCTAAATGCAACTATTTTATGAGTGAATTAAATACTTGGAAGTTAGATTGAATAGTTAAACGGAAATTGAAAAAGTAGGGACGTGGTTAGAATTTTTTAATATGTTTAAGGGCATTTTGGTAATTTAGCTTAAAAATATTTTTAAAAAGATTTTTTCTCTCTTTTCATCAGCCATGGATGACTTCTTCTTCCTCCCTTCACTTTCTCTCTAAAAAAATGGGTTTAGAGAGAGACACTTATGAAACTTTAGTCAAACGACCCCGAAACCAAAAAACGGTCTTCACCACCCCTGTCCAGTTTTCTGTGCTCTTTCTCTTGGTACCAAAACCAAGTGTTGAAGTGGCCAAATTCAAGGAGTTTGGAATCTTACAACTTTGGCCATGTGAAAGCCCCAAAGTAAATGGTGTAAAAGAAACGATAAGTGAATATGTGATCTCTTATCTACTGTTGCTTACTAAAGTTGTAGTTGTAGTCTATGTTGCAAAGGAAATAGGTAAGGGATATATTTATATATGTAAGTATATAAGTCGTAGGAATACTGTAACTGCATTGATATGATTGATTGATTTACTGAAAATTTTGTATTACTGAACTTTGAGACTGTTTTGAGATCGATTGACTAAAATGAATGATTTCAAATGAACTACTAAACTGAATGATAGTATTGTGGTTGAATGACATTGGGAAACTAAAGTTGTGATTTTGAATTGTGTTTTAAGTGCAGGAGGGTTAGGATAAATTGTACCGTTATACTGCCGAAATTTCAAAAAATGACCCTAAAACCTTAAATAGAAAATTAGAGATTTTATCGTTGATTTTATTAATTTTATGGACTAAAAAAAGATGTGTTTTAATTAAAAAATTTATAACAGTTAAGTGTTTTCTTAACTAGTTGAGCAATATATTATTGAAAATTTGAATGATTGACTGAAGTGAAAGTTTAAGGTTGGCTGACTCTGAATATTGAATGTTTTGATTTCTAATTGAAGTAAATATCTTGAGTGTCAACTGAAATATGTTTTGAATGTTTTCATCAACTGATACTGTTTTAATTAAAAATATTTCTTTTGTGACTGAAGTAAGTAATTTAAATGTTTTGAATTTAATTTAAACAGATTGATTTGAACAATGTGATTTTAAATGAAACTTGGTTCCCAAAATTTATATTTGAACTGTATTATACTTTGAAAACATCAGAAAAGTTTTTATTGTTTTCTTAGGAACTGAGTAAATGTTTTGAGACTGTTGGCGTCGATATCACGATTACTGTACTGTACTGCTACTGTTAGACCTTGAGCAAGTCTACAGCCACCTCTGTATCACCAGTTCAGTGGTACTATGAAGTGCACTGTTAGCTGTTGACAATGAGCAAGTCTTCAGCGGTCTTCAGGATTGTCACTGGCTCCGTGACACTGGATGGACATTACTGTGACTATGGCCATATGTCTTACTATTATTGATTATTGTTACTGTTTACTCTTTTCTTGGGATACTGAACTACACAATGATATTGGGTTATTGCTAGGTCTCCACTGAACTGTGACAGCACTGTTTATTGAATTGTTTATTAAGCTGTTTATTAAGCTATTTATTAAACTTTTTACTTAACGGATTTGCTGAAATGTTTATTGAACTATCTACTGAATATATTATTGATTTGTTTGCTGAACTGTAGTGAATTGTTTACTGAACTGTACAAAATTGTTTATCGAACTGTTATTGATTTGATTTCGAACTATTAAAGTACTGTTTATTGAATTGTTTATTGATCGTTTATTGAATTGTTTTCTAAACCAGTACTGACTGCTTAATTAACATTACTAAATAGAATAGTTTACTGACTGCTTACTGAACTAATCACTGAACTGTTTATGGAATTGACTAATAACTGTTTGAACTTCTTAATCCTTTATTAATTTTTCTACTGAAATGTTTACTAAACTGTTTTACTGAAACATTTACTGATTGTCTAAATTATTCGTCAACTATTCATCGATCTGTTTACCAAACTGGTTACTGTATTGTTTAATAAAATGTTTACTGATTGATCTATCGAACTAACTACTAAACTGATTATTGTACTGGTTTCTGAAATGTTTTCTAATGTGCTTACTGAACTAACCATTTTATGGGTTACTAAATTGTTTACTGAATGATTTGCTGAATGTTTTACTAAACTATATATTGATTTATTAAACGGTTTATTGAACTGTAGACTAAATGAGTTACTATATGTTTTATTGAATCTTTTACTAAATAATTTACTGAATGATTTACTGAAATGTTAACTAAACAAATTATTGAACTTTTTATTGAAAAGGTTACTAACCAATTTACAAAACGTTTACTGAACTAATCATAGGAATTATACATTGTACTATTTACTAATTTATTACTTAATATACTTGAATATTTCATTGTTTTCTATGGATTTTAATTTATAAATGACATTGAAATGTTCGTTTATTGTATAGTTTTACTACAAATTTGAAAAGTTTAATCCTAATTTGATATGCATGAATTCCTTCTCTGCAAGTTTTCAAAAAAAAAATCCCTATAGTCAGATATAGAGATTGGGACAAGTGAGGTGCTCTAAAGCATCCTTCCATACTCAGCCTGGTTACCTAATCGATTATAGTATCCATTCCTATAGAGTGCCCCATCACTGTTTTAATACTTACTGTATATACAAATCATATTTTTGAAACATGCATATAAGTATATAGTATTAGTTATTTTATATATATATATATTTCTTACTGGGCTTCCCCAAGCTCACCTTTTTTACCTTTCAGATTTATCTGCAAAAATAGTCGTTTGTTGAGAAAAGATTATGATACGATGCCTACGGGGGTTTCGATGTCGTACCTTACAAATATGGTATCAGACATTTATTGTACAGTACTTTAGTATGAAAAGAGACGTAAACAATAAATTGAAGAAGTTCAAATGTAAATTATAGTATTCATCATAAATTATTTATATAGAAAAACAAATGCGTACTCTGATTATGTGTAATGGGACCAATGTAAATAATTGAATGTTGCTTTAGCTAAATAATTTTGGCATAAAGTCAGAGTGAGGACACTGAGCATAGCCCAACCAATGAGTGAAAATGGAAAAAGTCAGTTCTGATTTTCAAGAATCAGAGTGTGACATTAAATCTTTGAAATCATCAATGGTATTATTTGGAAATAGAAAATGAAGTAAAAAAAATGAAATTTGGATGATAGCTTCCAAAGATTTCATATGCATGTGAATTTTGTAACTCAGTTTTCAATGGTATTTTATTAGTTTCTGCACGTTTTTCGATACATCCATGTTTTTATGCCAATGTAAGGTGTAAATAAAATATTTTGGATAATTGTTATTGAACTGAAAATATTTGGTAAATTTTTACTTCAAGTGCAATGAAATGGAAATTTTAATACTTTATAAATTGATTAAAGATATGATTTATTGAATTGATCTCCGTAAACACCTTGAAATGATTTGCAAACTATTTTTAGACTGTTGGCCCTATAGCTGCCTACGGGCACATGCTCCTATGAGTGTATGATCGTATGATTGACTATTGTTGCTGTTAGACCTTTGCCAAGTCTTTAGCGCCCACAGTTGTCACCTGGCAAGTGTAAACTGTGGATTTTTATGACTATAGCCATATGTCCTATTGCATGAGTCAATTGGGTGATGCCTTGTCTCCACTATATTATCTTTACTAGGGTGGCAAATTTCTAGTATTTCGGGCACTCCCATACTTTATTGATTTTTGAATATGAATTGTTATTAGCTATGTTTCTAATTTCTATATGAATTATTGAAATTGATTTTGATCTTTTTTATGGAGTGTTTTGGAAACTAATGACTTGAAAAAATTGTGAATTGTTTAATGGAAGCTATTTTTGAATGCCTATTGAACTTTGTGATTAAATACATTCTAAAGAACTCCTTATAGTGGAAATTAGATACTGGGACAAGTGAGGTGCTCTAAAGCATCCTTCTGTACTCAACTTGGTTATCTAATCTACTATAGTATCATTTTCGAATATCGTGCCAAATAATTTGTGGTCATTGGTTTCTAAACTAAAGTGTATGTTTTATGATACCTGCATATAGTTATGCATAATATTAGTTCTGTTATATATATTTCTTACTGGGTAATCAACTCACCCCTCTCTTACTCTCCTTCCAGATTATCAGTAGTAGTTTTCTCTGCTTCCGCTTGTGCGGATTTTGCTTTTGGTATCCCTTAGGTGGCTGTTGAATTCCCTCACCCCTCTCTTACTCTCCTTCCAGATTATCAGTAGTAGTTTTCTCTGCTTCCGCTTGTGCGAATTTTGCTTTTGGTATCCCTTAGGTGGCTGTTGAATTCCGTTAAGGTATACAAATCTCTTATGTATTTAGGCTATCTTTGTACAATACTAATTTATGTAAATCTTATACTTGGGATGTAAATTAAATTTAGATTAATTTACGTAATTAGAAGTTATTACATATATCCATATCTACACTGATATTATTGTGAAAGAAAATAAATTATTTATAAGCGAAATTGAAGACACTATAGATAGCCCAACCAAAATATAAGTGAATTATATGAATAAGTACAATTTGGCATGATTTTGGTGCGTGACATGATACATTTTGGAAAGAATTAAAAATCAAGAAAAGAAAAAAATTATTGATAAAGGGAAAGATGCTGATAGATTGGCGAAGTTAAGGCAAAGAAAGTGGAGCAAGGTCAGGTCAAAGGTTTGGTCTATTGTTATATTCTACTTAATGTATATTTTGTATTTATTTCATAGGTTTAAGTTATTAAATTAGTTTAGTTTGGGTTATTATTTAATTTGTTTAGTTTGATTAGGTATTTATTTGACTATTAAATTTACGTAATTTTCTTTGTAAATCATTTAATTAGAATGGTTTTATTTAATATTAATTTAACCGAGTGGATTAGTGGGAATTAATTAGTTTTAATAATTAATAATCAAATTTATAGTAAATTATTTGGTAAATAAAAATTATTTATAAATCATGTAAAATTATTTAATTACGAAATTGAACATGAACTTTTTTGATGATATGGGTTCAAAAAGTCACAAATGGTTGACATTTAGAATTCTTTAAGTGAAAATTTTTCTCAAAGTCTCGCCAGAATAATGGAAAATTAAGAGAAATTTTCAATATTGGTAATCTGAATTTATCTCTCAAATTAAAATTAATTAACTTTAAAATAAATAAATTAGAATAAATTAGTAATAAAATCAAATTAGGAGAATTAAAGTAAAATTAAATTAAAATTAATACTAGGTTAAGGTTACAATAAAATTAGGAATATTTTCATAAAACACTTAATGAGTCCGATGATGGAGCCTCTCCAAGCTAGTCAAATGGTACTACTTAGATACTCTTGAGGTGAGGATACATTTTTAGGAAATTGTGCTAGAATGATAGAGAGTTTCTTAGAAATTTTCTAATACTTAATTATTTTGATTAAATAAAGTGTCACGACCCGTGACCATATTTTTACCCTTCTTATACACAACTTAACCGATTGGGCTGTCTGCGATACTTCACTTGTACTGACTGTTAATAAATTTTACAATGTATTGTTTATATCATACACATCCCCTATCGTAACAAATCAGATAAGTAGTACTGTTGACGTGTCTAAATACAGAGAATAAATAATCATACCTCAAATAATCAGTCGGTCTGTCACATTGTTCTTCGTGTACAGCCAGGATCCACAATCCACTGAACTCACCAGCATCAAAACCTGAGATGTTTAATATTAAGGGGTGAGCAAAACCACGGCTCAGTAAGAGAATTATATGCCTCACTTGATACTCAGCTTCCTATATGCTGAAAATCTTTTTCATTTTTCCTATGGGCTCTAGGCTCGCATGTAGGAAAGATACTACAGTCGGCTAGGAATCCGAATGGAGTAAGGTAGGTATTTTAGAATACCATACTTGTTACGGAACCTAGAAGCAACTGTAGAGAAAAATTTTTCTTTTTGTTTTGAATTAATAAATCCTTTTCCTTTTTAATCTTTCCTAATCTTTTTCATATTCTTTTCAAAATAATGCTTCTACGAAATAAAGCCTTTAAATAGAATAATTAATATCCGTATATTCCTTGAAAAGAATATTAGTTAAATCATCATCTTATTTCTTTAAAACTTATTTCATGTTTAATGTACTCTCTTAATTAGTTCTGTCCGTTAAAAAGCAGAAAAAGCTATTAAAATCTATTTCATTCTTTGACATTTGTCGAATTCACGAATCACACTCACTTACTTATCGTCACAATATCCTACGATTTCTCATACTAACATCGGAACACGTGTAGCACTTAGTTCCCGAAGGACTCTAGAGGTGGCTCCCACTGTTCAATCATCGAGTCTCTGCTCGGTATGGCCTGTACTGAAACATCAGAACACGTGTAGCACTTAGTTCCCGAAGGACTCTAGAGGTGGCTCCCACGGTTCAATCATCGAGTCTCTGCTCGGTATGGCCTGTACTGAAACATCGGAACACGTGTAGCACTTAGTTCCCGAAGGACTCTAGAGGTGGCTCCCACGGTTCAATCATCGAGTCTCTGCTCGGTATGGCCTGTACTGAAATATCGGAACACGTGTAGCACTTAGTTCCCGAAGGACTCTAGAGGTGGCTCCCACGGTTCAATCATCGAGTCTCTGCTCGGTATGGCCTGTACTGAAATATCGGAACACGTGTAGCACTTAGTTCCCGAAGGACTCTAGAGGTGGCTCCCACGGTTCAATCATCGAGTCTCTGCTCGGTATGGCCTGTACTGAAATATCGGAACACGTGTAGCACTTAGTTCCCGAAGGACTCTAGAGGTGGCTCCCACGGTTCAATCATCGAGTCTCTGCTCGGTATAGCCTTTTCCGTTTGACATATTCCATGTCATGTAAAATATTTCCCTTTTTAACATGTCAGCTATCATTTATGGATTTTAATATAGACGTTAATCTTGTCGTACTATAAATGTAACATCCCGTTACCACATTTTTCACGTATTTTCATACAACTTTACCGGTTGGGCTGTCTGCGATGCCATTAACATTCAACAGTAACAATGACAAATGATAAACATTTATCTATTTATTATGGAATATGAAATTTCTTTTTCATTATTCCTTACATCTGACATCCCCTATAATCCTTTATTTCACTATGGTAGTACTGTATGCATATGTCTGAAATGTAAAAGAGAAAAGACTGTACCTGTCACGTTTAACGTGCCATGCCTCAGTGCTTTAAGCATAGCTATACCCATCTGAGAGTTAATTCTCTCAACTCCGTGTACTTCTTATCTGTGGAGTTAAAACAAAGGGATGAGCGATTCATACGCTCAGTAAAGGAAATATATGCTGCTTTAAATAAAGCAAAACTATATATCACAACTCATTTATTCCTTTCTTAACAATAACTCAGTAGAAAAGACAGTGGATATATAGTAAACAACTCTCTTACAACACCATTCAAAACACCGATTAGCAGTTTACTTTAAAATGTAGTAAACACTATCTAGGATTTTAACAAATCCTCACAGTTAACAGAAATCAATTAAGTTGAGACTAGGCAACAATTAAATCATGCTATCATCGTTCCCCTTCCCCATTGAGAGAACGAAATCTGCCGCTTTTGGGGTGCACCCGTAGGCCATCGCCCCTCACGGCTATCTCAGATCTATGGCCATAATCTATAGTGGTCCTCGGGTCCACTTGCCAAGTGACCTCGAGACCGCTGATGACTTGGCAAGTCCATCAGCCCTGTGACGCCCTGGGGTGCACTCGTTTGTCTATATGACCCGAGCCATCGCCCCAGATGGGTCACGCAAAGTAACGCATGAACTCAGGGCCTAAAGTCTCAAAATCAAGTTTTATCTCATGTTATCATTTCCACCAAATGATTTAATTTCTTTTAAAACAATAAATCACCAAAAACAGCCCGTAATCTCAACTTTTAAAACCTGCTCGCCCATGATCAGCTCGCCCGTTATGGCTTGCCCATGGCTGCAGTTCGCCCATGGCGGAGAACATATATTCGCCCGCCCAACTTGGCCTTTAAATCGACAAGCAACTTTGGCTCGCCCTCAGTGGCTCGCCTCTTAGGCAACTCGCCCAATGGTCACTCGCCCCAAAAAGATTTCATATTTTTATTTTTGAAATATTTAAAATTATTCATTTTCGTATAAGAATTTAAACTTTAAAACCGTTCGCCAGGGTCGGTTCGCCCTTCACAGCTCGCCCCTGACTAACTCAACAAGACGGTGAATTAGTATTCGCCCGCCACTTAGCTTTTCAAAACAGAAATCTCGTTGATATCAGTTCGCTCGCCTTCAGTTTAAAACAAGGGCCGCCCGCCCAACATCTTAAAAAAGGGTTCGCCCGACTATGGCTTTACCCGGATTTCTCTTTAAAACAAGGGCACTCGCCCAGTTCTCATAAAAGAGAGCTTGCCTCTTGGCTCGCCCCACTTTTCTATACAAAATAGTTCGCCCACATTTAAAACTCAAAACGGTGTATATAAATTATAAAAAGGCTTGGCTCGCCCGCCAATACTAATTCGTCCGACATTAAAATACAAGGCTTACCAACGTAAATAAAGGAATTCACCCGCCCTGTATCATTTCACCCAACAAAACAACATTAGGCGGCTATCAGCTCGCCTGCGATCAACAACTATCAATTTAACTTCTTAAAACCATGCATGTCAGAAAACAAAACATTTAACTTAATGTTTTCATAATATTTACTCCACAGGACATGCATTACTTCACACACATCTCCCTTACCTTGTTCAACGAAGTCTTGCTTCGCCCGGCACTCTGTTCGCCCATAGCTATTCCCAATTATCGGCTGCAAATTATATATAAATTTCATTAATATTTTCTTTATATATCACTTGGCGAGAATAAATCAAATAACTACTCGCCCAATCAGATTCCCAATTAGTTCGCCCGCCATTACTCACGAAGCCTTCATTGGCTAATTGTGGAAGTTCACCCACAATCCTTCTCGCCCAATGCCTTCGCATTAGAGCTCGCCCGTCATTCACTTCACTAGAATTGGGCGTTCTCGCCCACAAAATTACCTTGGTGAGTACATAATATCTATTCGCCTCATTGGCGATTACTATTTTCAACTTGGGCGATCACTGTAGTCGCCCTTGTCGTCACCTATTCCATAATTTTCCTTGTTTTCCTATTTTCCAAGGATCTAACTAAAACCAAGACTGTATCTATGTTTATTACTGCATAAATCATAGAAATCTATCAGTGAACATCAAGAACACCTCAGAAAATAAGAAACTCACCTCAACCAACTGCACTTCCAGAACACGTTGTTTTCTGTCTCATGTTGGCCTCTATTTGCTTATTCCTTCAGCTCACCAGGCTAAGAAAGAAAGGTTTTATAAGCATATTTACTGGTTTAGCCAACTGAAGAGTGAAACTCAGTAGATCAAACATGGCAGAGAAATGGAAGAAACAGAGAAATAGCTCTCGTGAAGAAACTGAAATTGGCTAACTCGTTTTTCATCAATTGTCTCTGCTTATATAAACATTCTCAGCCAATCAATAGCCACCGCCTGCCTCTTATCCTGTTTCTTTCATCATTACTCACGTCTATCATGCATTTAATGCATGTAGAAAAACTGAAGCACAAGTGGCGTAAAAGTCTCCCTTTCACACTCTTTTTCTTCTGCTGTAGACTTTGCTTAACTCTTCAACCAATAAGGCTAACTCCCTTATTGACTTTAAATTTCCTTCATTTATTGTCCTCGTCCGTATATCTCACCAAGTCAATCTTGGCTGCTAATGGTTCTGAAGCCATTTTCCTTGTCCACACAAACTGATTCCCGGCCTCCACCTCGTCTGCTCGCCACACTACACCAGTTCGCCACTTTGTTTTGATTCACCTCAAACGTTGGCGAACTCACCTATTCGCCTTAACACAATCCAATTCGCCATCACCGTTGGCAAACTGCTCACCCGTTGGCGAAAACCTTTTTGGCTCACCCATTGACGATTACACCTTTACCTAGATCGCCCATTGGCGAACTGTTACTTCACGGTACTCGCCCGTCGAGTATTTCACCTACTTGGCTCCATTCACATCTCAAGTTAAGGAGCTTTTCACCCTTTTGGAAATTAACATGCATTATTTATTTAATTTCCATTATCAATTTTATGAATTTAGACTGTACAGTAGTGTAAAAATCGGATCTTACAATAAACCCTGGAGGGTAAAGGACTAACCCGGTCAAATCTATGACCATAATCTATATTGTCCTCGGTGGATCACGGATCAGGTGTCGACCGGGACTAAACATGTCACATATCATGTATCAGCATGATAAGAATACCAACCAGTCTCAAAACCGTATTTTTTTCATCGGAAAATACACCTTATGGAATTTATACAATTATATAATTCCATGATTTAAAACCATAAGGGTTATAATCCTTTAGTGAATATTGATAAAAATATCCATAAAATATTTACTATATTTCACTTCATCTTTCGTCTCGTAATTCGTGTAATTTATCTATTTCGAGAATTTTCGGTGATTTCATTATCACCATTCTCGAATACATGAATATTCTAAAGTTCCATCTCATTATATTCATATTTTATGAAATTTAGAAATTTCCTCATGTCTCGTGATTTACTATCGAAATTCGGAAATAAATCATTTAATATGATTTTATAAAGTTTTTCTAAAATTTTCGGCAGCATAACGGCTGCCGATTCACTAACCTCCTGCACGGAAAATACAGTTTAAAATCTTTCAGCCAGTACTTCTTCCCAAATTATTTTCAGCAATTCATGCATCATAATAATTTTCATAAAATAATTGCATAAAATATTTCAAATTAAATTATGCAGACTGAGTATCCTTACAGTGCTGCACATGCATCCCTTACCTTTTTCCGGGTCGGCGAATTCCGCTTATCGATCGCGCCCGCACTCCATTTCTCTCGATTCCTTATCTCGATTGCTGAAAATAATTTCTGGAATTAAAATTCTAATTTTTAGAATTTTTTCATAATTTATTTAATTTTTTTTTCTGAAATTAAATTCTCGGGAAATTTCTTACCGAATTTGTAAAATCCCGGGTTGTCGAATTTCCGGGAATTTTTCGAATTTCCGGGAATTCTCCTTTTTCCTCTTTTTCTTCCTTTTTCTTCCTTTTTCCTCTTTTTCTTTTCTTTCTTTCTTTTCTTTTTCTTTTTCCTTTTTCTTTTCTTTTTCTTTTCTTTTTTCTTCTTCCTTTCCCGGTCAAACCGGTTCAGAGCCTTTCCTCGCCGGTTCCTCGCCGGCGGCCGGTTCTCCGGCGGCTCGTTGGTCCCTCAGCTGGCCGGCGTCGAGGCGAAGCTGCCGGTGGTCTCAGCTTGGCCTGGATCGGCGGCACGGCGGCGGATCCACTCGATTTTGCCTCGGCTTCTTCTCCTCTTCGCCGGCGTTCCTCCGCCGTCCATTGCGCGTCGGGTGACCTCCATCGTGTTCCTCTCCCTCCGGTGAAGCTTCGGTGGCAGTGGCGGTGCCTGGATCGACCGGCACCGCCGTCCGCCATTTTCCTTTTCTTCCCGGATTTCCTTCGTTTCTGTTTTCCCGATTTGTTTTCCGTCGCCGGTGGTTTCCCGGCCTTCTTCCTTGGCCGGCGACGCATCCCCTTCCTTTTCCCTCGCCGGCGGTGGCATCTCCGCCACCGACGGTCTCACCTGGGGGGGGGATCGGGATTCCTGCCCCGATCCTCCTTTTCTCTTTTTTTTTTTTTCATTTCCTTTTTTGTCTTTTATTTTCTTTCTATATTTAGTATTTACTATATACTATATATGATACAATATATTTTATACATATAATATTATTATATGTTATACATACATTATTTCATACATAATATTATACAATATATATTATATACAAAATACATATTGTACATTACAAAATACATGTCTAGTATATATATGTGTATATTTATATATATACTTAAAATTAAGTAACATTTATATATATAAATTATATAAATGCTATAATAAAATATTTATACATATAAACTTTAATATAAAATCACATTTACCTTTCTTCTATATGTATTTACATAATTATATATACACATAAAACATTATATTTATATACATATGTATTATTTGAATTTATGAAATAGTATATATATTTCTATATATATAACAACGTATTTTTAAAGTATACTATATAATATTTTGAATACATATGTATTGGTATAAAAATACATTTATATAATATATAATTATATAAATATATTTCATTTATTTTCTTATTCTCTTATTAAATTTTGGATTTTAATTTATCCAATTTAATTCTTTCATATAAACTTTAATATAAAATCACATTTACCTTTCTTCTATATGTATTTACATAATTATATATACACATAAAACATTATATTTATATACATATGTATTATTTGAATTTATGAAATAGTATATATATTTCTATATATATAACAACGTATTTTTAAAGTATACTATATAATATTTTGAATACATATGTATTGGTATAAAAATACATTTATATAATATATAATTATATAAATATATTTCATTTATTTTCTTATTCTCTTATTAAATTTTGGATTTTAATTTATCCAATTTAATTCTTTTCCTCTCTCTATTATTTTTATCTTCACTTCCTCATTTCTCAGGATTTTCACCAATATCCCGTTTCTCGCAAATTTATATTTATTTCGTCTTATTTAATTTCTCTAATATTTATTTTCAATATTTCTAATTTCCAATAAATGGAAAAATTTACGGTTATCACATCCTCCCCACCTTAAGAAATTCGGTCCTCCGAATTTAACTTAAGTCCAAAGGTGGTACATGCCGTATACTTATGACTTCTGACCTCTAGTTCATCCTCCAAGTAATACTGCCAGCACACTTTCAACATCAAGAGTGCTTTAGACCACTACATGCTGTCTTTCATCGTATATGTCTATACTCCCGTAAGTTCATTTCTAAAATCGGGAGTTATTCCCTTTTACTCTTTTCATATAAGAGCCATAAATAATATTTTAATATTACAGCTGATTTATGCTGTTCATCATCCATGCTTCTCACTTAGTGCCGAGTCGACATAATTTGGTACTATCATGTACTCGTGTCAATCAATTATATGTAAGTGTCCCAGTAGCTTTCACATCTCGTGCACACGCTCTCTCTCAATATCATGGAGCGGTTACATCTCACGCTCATATATATAAATATATATCAGTATGGAGCGGTGCTATCAATACACTTGGGATCTCAAAGCCTTTTGCTATCTCTCATTAGCATATGGCAACACAGAGACTCCCATCACATGTAAGGCTCACTGGAACTGTACATACACATTCACACCGTTTAACACTTATACTTTGACTAAGGCACTAGAGAATCTAGATGTCTGATAATGAAAAATGATTCTATTTAGATCATCAGTCTTTAATCACTTCCATATCATTATTTCTCTTTTGGACTCTTTATTGTCCACAATATTCATTTTCACACTTATTCCATCAAGGCTACATATCATTGCAAATCTTACTGTTAATCATCTCTTACAGAAATAAATCATGAGACAATCATTTTCTCTCCATGTCTCTTTTCATGTAGTATGGTCATTACATCTCTTACTCTTATGGTATATTCAATATCATTTAAATTTTAGAATAACCTGAGAATATACTCTTTTCATAATTTAGATTCTGTGATTGAATCCTCGAATTATCCATTTAAGCACCACATTATCTATACAATTCCACCATCTCTATCATTTCGAGGTGGTCATGTGTACAAGCATTTTACTGGCAGTAAACATATCAATTATCTTACTCCTTGGAGTATCATTACTTTCACTTATCAGTTCTGGCTTTGATTTTACATCTTGCCACATTTATGTGATAACCAACACAATTCACTCTCAGTCTTAACTGCGGGAACTGTTTTATATTGATGTTCCCTTTCATCATGTCATTTATTTCCTTATCTCACTTTCATTGTCGTTTTCATATTTTTACTCTCATTCCTTTTTGTCGGTTTTCTCGATTGGTATGGTACTATACAGCTAAGATCTTTTAGAATCTTGCGTACCATCTTTTTCTTTACACTAGCCATCTGCCGACTTTAATTTCTTTAATTAGATCTCGTCTATAGAGCAGCCAGTCTCATCACTCTTTTATAGGCTGACAATAGTATTTAGCTAGACTCATTACTTTCGTATCTCAATCATTATTTTATATCCTAGACAGGTTTACTGTCA
Source organism: Heritiera littoralis (assembly GCA_031772115.1). NCBI lineage: Eukaryota > Viridiplantae > Streptophyta > Magnoliopsida > Malvales > Malvaceae > Heritiera > Heritiera littoralis. The sequence continues at coordinate 1,990,061 of JAPDPK010000100.1, read as the reverse complement.
CCCTGTCGTCTCAAGATCATATATCTCAAGAGGAGATACTGTCTAGCCAAATTTCTTAGTTGTTAATCTTAGCACAATTCCACAGCCTTTAAGAGTTTAAGGATTATATCACAATGCTGCTCATGTTCCATTTATACTTTAGACTCTATCAGTATTTCATCAATTTTACTCATGTAAGGATGCCTCATTCTTTAGGCTTATCTACTTTACAAGGCAACTCATTACCCTTATAACTTCAATCGGAACTCGTAAAATTCACTTCGAGTTCAAATCATCATCTTATGGACACCAACCTTCAATCTTTTATCTAAGGACGCTTTATGCAGCAGCTAGTCTTATTTACTCCTCACGTATCTCTAATCAGATCAATAAAGCGTCTATTTTCACGTAGATTAATACTTGTTCTTCACCAGAACTTCATCAATGATAGAAATTTAATATATCCTTTTTGATTTGTCTACAACTCAACATCATTTGCATTTCTCTCATTTACACTTATACAGACAATTTCATTATTCTCAATTTTTCATTATCTGTAGTTTCGTCATTCAGACCTCTACACGTGAATTTCATTATTCACACATTTTCCAGAGTTATTCTCTTAAGCTTTTCGGATTCTTTCTACATCCTCCGATATGAACTTAGAATTTAACATCATATTCAAAATCGAGTCAATGTTATCTTGATTCCTCTAATTTATATAACTTTGGAAGTTTTATCGGAAATCAAATCTGATACTTTCTTTAATCGTACTTTTCTTATCATCTTGTGACCATTGTTCTTTAACTTTTTATCTGATTATGCCTTTTACAAGGATTGCTCTTATACGCTCCTTATACATCTCCGATTAAATCATATTTAAGGCATCACTTCCATATAATATTTATTTGTTCTTCATAAGAATTTTAGTGTATAACCAAAAATTTTAGTACATCATTTAATTCATCCTCAAATCATATCATTTGTATTTCCTTCCTTTACATCGATACTTGTGAATTTCATCATCCGTAATATTTTCCAAAATTTATTTTCTTAAGCTTGTCGGATTTCTTCTATATTCTTCGATACAAGCTTAAGAATAAATTTCATATCCGCAATCGAGTCAACATTCACCTAATTTCTCAATCTATGTTACTTTGGGAATTTATTGGAACTCTCAACCGACAGTCTCTTTAACCACACTTCTTTTATCATTTTGGACCTTCATCATTGTTTCCCATCATTTCACAGTGTAGTTTCAAGGCAGAGACATTCCATATTCAAATCATTTTGATACCTACTCTACCTTGATTTCATTACATAGTCATACTTTACAGCTACTCGTTTCAATTCAGTTATTCACTTTAAAACCATTTCCATTTACTGAATTCAGGCTTAGTTCCCTTGAGTATATTCTCCACGAGGTTTGAACCTTGGCACCCCTTACGTACCTAGTTCCTTACACTCGTGTTACCGTTGGGATACTTATAAGGGCCTCGCCCGTTCATATCGACCATCGACGAGCATCCCCTAGGCGATCCTTTCGCCTCAGGTTTATCCTTACTAGTGAGTCGGCGATGAGATAGTTCGCCTATATCTCACGACACATGATCCACTACGGGTCGCCCACCATTGGGTCGCCCATCACAGTTCTGTCTCAAGGGTCCTGAAGAACTTAGGTTAGCGATCATCTTCTTTTTATCACTTGACTATTCTTATAATTATCCTCTAATTCACAGTACTCCAAACAGTACCTCATTCTGTAGCACATATTCCAAGATACGTCGGTTCTATGTACGATTATCTGTTTGATACCTCAAAGAAATGAAAACGTACAGAACCATAAGTAATCACATCAGTATGTATTTCATTATCTGTACTTTTCACCTCATCAGTCAATTCTTGAAATCATTTCACTTTTCATAGTATTTAACGATCCCGTTCAATACACTTTTAATTTTTCGACCCTTTCAGTCAATAACCGGGCCAAACATTTGATGACATTCCACTACACTCTTTGGATCGCATCATATAAGGCCCCGGCTCGTTCGCCGTCTGCCTGTACACGTTTTATTGTGATGCCTCGGATTTGCCGGTCTCAAGCCGGAGGGGCCCGAGCCGCACCACTCATCCGTGCTGTCCGCTCTGAGCTCTAGAGGTGGCCCCCGTCACACAGACGTGGCACTTAGTCCCTCACGGATTGTTTTATTGTGAAGCCCAGGATTTACCACTATGGCCCAAAGTCCACTCGTGGGGGAGCCCTGGCCGCCTCACTCAACCATACTGTTATCCCCTATGGCCCACAGTCCACTCGGGGTTTTTTTTTCTTTCGCGTCCATAATCTAAGTGTTAGTGGAATCAGTAATAGGGATCGTTAGATTCATATGACATCTTCTATGCCATTAATAATTCCATTACTATCAATGGATTCCAATTCAGCTCGGTTTTAACACTATTCCGCACATCGCCCAATATAGGGGCATTTTCGTCATTTCGACATTTATTTCTTTCTCCTCAATATACATTCAAATCAATGAACTGATCATCTATGTGTTGATAGTATCCTTTCTGATACTTATAACAGCAAGTTAGATCTCATTCGATTTTCGATAGAGAAGTTCACTAAAATCCACAATGGGATTAATTTACTTGTAATTCAGCTTTATATCATTAATTTCTCTGTCAAATCGATCAATTCCAACTTCTGGTGATCTATTTTGACTCCCAGTAAAATTTTGGGGGTAGGGGTATTTTGGTCATTTTTGGCTAAAAATTTTCTCTCTCTTCAAATTACCCTCAATCGGTGATCTTAAAGTCTATTTAATGATGATATTTTATTCCCCTATTTTATACCATCACTTTCAGGTCTCAGTTCGGTTCGGACAGAAAAGTACTGGTGGGGCCCTCACCGAGTCCATTTCTGTTCCTTACCGAACAGGCCTTCATATAGATTTGAAGGATCACAAATTTTTCGGTAATTTCTGAGCCTATTTTCTTCTTTAACATTCTCAGTTTATACTTTCTCACTCCCTTTAAATCATTTTACCCCATTTACAATCATTTAATTTCTGTATGTATTCAGACGACACAGTACTACAAGGGATGTTTAACTCTTTTCTTTCCAAAGTATCCACAGACATCAGGCCAACCAATGCTCTGATACCACTAACACTTAGATTATGGACGCGAAAGAAAAAAAAACCCCGAGTGGACTGTGGGCCATAGGGGATAACAGTATGGTTGAGTGAGGCGGCCAGGGCTCCCCCACGAGTGGACTTTGGGCCATAGTGGTAAATCCTGGGCTTCACAATAAAACAATCCGTGAGGGACTAAGTGCCACGTCTGTGTGACGGGGGCCACCTCTAGAGCTCAGAGCGGACAGCACGGATGAGTGGTGCGGCTCGGGCCCCTCCGGCTTGAGACCGGCAAATCCGAGGCATCACAATAAAACGTGTACATGCAGACGGCGAACGAGCCGGGGCCTTATATGATGCGATCCAAAGAGTGTAGTGGAATGTCATCAAATGTTTGGCCCGGTTATTGACTGAAAGGGTCGAAAAATTAAAAGTGTATTGAACGGGATGGTTAAATACTATGAAAAGTGAAATGATTTCAAGAATTGACTGATGAGGTGAAAAGTACAGATAATGAAATACATACTGATGTGATTACTTATGGTTCTGTACGTTTTCATTTCTTTGAGGTATCAAACAGATAATCATACATAGAACCGACGTATCTTGGAATATGTGCTACAGAATGAGGTACTGTTTGGAGTACTGTGAATTAGAGGATAATTATAAGAATAGTCAAGTGATAAAAAGAAGATGATCGCTAACCTAAGTTCTTCAGGACCCTTGAGACAGAACTGTGATGGGCGACCCAATGGTGGGCGACCCGTAGTGGATCATGTGTCGTGAGATATAGGCGAACTATCTCATCGCCGACTCACTAGTAAGGATAAACCTGAGGCGAAAGGATCGCCTAGGGGATGCTCGTCGATGGTCGATATGAACGGGCGAGGCCCTTATAAGTATCCCAACGGTAACACGAGTGTAAGGAACTAGGTACGTAAGGGGTGCCAAGGTTCAAACCTCGTGGAGAATATACTCAAGGGAACTAAGCCTGAATTCAGTAAATGGAAATGGTTTTAAAGTGAATAACTGAATTGAAACGAGTAGCTGTAAAGTATGACTATGTAATGAAATCAAGGTAGAGTAGGTATCAAAATGATTTGAATATGGAATGTCTCTGCCTTGAAACTACACTGTGAAATGATGGGAAACAATGATGAAGGTCCAAAATGATAAAAGAAGTGTGGTTAAAGAGACTGTCGGTTGAGAGTTCCAATAAATTCCCAAAGTAACATAGATTGAGAAATTAGGTGAATGTTGACTCGATTGCGGATATGAAATTTATTCTTAAGCTTGTATCGAAGAATATAGAAGAAATCCGACAAGCTTAAGAAAATAAATTTTGGAAAATATTACGGATGATGAAATTCACAAGTATCGATGTAAAGGAAGGAAATACAAATGATATGATTTGAGGATGAATTAAATGATGTACTAAAATTTTTGGTTATACACTAAAATTCTTATGAAGAACAAATAAATATTATATGGAAGTGATGCCTTAAATATGATTTAATCGGAGATGTATAAGGAGCGTATAAGAGCAATCCTTGTAAAAGGCATAATCAGATAAAAAGTTAAAGAACGATGGTCACAAGATGATAAGAAAAGTACGATTAAAGAAAGTATCAGATTTGATTTCCGATAAAACTTCCAAAGTTATATAAATTAGAGGAATCAAGATAACATTGACTCGATTTTGAATATGATGTTAAATTCTAAGTTCATATCGGAGGATGTAGAAAGAATCCGAAAAGCTTAAGAGAATAACTCTGGAAAATGTGTGAATAATGAAATTCACGTGTAGAGGTCTGAATGACGAAACTACAGATAATGAAAAATTGAGAATAATGAAATTGTCTGTATAAGTGTAAATGAGAGAAATGCAAATGATGTTGAGTTGTAGACAAATCAAAAAGGATATATTAAATTTCTATCATTGATGAAGTTCTGGTGAAGAACAAGTATTAATCTACGTGAAAATAGACGCTTTATTGATCTGATTAGAGATACGTGAGGAGTAAAATAAGACTAGCTGCTGCATAAAGCGTCCTTAGATAAAAGATTGAAGGTTGGTGTCCATAAGATGATGATTTGAACTCGAAGTGAATTTTACGAGTTCCGATTGAAGTTATAAGGGTAATGAGTTGCCTTGTAAAGTAGATAAGCCTAAAGAATGAGGCATCCTTACATGAGTAAAATTGATGAAATACTGATAGAGTCTAAAGTATAAATGGAACATGAGCAGCATTGTGATATAATCCTTAAACTCTTAAAGGCTGTGGAATTGTGCTAAGATTAACAACTAAGAAATTTGGCTAGACAGTATCTCCTCTTGAGATATATGATCTTGAGACGACAGGGTGACAGTAAACCTGTCTAGGATATAAAATAATGATTGAGATACGAAAGTAATGAGTCTAGCTAAATACTATTGTCAGCCTATAAAAGAGTGATGAGACTGGCTGCTCTATAGACGAGATCTAATTAAAGAAATTAAAGTCGGCAGATGGCTAGTGTAAAGAAAAAGATGGTACGCAAGATTCTAAAAGATCTTAGCTGTATAGTACCATACCAATCGAGAAAACCGACAAAAAGGAATGAGAGTAAAAATATGAAAACGACAATGAAAGTGAGATAAGGAAATAAATGACATGATGAAAGGGAACATCAATATAAAACAGTTCCCGCAGTTAAGACTGAGAGTGAATTGTGTTGGTTATCACATAAATGTGGCAAGATGTAAAATCAAAGCCAGAACTGATAAGTGAAAGTAATGATACTCCAAGGAGTAAGATAATTGATATGTTTACTGCCAGTAAAATGCTTGTACACATGACCACCTCGAAATGATAGAGATGGTGGAATTGTATAGATAATGTGGTGCTTAAATGGATAATTCGAGGATTCAATCACAGAATCTAAATTATGAAAAGAGTATATTCTCAGGTATATTCTAAAATTTAAATGATATTGAATATACCATAAGAGTAAGAGATGTAATGACCATACTACATGAAAAGAGACATGGAGAGAAAATGATTGTCTCATGATTTATTTCTGTAAGAGATGATTAACAGTAAGATTTGCAATGATATGTAGCCTTGATGGAATAAGTGTGAAAATGAATATTGTGGACAATAAAGAGTCCAAAAGAGAAATAATGATATGGAAGTGATTAAAGACTGATGATCTAAATAGAATCATTTTCCATTATCAGACATCTAGATTCTCTAGTGCCTTAGTCGAAGTATAAGTGTTAAACGGTGTGAATGTGTATGTACAGTTCCAGTGAGCCTTACATGTGATGGGAGTCTCTGTGTTGCCATATGCTAATGAGAGATAGCAAAAGGCTTTGAGATCCCAAGTGTATTGATAGCACCGCTCCATACTGATATATATTTATATATATGAGCGTGAGATGTAACCGCTCCATGATATTGAGAGAGAGCGTGTGCACGAGATGTGAAAGCTACTGGGACACTTACATATAATTGATTGACACGAGTACATGATAGTACCAAATTATGTCGACTCGGCACTAAGTGAGAAGCATGGATGATGAACAGCATAAATCAGCTGTAATATTAAAATATTATTTATGGCTCTTATATGAAAAGAGTAAAAGGGAATAACTCCCGATTTTAGAAATGAACTTACGGGAGTATAGACATATACGATGAAAGACAGCATGTAGTGGTCTAAAGCACTCTTGATGTTGAAAGTGTGCTGGCAGTATTACTTGGAGGATGAACTAGAGGTCAGAAGTCATAAGTATACGGCATGTACCACCTTTGGACTTAAGTTAAATTCGGAGGACCGAATTTCTTAAGGTGGGGAGGATGTGATAACCGTAAATTTTTCCATTTATTGGAAATTAGAAATATTGAAAATAAATATTAGAGAAATTAAATAAGATGAAATAAATATAAATTTGCGAGAAACGGGATATTGGTGAAAATCCTGAGAAATGAGGAACTGAAGATAAAAATAATAGAAAGAGGAAAAGAATTAAATTGGATAAATTAAAATCCAAAATTTAATAAGAGAAAAGAAAATAAATGAAATATATTTATATAATTATATATTATATAAATGTATTTTTATACCAATACATATGTATTCAAAATATTATATAGTATACTTTAAAAATACGTTGTTATATATATAGAAATATATACTATTTCATAAATTCAAATAATACATATGTATATAAATATAATGTTTTATGTGTATATATAATTATGTAAATACATATAGAAGAAAGGTAAATGTGATTTTATATTAAAGTTTATATGTATAAATATTTTATTATAGCATTTATATAATTTATATATATAAATGTTACTTAATTTTAAGTATATATATAAATATACACATATATATACTAGACATGTATTTTGTAATGTACAATATGCATTTTGTATATAATATATATTGTATAATATTATGTATGAAATAATGTATGTATAACATATAATATATATTATATAAAGAATATTTAAATTAATGACCATTTAATCAAAACCTTTTAAATATAATGCAAGATTAGTTAGATACCATTTTAGAATGGGTGTTGTAAGGGTATTAACACCTTCTTCACACGTAACTGTACCCTCAAACCCTAAATCTGAGATGTAGAGAAGTCCTTGTCTTTAATTTAAATAGGTGATCAATCACACCCAGAAAGAATGATCGGTGGTGACTCTATCTTTTTGTGTCTAACTATTAGATTTTTCCTAACTTAATATATTATGACAAGTACATGCTGTTTTGACATGTTCCTATGTTTAAATGAGATTAAATACTAATGTATTGGTGTGTGAATTGTGTAAAACATCAAGGGTGCAAGGAAAGTGAATTTTGGCAAAGCATTTCTTAAATGTGCTTGGTGGTGCTATTTTGCATTAGTTGTTGGAATTGTGTTATTAGGTAAGGGACAATGCATGATTGCGGATTAGTATAGTATTGATGAGTTGAAAACATGTTTGTTGCTTTGTGAAGTATTTGGCCAAATAGAGTTTTGGTATACTTCCTATAGGTATAAGGTTCAGTTAATAGCGTATGCATGCATATGTGGACTTACGTTAGACACGTTCCCTAAGTATTGTGACTAATTGAACTATGTATGATTGGTTTAGTAATGGTGTGTACTAGTAGGCATATATTCACATCCATGTATGACATGCAACCTTGATTTTTCTTTGAGTAAGTTTAATGCATAAAAAGTTTTTATAAATGCTTAATAGCTTTAAAGGAATGAGGACAACTTCTTTTAAATGGTATTAAACTCATACAAATTGATTTATGCATGATTTCACAATATTAAGAGCTTTTGACTATGATTAAGTTGGTTTGAGATTATGCATGAAATTGGTATTATGCCTGTAACAGTTTGAGTGTACATTATTACACAGTGTTTACTCATATTTTATTCATTTCTACTGGTTGGGCTATCTGTGATGCCTTTAACACTTGATCATTAACAGTAATAAATAGTGAATATTTATTCAATAAATTCGGAATATAAAATTTTTTTTACAATATTTCGTACACTTTACATCCCCTGTTTCTAGTTTACTATAATGTAGTATTGTATACAAGTGTCTGAATATATAAGAGAAGTGACTGTACCTTTAATTTTCAATGCTTTTTGTCCCAGTGGCTACTCGTAGTATATTTATCCGAGGAAACCATCAAATAATTCTCGTAATTAATCTGGAAAATTTGAAAGTAAAGGGGTGAGCAAACCACGTGCTCAGTAAATGAGTCATATGCTGCTTGATATAATGAAAACTATATGCTGTAAAATATTTATTTCCTAATCGTGTACTAAGTACAGTGAGGAAGGATACTATAGTTGGCTGGGAAATCCAGATGGAGCATGGAAGGTATTTTGAAATACCTGTCTTGTCGCAGAAACTGAGAGCAACTACAGGGAGTAATTTATAACTTGTCTTGATAAAACAATTTAATACCCATTTTCCATAATTATAAATGGAATAAACCATTTATTCTCCTTCCTTTCAGTACAGTTCTAAACACATGACAGTACAGTGGTAAAACAGTAGTTACAGTAAACAATCTTTTTAGTACAGTAGCTTATAAATATCCAAATCACTAGATAATAGTTCAGTAATTATTTCTATTTTAGAAATAATTTTTAAAGTATTCTTTCTCGATACCAGTAAATTTCCTTTCAGTTCAGTAAACAATATTCCGTACGATGCAGTTCAGTAAACAGTAATCAATAGGTTTCAGTTCAGTAAACAGTAATCAGTAGCTACTAGTTCAGTAAATAGTAATCAGTAGCTTTTAGTTCAGTAAATAGTAATCAGTAGCTACCAGTTCAGTAAACAGTAATTAGTAGCTTTCAGTTCAGTAAACAATAATCAGTAGCTACCAGTTCAGTAAACAGTAATCAGTAGCTACCAGTTCAGTAAACAGTAATCAGTAGCTACCAGTTCAGTAAACAGTAATCAATAGCTACCAGTTCAGTAAACAATAATCAATAACTACCAGTTCAGTAAACAGTAATCAGTAGCTTTCAATAAGTTGAGACTAGGCATCACCCTACATGGTATCATGCTATAATCGTCCACTAGGGACACAGTAATCATTCCTGAAGGAACACAGTAATAGTATATAGTTAGATCTATGGCCATAATCTATAGGTGGTCCTCGGTGTACACTTGCTAGGTGCCTCCGAGACCATTGATGACTGACAAGTCAATCAGCCATGTCACAGTAACAGTATAACAGTAAAGCATGAATCTCGGGGCCTATAGTCTCAAAATCAAATTTATTTCTTGAAAATACTTTTAAGGAATATTTTGTAAATTTCATCATTTATTTAAAGAATTATTTTCCAAAAAGGTATTTTATTCCCATTTTCACATACAGTAAATCCATCAGTAAATATTCATGTATCAAGTGAGAAAATAAATAAATATTCAATTTGAATATTTAATATCATATAAAATAAATCAAATTCTCACTTTAATAATATATAAAACATGAATATTTAATTTTTCATAACTTTCTCATAATTTCCAATTTATGGAAAATTGGTGGAAATTATATTTAAATTTCCCATTTTAAATCATTTCATTTTTAAAAATATTTTATAATATTTTAGAAATTTTTCCGACAGCATAACGACTACGGATTCCTAACTTCCTGCACACAAATCATAGTATATAAACCAGCTTATCAACCACAATTTTGTATGTTTTCAAACCAAATCATGCATCCAATATTCTCATAAAATTTAGCTCAAGAAAACATGCAATTTATTATATCACTACAACTCACACACTCCCCCTTACCAATCTTATAAAGTCGAGCTTCCCGGTTACTTTTACTAAATTCCGTTAACTCGGGCTGCAAAATAATTTTATAAAAAATTATTAATATTTTCCTTCTTATTTTTAAGCCAATAGTATTTATAAAATGTAGCCACTAATAAATACAACCAGTATAATTTATACTGGTGTCAAATCTCAACTCTTCAATTTAGTTCCTTTTTCGGTTTTAATTTCACCAATCCCTCTCTTTTAATTTCTATAATTATTTTCTACCAAAATCCCTAATTTTCAGCACATTTTCATGCATAATTAAGGTCATGGCCGAATCCCTTCTTTGGCCATTTCTTTGTCTTTCAACATTTTCCTTAAATTAATGTTTCCAATTGGTGAGTCTAGTCTACGTGAGTCTTCCTTGCCATATTCTTGCATGAACATGACAATTTCCTATTCCTCTATGTCCAAATCGAACCTCCCCTATCACTAACCCAATTTTGGTTCTTCATCATTTCAAGTTTCTAAGCTTTCTCTTCATTTTATTTATATTCTATAATTCATTTCTCATCATCTTTATACAAATTCCAGCCCCTTTCCTTGCTTGTTCTCATCTAAATCAACATCTCATGTTGTTCCAATTTTCATATTCTAATAAGATTTAACTAAAAACAATACTATAACCATGATTTTCATGTTAAGAATTATGGAAATTCATCATGTAAGGTCAAGAAAACCATAGACTTGTAAAACTCACCTTGATCGAAATTCACCTCCTAAAATAGAATACTTTTCTGTCTCACGTTTAGCCCTTCTTTTTGGCTTCCTTGGCTATTCAATTGATGGAGGAAGGTTGATGGTGAAGGCTTAGATGCTTAAGTACAATGTATGTATAATTTTCGCTACTTTTCCTTAGATGAACGAAAGCCAAACAGAACCCAAAATGCAACACAAAACTGATGGCTCGTAGACAGTAGGGGATCGGTGAGGAAGATATAGAAATCGCTGAGTTTTGCTTCCATTTGGTCTTCTTTTTTATTCAAGGTATCCAATAACACTTTGCCACTTAGCTTCCTATCCATTTTCTTTCATCATTCCTTGTCTTATTAGCATTAAAATTCTGAAGAAGTTGGCCGCATAAAGGAACGGCTGGAATGGTTCCTTTGCTGTCCCGTTTTTGACCAAGTTCACCTCTCCTCTTTGTCTCTATTATTTATCCCATTTTTACACCAAAATTCATCTCACAAACACTGCTGTCCAACCGTGTATCACCATGAAAAGAAAACTCAAGTGCAGTCCAAATTTCCATACGATTTGGACTCTATTTTCTTCTCTCTTTTATACATTCCTCCAATCAAAATAAATCATATGTATAATAAATAATTTCTTTCTATTCATCTTTTTAGTTTTCATTCCAATTCATATACACCATATTATAAATTAAAATTTTCAAAAATTCCATAATTTAAAGTGGAATTTCATATTCAATATTATTTAATTCTACTAAATAATTTATTTTACTTATCAATTATTTACAATATGGTGTACAATGTAAAAAAAAATCGGGTCTCACAATGCCTTAGGTTGTCCATGTGGTTTTGAAAAAGTTTTGCACAATGCAAATATAGTTTTCAAAACCTTATGAGATTAGATTTGCATGATTTCACTATATGCTATGTTTTGCATGTAAGTACGAATCTATTTTGGAAATCATGCTCTTACGGGTAAATATTGTTATAAGTATTTACGACATAAGGCACCTTATAATATGCCTATGTGGTAGTCATGCTGTGCCTAGATGGGACTAAGTCTCATGCCTAGGTGGCATGTTACACCTTTTGTTTCCCACACATGTGTGCCTATCGGGTATCGTGCTTATGCTTTTGTGGAAATATTAGTTTCCCATACGTGTGTGCCTAATTGATACTGTGCACTTGCCCTTTGTGGTTAAGTTTGCCTATCCTGGGTAAGTTGCTTTCGAGGCTAAGATGTTTTCTGTCAGACAATTGATCACATTGACAAATCCCAATCATCACTTGATCAATGAGACTTAGGACCTCATCATGGCCATAGGTTACACTTCCTTACAAGGAACTTTCATTTTGGGCGTGATTACCTTAGAGACACCAGCCTAGTCTCCTATGATATGATATAATCGTATGTTTTGTATTTAAGTATGAATGCTTTGTGAGTTGATTTTGTAAGTTATTTAAGCATGTGTTCGAAACTATACTTTTATGTTTACGTGCTATTCGATTTTTATATGCTTTGAACGATGTAAAAAAGTATTTGAATATAAATTCTTATATTATATCAGTGTGAATTTCCATACCATGTGCATGATATGGGTGATGTACATATGGGGTCCACATAGTTTGGAGTTAACGATTAAGAAAATGAGGTGCTTTATAACACCATTTCGACTAATGCTCTAAAACCTTGACCCAGCTATAGTGGTTATGATGTTTGAATAAGTTAGAAAAAGTGTGAGAATACTAAATTGTATGAATGGATAAGTTTTAGACTTTCAATTTATGCATTTTGGGCATGCATCTACTTAGTTCAGTAATATACTACCTTCAATTATGCCTGTTTCTTACTGGACGAATGCTTACTCCTTTTCCCTCTATCTCTTTCAGATGACCTTCAGGAGACATGGCTGGTATCATTACCAAGTGGGCTGGTAGAGTTAAGTTTCCTCCAAACCTACTTGCTTTTGTTCAGTAAAGTATACATTATATATATGCTATGTAAAGTATCCAGGTTTTTTGTATGCACAATATATGTATGTAAGTTATATGGGCTGTAAGGTAGAGGATATCAGATATCGTTTATAGTCTCCTAAGACTTGTGATCTACATGATGTGGATTTTTGTGTTTGTATTTATAGATGATGGTATGATACGAAACTATTGTGGATGATTATTAGATTTAGTCATATATGAGATTATGAATGAATATGCAGTTGAGGTTGTGAAATGTATAATGCTAATGTCATGTATGAAAATAAGATTGTTTTGTTTTTGAAAATTTAAATTTATGCATGAGGAATTGAGTACATCATAGATAAAAATTTAGAATGCGACCAGTACAAAGAGTTGACATAATTAGGCTAGTCAAACCTACACTAAGCATAGACAGTGGTAAGAAAGAAAATGAAATTTTTTTTCCAAAATTTTGCTTTTGATTATATTACAGTTTTTAGTATTAGAATGAAGTTATCTAGTACTCGTCAGTATAGGTTTGTCATAGTTAGATTTACATCATTTATTATTGTGAATGTCTAGATATAAATTGTGTATAACTATTAAAGTTATGTTGAAAAGTTCTATTTTCGTATAGGAAACTTTGTTAACTTAACATGAGGTGACGTGAACGCCCACGAGGGAGGCCAACTGCCCAAAAGCCACCTTCTCCTTAGCCTTGGAGCCTGAATACTTGTATAGGGCAATTAGAGCATAGTGTAAGTGAATTACGGTAGACTGTCTAAAATTTAACTACCATTCTCACCCAATATTTAGGAGGTAATCAGAATGAAACACAAGCTCACGCTCAAAATTCACCCCCACTATTAGCTCTCCAATAATAGGCAGCACCACTACCATAGGCTAATCCACTGCAGCAGGTTACCCTACGGCCTTAAGTTGGTGATTAGGTGGATAAAAATATGGCCAGACTCCGCAAATACTAGAAGATGAATCCGCCTACGTTTAAAGGTGTTAAGGATCCTAATGAAGCAGAAGCATGGATTAAACAACTTGAGAAGTTGTTTAAGTATATAGGTTGCAGTACCACTTGTGTTCATTTTTTGGGACAAGGCAGAGCTTTGGTGGGAATTTGTTGAGAAAGTCTTAAAGGAGAAAAACTCGGAGATTACTTGGGAAGCTTTCTTGGAAGCCTTCTTCAAACAATACATATTAGAGCTTGCTCGGAGGAAGAGACAAGCTAAATTCCTCAAGTTGACACAAGGCTCCATGTTAGTGGATAGGTATGAATCTCAATTCACTACCCTCTGCAGATATGACGCTAACAATTCCAAAAATGAGATGGCGAAGACCATCAAGTTTATATCGAGACTGAAGCTAGGAATTAGAGGCAAGTTGGCGGCTTTGGATATTGCTAACTATGCCAAAGCCCTCCGAAGAGCCCAAACGATCGAGTTATATTATGATATCACTCAGCAAGTGTTTGGGTCTAAAGGTAAGAGAAAAGAGGTAAGGAGATACCCTCAGAGGAAGATTTTCAATAAGAGGCAAAAGATAGTTACGCCTCGACTTCAGGATGTTAAGCTTCTAGTGATATAAAATGCGTCACAGCCGTCACCTTCATGTTAGTCATGTGGGAAGAACCAGGGCTCCTGCCCCTGTTACCAAGAAATAGGTCCCTATTTCCATTGTAACCAGACAAGTCATATGATCAAAGACTACCCCAAGATGAAGGTCTTACAGAAACAATTGGAAAGACCTACTACTCAAAGGAAGGCCATAGTTGCAAAGGAAGGCAAGAAGCTAGTGGCCTAAAGGTGTGTCTTTACATTAGATAAAGAGATAACTAATACCTCTTTTGATGTAATCAAAGGTAAGCTTCTTGTTTCCAATATTGAAGCACTTGACTTATTTGATCTAGGCTTTACTCATTCTTTTCTATCACCTTTGTTTGCTAGTAAGTTGCAACTAAAGCCTAAGCCTCAATCTCTTATATGTAAGCACACCCATGAAAGAATCCCAAATGATAGATTTAGTGTATAAGAACTATAAGATCAATGTGGCAGATAGGGAAATGGTAGTAGATCTAATACTATTGAACATGTATGACTTTGATGTCATTTTAGGCATAGATTAGTTAGCCACTAACCATGCAAGTTTAGACTGTTATGCTAAAACTGTAACCTTCTCCTTACCTAAAAGATATGTAATATGTTTTAAAAGTGAGAAATAAAAGTTTAAGAATTAATATCAGTTTCTAGGTCTCCAAATCTCACTATATGTTATTGTATAAGTGAAGGCTACCTAGCGTTAGTCGAGGATATTGTGAGACCCGATTTTATAACACTGCACACCATATTTGTAAATGATTGATAGTGAAAATAATTATTTAGTGAAATTAAATAAATATGGTGTATGAATTTCCACTTTGAATTATGGAATTATTGGAACTATAATTTATAATATGGTGTATATGAATTAAAATGAAAATTAAAAGATGAATTGGAAGTATAGAAATTAGAAAATTTAGAATAGAAGAATATACAAAAGAGAGGTGGAGTATAATGCAAACCGTGCATCAATTTTTTACTGCTATTATACACGGCTGGAAGCAGTTTTTTGATGCTAAATTGTAGTGCAAAATTTGATGATAATGATAAATAAAGAGGGAATTATTACAACGGGAGATATGGTGGAATTTAATTGGCTGAAGTAGCTATCAAAAGAGACAAGATGACTCAACAAAGGTGCAGAAAATATGGACTGCACGTTACCTTTGCTGCCGTGAATTTCATGGCTGAAAAGTTCTAAAGGAAAAGAAATACAACGGAAATAATGCTTAAAGGAAGAAGCATTTAAAGTTACCATGTGAGTAAACTTCATTGGCTGAAGTAATACAAAAAGGAATGGAAGACAAGTCAAACTAATCAGCCAAGAGATCTCCACGCCACTTTTTGCTGTTGGAGTGCTGTTCGATTCATGCATCAAAAGAAATCTTAAAGGCAGATTTTGATGAGATAAAATGTCATATAATTCATACTTAAAATAAAAGAAGTTTAAAATTGACATGTGACAAATTTTTATTGGTTAAACCCTACCAAAAAAAAAGAAGAAACTAAGTCAAAAACGTGCAGCCCAATTCTCCTTCTCAGCCGTTCCTTTTGGCTGTAGTTTTCTTCACAATTAAATGCTTATTAAGGCAAGGAAATAATGAGGAAAAAGGATAGAAAGCTAAGTGGCAAATTCCTATTTGATAACATGAAAAAAATAATTGAATTTGTGGAATAAAGCTTCAGCAATTCTTCTCTATACCGAACTCCCCTGCTGCTCACGAGTGTTCTGTTTTGCTGCACTTTGTATTCGGTTTTCTCCCGTTTCTTCCATAAACTTCTTAGTAAAACCTCATACTCTTGTTAGTTAACCATCTAACCACCTCTATAAACCTTCCTTTCACCTTAAAACCATCAAGAAACTAGAAAAGAAGGAAGGCTAACGTGAAAACAGAAACTGATTTGGCTTGGAACAATCAGGAATTGCTCAAGGTGAGCTTCTAAATTTTTATGGTCCTTTTTGCATTCAATGGTAGATTGCTATAATTTACCATAAGACAAACATGTATCTAGTGTAATTTTAGTTTAATCTTGTTAGAATATGGAAATTGAATCAAGAAGTGATTTTGGTATTGATGAGAAAAACAAAGAAAGTGTGCTGGAATTTAAGTGAAGATGATATGAAATGCTTAAAGGGACATGAAGGAAATAAATATGAAATTTGGAATTATAAAATGATGGAGAATCAAAATTTAGCTAGTGAAGGGAGGGTTCGGTTGGCATGAAAGAATAAGGAAAAATTTATGATTCATGCAAGAATAGGTTAAGGAATGCTCATGTGGACAAGAAGGAATAGATTGGAAAACAAGAAAAGAAAGAAAAGGTTGAAAAACAAAGAAATGGCCAAATAAGGGTTTCGGCCATGACCTCCTTGGATAGGTAAAATATACTAAATTTTACAATTAATGGTGGAAAATAACTATAGAAATTAAAAGAGAAGGATTGGTGAAATTAAATCGAAAAAGGAACTAAATTGAAGAAGTTGAGCATTAACACCAGTATAGTTTATACTAGTTGTACTTGTGTTAGAATATTAGTGGCTGCATTTTATGAAAGTTAGTGGCTTAAAATTAAGAGCAAAAATATTAATAATTTTTGATAAAATTATTTTGCAACGAGAGTTACGAGTTTCGGTAAACGTAACTGGGAAACTCGGCTTCGTAAGACAAGTAAGGGGGAAGTGTGTCACAGCCAGTGACCCTATTTTTCACCTTATTCTATACAACTTGTTTGGTTGGGCTGTGTGCGATACTTTACTTTTTTTTATATATAAACAATTTCATATTAAATTATAATATGAATTACATCCCTTGTCTTAATTCATAATGAAATAGTACTGTAGGTAAGTCTAAATACAGAAAATAAATGATCATACCTTATTAAATAAATCAAGCCGTCGCATCGTCCCCAAATGCGCAGTCAAAATCCTTTAGGTGTCAGACTCTCAGTCTTCAAAAACCTGAAATGTTAAAGGGGTGAGCAAACCACGGCTCAGTAAGGGAATTATATGCCTCACTTGATATTCAGCCATCTATATGTTGAAAAACTTTTTCAGTTTTCCTATAGGGGCTCTAGGCTTGCATGTAGAAAGGATACTACAGTCAGCTAGGGATCTGGATGGAGTAAGGCAGGTATTTTGAAATACCTGTCTTGTCCCAGAACCTAGAAGCAACTGTAGAGAGTAATAAATTTCTTTTCGTTTGAAATTTTAAATCTTTTTCCTTTTTATTCCATATCATTTTTATATACTTTTCAAAATAATGCTTTTATGAAATAAAACATTTAAATAAAATAACTAATATTCATATATCCTTTGAAAAGAATATTAGTTATATCATGATCATTCTCATTTAAATTCATTTCATATCTTACTGTACAATCATAATTAGTACAGTACTTTAAATAGCAAAATAAGCTATTAATTCTTTTTCGTATAACATATATATCATTTAAATCTAATATTCAATTTAAAAATTATAATAAGAATATTAGATTTATTTTCCTCCTTTTTCCTTTTTGGAAAACATATCACATATTCATATCACATATAGTCTAATATTCAATTCAAAATCATAATAAGAATATTAGACTTGTAAACTATTTTCCCTTTTGAAAAGATGATATGCGTTCATATCACATGTCATATGAAAATCATCTCATAGTACTAAAATCAGTACTATAATAAGCATTATGTAAAATGCTGTAAATCACTTTCATTTAACTTATCACATATCATGTAAAACATTTACATTTCACATATCACATATCATATAAAACATTTTCATATATGGAGACTGAGGCAATCATCACTCATATCATGCTATAGACCCTGAAGGGTATAAAATAATCATGTCAGATCTATGGCCATAGTCTATAATTGTCTTCGGCGGATCACTGATCAGGTGTCGGCCGGGACTACATATCACATATCAGCATGATAAGGTTGCCAACTAGTCTCAACACAGTATTTTTTCATCATCAATAAACCTTTATGGAATATATAAAAATATTTAATTTCATAATTTAAAACCATAAAGGTTATAAAACCATTTAGTGAATATTTAAGAAATATATATATAAATATTCACTTTATTTCTCTTCATTTTTCATCACGTATTACGTGTAATTTACATATCAAGAGAATTTTCGATGATTTCATTATCACCATTCTCGAAAAGAATTTTCTATGATTTCATTATCACTATTCTCGAAAACATGAATATTTTAAAATCACTTTCATTTTATTCATGTTTTTATGAAAATATTTATTTTCTTGATTTTCGTGGTTGAAAATCATTTCTCGTGACATAAAATCATTTATTATGATTTTCAGTAATTTTCTAATATTTTTCGGCAGTATAACGGTTGCCAATT
Source organism: Heritiera littoralis (assembly GCA_031772115.1). Lineage (NCBI taxonomy): Eukaryota > Viridiplantae > Streptophyta > Magnoliopsida > Malvales > Malvaceae > Heritiera > Heritiera littoralis. Next base: position 1,970,961 of record JAPDPK010000100.1, on the reverse strand, counting down.
GGCTAGCCGCCTGTACAGAAAATATAGTTTATATTTCAACTAGTATGTCATCACAAATTTTCAGTCGATGAATCATCACAACATTTTCATAAAATAATTTATAATTTAAAAATATGCAGACTGAATATCCTTACAGTGCTGCATATGTATCCCTTACCTATCCCGGGTTGGCGACTTTCGCGTTATTGGTAGCGCCCGTACTCCATCTCTTCTGATTCATCGTCTCGATCATCGAGGGAATTTTCTGGAATTCAAATTCTAAAAATTAGAATTTTCCATAATTTATTTAAATTAAATATTCAAAAATAATTTTTGAAATCCTTATCAAATATCCGGGATTTTTTGGATTTCCAAATTCCCGGGAATTTTTGAATTCCCTAAAATTCTCCTTTTTCTCTCTCTTTCTTCTTTGCCTCTTTCTTTCTTCCTTTTCCTTTTCCTTTTCTTTTCTTTTTCTTTTTCCTTTTTCCTTTTCTTTTCCTCTTTCCTCTTCTGAACACCCGGTTCGGTCTTCTTCCACCGGTTTGGCCATCGTCGGTCCTCCTTCCCGCAGGTTCGTGCCTCCCACAGCTTGCCAGAGTTGTGGGGACATCGGATCTCGTCTTTGTTTCGCCCCATTACCGGCGACAGCCCCGAATCTGGAATCGACGGTGGCGGCTCTTCTCCTCCTATTTTCTTTCTCTTTCCTCTTTCTCCTTCGTCGCCGGTGGTCCTCTTTCCTTCCCTTGGCCTCCGTCGGTGTCGTGGGGGGAGTGGCGGTGCCCGGATCGGCCAGCACCGCCGTGTCTCTTCTTCTCTTTTCCTCTTTTTTTCGTTCGGTTTTCGCTTCTCTCTTTTCCGTTTTGGGCCATCGCCGATCACTTCCCTCTTCCCTCTCATCTAGCCAGCGATGCCCCGTCTCTCCTCTTCCCTTCCGGTGGCCGGCGTCGGTCGGTTCTCTGCTTTTGTTTCTTCCTATTTTTGATAGAAACGGGGTCCCGATCCCGTTTTTGTTTTTACCTCTTTTTTTTTATAATATACTATATTATATTTATATAATATATATAAACATAATATAATAACATATATATATTTTATACACAAAATACATATATGTATAAATTTTTATTTGAATTAATATATATTTCATATATATATATGTATTTATAGATATATATTGTATTACAATATATAGATACAAATTTTGATAAAAATAATATTTACTTTTCTTATATATGTATATATTTATATATATACATAAAATATCATATTTATATACATATGTATTATTTAAATGTACTAAATAGTGTATATATATATATATATATATACACTAATGTATATTAACATATAGTATATAGTATTTCAATACATATATATTTGTATAAAAATACATTTATATAATATATAATTATATAAATATATTTCATATTCTTTTCTCCTTTTCTTATTTAATTTGGATTTCCATTTATCCAAATTAAATTTTCTCAATTTCATCTTTTCATCAATTTCAGAATTTTAACAATATTCCCTTTTTCTTAATTCAATTCATTTATTACTTTGATTTATCTCTTGCATTAAATTAAATTTCCGAATACTTATTATCAAAATTCGACAATTTGCAGTTATCACAAAGTGTGTGAGTTGTAGAGATATAATGAATTGCATGTTTTACCAAGCTTAAATTATGAAAATATTGAAAGCATGATTTGGTTTGAAAACATGCAAATTGTGGTTAAAAGCTGTTTATATATTGTGAATTTCTGTGCGGGAGGTTAGAAATTCACAGTCGTTATATGCCGAAAAATTATCAAAATTCTTCTAAAATATCATGAAATATTTTAGATGCATGAAAAGGATAATTTGTGAATTTTGGAAATTATTTCCATAAATGTTCCATGAATTGGAATTTATTGAAAAATGTTAAGTTAAATATTCATGTTAAAGAATTCTATTTAAAGTGACAATAAAATATATTCTTTATACGATTAAATATTCAAAAAGAATATTTATGAGATTCTCACTTAATACATAAATATTTATTGACTGTTCTACTGTATTTGGAAACAAGTAAATACCTTTTTGGAAATAATTATTTAAATAAATGATTTAATTCATTAGCTTTCCTTAAAGGTATTTTTTGGGAAAATGAATGATTTTATACCTTTATGGAATTAATTATTAACTTTATTTATTTTATAAATTCCATAAAGGTAATGATATATGAAAATATGAGAGCCTTATGGATAAACAAGAAATATTTCAAATTATTTTGAATAAGATACATAAAGGCCGTGGTACGTTTTTATACTGTTTAAAGACTTAGGCCCGAGATTCATGCTTACTACTGTTACTGTTACTGTCCAGTGGCTGATCGACCTGCAAGTCATCAGAGGTCCTGGATGTCACCTGACAAGTGTGCACCGAGGACCCCTATAGATCATGGCCATAGATCTCACTGTATACTGTATGTGTCCCTTCGGGGATGATTACTGTGTCCCTTAGTGGACGATGATAGCATGATATGATGTAGGGTAATGCCTAGTGTCAACTTACTGATTATTGTTTACTGAAGGGATTTACTGAATCCTGTTTTACTGTACTGCATGTGAATTATTGTTTACTGAATTGAACCGTACCGAAATACTGTTTTACTGAACTGTACTGCATTGGGACATACTGTTTATTGAACTGAAAGTTACTGATTACTGTTTACTGAACTGAAAGCTACTGATTACTGTTTACTGAACTAAAAGCAACTGGCTACTATTTACTGAATTGGTAGCTACTGATTACCTTTTATTGAACGGAATGCTACTGATTACTGTTTACTGAACTAAAAGCTACTAATTACTGTTTACTGAACTAGTAGCTATTGATTACTGTTTACTAAACTAGTAGCTACTGATTACGGTTTACTGAACTGAAATCTACTAATTACTGTTTATGAACTGAATTATACGGAATACTGTTTACTGAACTGAAAGGAAATTTACTGTTATCGAGAAAGAATACTTTGAAAATTATTTCTAAAATAGAAATAATTACTGAACTGTTATCCAATGATTTGGATATTTATAAGCTACTGTACTGAAAAGACTGTTTACCGTACTACTGTTTTACCACTGAACTGTCACGTGTTTTGAACTGTTACTGAAGTGGTGGAAATTAAATGATTTATTCCATTTAGATTTATGGAAAAATAAACATTTTCCAGCATATAGATTTCATTATATCAAGCAGCATACGACTCCTTTACTAGCACGTGGTTCGCTCACTCCCTTATTTTCCAACATTTCAGATTATTTTTAGGGATGATTTGAGAACTTCCTCAATAATAGAGCTATGAATTCGCACACAAGGGCAAGTGCATCATATTTTAAAGGTGCAGTCACATTCCTTTTATATTCAGACATATGTATACAGTACTACTTTATTGTAAAATAGAAACAAGGGATGTAAGGTGTACATAATATTGTAATAATTTTTATATTCTGAATTTATGAATAAATGTTCACCATTTATTACTGTTAATGATCAAGTGTTAAAGGCATCACAAACAGTCTAACCGTACATTATGTATAAAATATGTAAATTTATTGTACTGGGGACTGTTATAGGTATAGATAAGGAGCATCCAAGTTATTAGACTTTCTAATTGTTAGAGAATTTTGGATGTTGTTTTGGATGAGTTACTAGGTTACCACTTGAAAGAGAGGCTGAGTTTGCCATCGACCTTTTTACGGGTACTTAGCTTATCTCTAAACCCTCGTATAGAATGGCTTTAGTGGAGCTAGAAGAACATAAGAAGCAGCTCCAACAATGCAAATATAGTTTTCAAAACCTTATGAGATCAAATTTGCATGATTTCACTATATGCTATGTTTTACATTATAAGAACAAATTTGTTTTGGAAATCATGCCCTTACATGTAAATATTGTTATAAGTATTTGAGACATAAGACACCCTATAATATATTGTCAGAACCAGAATATCAGATAATCACATCATTTTCTTATACTTTCACATATTTGGTTGGGCTATCTGTAGTGTCACACACATATTTAACAATATTTAAGTATTTTATTTCACTGAGTATCTCAAGAACTGCATTGTACAGATTCACACATATTGAATACATATATGAAATCTTTAACTGTTCAACATTTAATTTACATCCCTAGGTCTAATTACGTATGCATAGTACTGTATGTGAAATCTCTAATTTCCTTTAATTTTTCCCTTATTATATAGTATTCCAAGCTAGAAAGATTGGATAAATTATATTAAGAAGTTGTATGGAGTTTTATAGGTAAAAGAGGAAATGTACCAAGTGGGCCCCACAAGATAATCTGTAATCTCGACGGATCTCGAAGTGGCAAAATATGAATCGTGGGCTCAAAAGACCTAAGTAGTAAGAAAACTTCTTGAAAATGTGGAAAATTAAGTGATCGTACCTTTAGGGGCATTTTAGTCATTTCACCCCTATTATCGCCTTATTTGTACCTTTATGGTCAAAGAATGACTTATATATTATTAGAAGATTTTGATTATGTGAAAATAAATATGAAACTTTAACATGTAGATGATATATGAGATATGAAGGGAATAAGAGCAATTGAATAGTCAATAGTCAAAAGTTAATGGATGAGGTGTAATGGATAAATATGAAATTAATGGTATTTGTCATCTTCTCCACTATAGAAGCCGGTAGCCATTCTTACTTTCTCTCAAATTCTCCAAGTTCCAAGAGAGTGAACCCTTGACAAACACCCATATTTTGTCATCAATCGTTAAGCTTGCTTAACGAAAATTACTCCTCATCACTAGCTAAAGCTATGTCTGTAATTTGGAGGGCTGAATCAAAGGTTTTGAGGAGTATTCGTTGCTATTATTTTGGTGACTAACAAAGGTAAGAGATGAAGTGGTTTCTTTTAATTTGATTTAAGGTTTGGAGTTGTGTAGAGTTGGTATAAAATGTTTATAACCTTGAAATGAAAGAAGATCAAGTTTTGAGTTTTTAAGGGTTTGGTCAAAAGAGGGTTTGAGCTATTTGAGGGTTGTAAGATGAAGTTTAAGTGTTTAAAGAAGTATTGGGAAGGCTTGATTTGTTAATAGTTATTGTGGCATTTGCAGCTTTGAAGAAGTGAAAAGGAAACTCGTTGGTGCAACTGAACTATTGTATTTCATGGTATTTGAGGTAAGGAATATGTGTAACGGACGTAGGGTGACTATGTCTGTTTTGGTTGCATCATTTGGTATCAAATTAAGCTATTTTAAGTGCAGGGGGTTTCAAAATCTCGGTTTTCTCCTAGTTACGATTTGGCTAGGGGTAGCCGACTACCTTAAATAGCAGCTGACTGCCTAGAGACAACCGTGACGTGTTTATTTTCGAAACCAACTCAAACCACTCGACTACCCTGTATAGCAGTCGACTACCATTTTTCAAAAAGCATTCTGGTTGTGCACCTTGACTGCTATGGAGCCAGTCACATGCCCTTTTCCCGAAAAATATTTTGTTTGCGAACCAGTCGACTGCCCTATGTGTTTTCGAGTTTTCAAATATTCTGAATTTTAAAAGGAAAATAAATTCATTTAATCGATATATCTCATAGCAATCGACTACCCTGAAATAGCAGTCAATTGTCCTCTTTGAAAATAATGTTTTCAAGCCTAATTTCTAAAAGTGTATTTGTATTACCAATAAGGTATATAACAAATGTTTTGAGCTAATTGACTCCTTTGGTGATCATGCATATTATTTGTATTTGGCTGTGAGACCTTAGTCACGTCTTCAGCACTACAATTGTCACCTGACTAGTGTTCATGTGGATTATCGACTATGGCCATATGTCTCTTATATGTGATTGGCTTAAGGGAGGATCCCTGGCCCATACGTGGGTACGCCGTTATATGTGCATCCCTTATGGGATATCTTATATGTGCATCCTTCAGGGATTTATTTGTTGCATGATTCTATTGGAAGTTAATCGTCTCCAATTTATATGAAGATTATTTGTATATATGATTTCAAGCGATTATATATATATATATACACGAAAGTATTTGATTCATTTGAATATATGTAAGCGATTTATATGATTTGATTATATGTGTATATGGTATTTGACGAACTTATATGGTATATGTTTTTATAAGGATCTTAAATGACATGATTGAGCTAAGCAAGAAACCTGCATATAGTGGTATAGTACGCTTTTTTATATATATTTCTTACTGAGCGTAAACTCACTCCATTACAAAATTTTTCCCAGATTATTTGAAGTGACTTCCCACTCTTGATAGAAGAGCTTACTTTTGGATTTTTGAGTATTCCTTCGAGGCACGCTTCCCAAATGTCTTAAAGGTATACCCATTTCGTTATGTATTTCAGACAATGACACAGTACTATGATGTATATTAGACTATGTTGGGGATGTAAGTTGTTAAGGAATTAGTACGTATATGTAATGACTTATATGTATATATGATAAATACAATTTCCATTGAAATTGATATCACTATGTTAAGTGATGAAATATAAGATATAATAAGAGAGAAGGATGACTCGACAAACAGCCTAACCAAAACTAATGTGAAAGAAAAAGTTAGTTGGTATTTGTATTAAAAAAGGACGTCACGGGTCGTGACATTGTACTTATACATAGTCTGAATATATAAAACAAAATAGAATACCTCAATATAAGGTGATAGTTGCTTGAGGGATACTGTATGAATTCCTCCTAAGCAGAATTATTATTTATTGTAGATAGCCTAAAAAGGGAGAATAAGGGGGGGTAAGCTTATGCCCAGTAAGAAACATATATAAAGAGCTGATACTATGCGTAACTATAAGCACTATCGTAAAAACATGCTTTTTATTTAGAAACAGAAGTCATAGTATCTAAAGGTACATGAATCAAAAAAGATACTATAGTTGGTTGATAGCCAAGCTGAGTACAAAAGGATGCTTTAAAGCACCTCACTTGTCCCGGCATCTAATTCCAACTATAGGGAGTTAATGGAATTCAGTAACCTAATCAGATAGTTGTTAGCAAGTTATGCATGAATCATTTGGATAACCATCGAAATAGTCACTTCAAAACAATTCAGAAGTTCAAAATCAAAACTTAACAAACATGCTGAGAAAACAGTACAGAGATAAGAATAGAACTTATTATACATCTTAATAGAACAAGAAAGCAATAATCATTTGGGAGTGCCTGGATTAGCCAGGGATTTACCACCCCAGTAATGAAACAACGTGGAGACTAAGCATGTAACGTTCGGAATTATGAAATTCCAAACTAACTTTTTCCTTTCGATATTATTTTTCTCATTCAAATACTCCTTAATATTCGTTTTGCATTCGGTGTTAGTGTAAGTTCATTCTATAGCTTTTATTACAAATTAATCTTTAGACCATTAAACCATTCAATCAATAAATAATAAACAGAGGAACAACGTATAACCATAATATGGAAATTATAATTTTATTTATATCAGTTCAAATCAAATACATCCTACTAGTTTACATCTACTGTGCATACACTTGTCTGAACGTAAACATAAAATTTAACATATACCTGTTTACCCGATATTTTAAACTTCTAGTAATCTTCTTTGACAATCCTAAGGCAATGTCACCACATACATTAATAAACTATCTGAGATGTGGAGTAAGGGGGTGAGCTTTGGGGAAAGCCTAGTAAGAAACATATATAAAAGTGCGTATTATGCTACATATGCAATAAATAAAATTAAAATAAACTTATTATACATGTTATAAAAATAAATTAAATATAAATATTAAAGTGCATAAAATCATTTATATCCTAGCAGTACACTAAGGGACGTTTTAGGAAAGATACTATAGTCGGCTAAGTAACCAGATAGAGTAAAGGAGGTACTTTGAAGTACCTTTCGTGTTTCGGTCCCCAGTTCCGACTATAGAGAGTAAGCAGTTGAAATAAAATAGATACACAGTGTAAAACATTTAATAATTTCATGCAATTTCCAATCGATAATAGTATATAAAAAAATTTATATAAAACAATTATATAAAACCATTTCAGTATGAAATTTCAATAAACAATACAGTAACACTTCAAATCAAGAGGCAAAACAATATTTTCAGTAGTCTCACTTAGTACAGAAAAGTCACTCATTTAAAATCATTAAAATAAGATAAATGCACTTGTAGCATGAAAACATATACTTTAAAACTCGTTCATTTTCTTTTGTAACTTTTCAGTCTAATCATATATTTCTCTCATAAATCAAGTCAATCATCGGATAAATATCACATATTAGTAAAGAAAGTAAAACTCCAAGAGATTCATCCACAAATCTCGTATCTCTTTAAGGACCTCATATAGGAATCAGGTGTACTGACATAGGGCCAGGTATCCAACCCTAAGCTGTTCCTATCTCGTAACAATGGCTATCGTCGAAAAGTCTATAGTGTACACTGATCTGGTGACAACTAGCCATGAGGAAGGTCTAAGGACTCGATCAAGGCTTCCCAGCCTAATCATATCACTCACGTATGCATGATCATCAAGGAGTAATCAATCTCATAAAATCATTTTCATATATTTATAAAATCATGATAGAAATCATTTTCGTATAATTCTATCTTCAGTTAATCTATAATCTTATAAAAGAATAAATATTTATTTGACAAAAGAAAATTCAAATAAAATACTTATCGTAGAGCTTATGTATCCAAATAATTAAAGTGTATATAAAAACTAATTTTACTATATGTCAATAATAATATAAAATAATTAAAAATAAATATTCATTAAACTAGTCAAACCATTTATTTTAATTTATAATTGGGCTTAAAATAAATTTCTGTTTCTTGTTTAGGAAAATTTGGAAGGGTAAATAGTTAAGGTTGATTCCTATGCAACTTCCATACATGTTCCTTACCTCTACAATGTCCTTTCATTCAAACAATACCCTTTGTAGCACCGAGCTAGTGAGTAGATCCTTATTTGCCTCCTTTCCCATTTCACTCGTCTAACTTCAGAGCTAAAAAAGATCATTTATACAAGTTTAGTTTCAAGATTTCTATGCAAAACACCCGTATAATACATACTCATTAACAATGCTATTGTCTTATCCAATTATGCACACTAATGTTCCACCCTTTCCATTATATAAGTAGCCCACCATTGTAAGATTTTCTGACCTATTGATACCTTTATGTTTATAACTACAAATATTGGATTCCAATTAATATGCCATTAATTTTGCATGGAACCTAACTTAATTCCCTTTTCAGAAGTGTAAGGTCCATTTTCTAATTCATTCTGTATTTTTTTCAACAATTTTCCAAAGTTCAACTCAATTCTGTCCATTTGGTAGGATGGTTTTCTGACCTTTGCACATTAAAAATTAAATTACTCATTATAAGGATGTCTAATTATGAATCTAAAACCATATAAATCCTTATTCAATTCCTTATTTAGAATGGTAAGTTTCACAATTTTATTATTTATGAGTCTTTTTTTAATAATTCCACAAATTCACTTTGTTTTCAAGTGCATTCTGGCTGATCTGTCTACTGACCTCTATGCATAAATTTATTCATATCTTAGTGCAGGTTGTCCAAATTCTGCAAACTTAAAACCATATTATTCCTAATTCATTTATCTTTCTAGATATGTATGGCTTGCATCCAAATTCAATCTGGGCTATTTTCTAAAATTTTCAAAGTCAGCCATTTAGATCACGTTTTTTGGGCAGTGTGCCCTGCATTCATTTGCACATATCTTGAGCTACCGAATTCCGAATAAGGTGATTCCAATACTGAATTTCTCTGAACTCATGAGGCTATCTACCATAATTTTTACAAAATTTATTTCTTAGGGTTGGGACAGGACAGTTTGGATAGCCTCATGAGTTAGGAGAAATTCAGTATTGGACATATCTATCATTTGCACATATCTCAGCACTTTGTTTCTTGCAACTTTACACCCCCTTAAGCATGAGAACAACATTTTCATCTTAGGAAACCCTCATGACAGACCCTAACATATCTATACAATTTGATTTGCTTCAAATTCCAACTATAAACATGTTAAAGAAGCTTAAACCAGTAAGATAGATCCATAGGAATCAAAATTTAGCAACTCTTCTTCTTACCTTCATTATGGTAGCAACTTTGGAGGGCTAAATCACCCAGCAAATAGCCGTTTAAAGCTTCAATTTTCCTAGATTTAGGTAGCTCCAATTGAAAGGAACAATTTTTGTTTAGAGATCTTTTGAATTTGGTGAATGAAACTAGGTGATTTACAAAGATTTTGGTGGAGCAGCTTAAGAGAAAATGAGAGAAAGTGTTTAGCTATGGTGGCCAGCCATCTTGCTGAAGAAAACCAAAAAATTTTGGTTTTGGATGATATTTAAAGATATTTTTCAACCCCATGTTCAAAATGACAAATTTGCCCCTTTAAAACTCCAATATTTACACCTATGCCATTGCCATTATTTTATTATTTTCAATTTCAGATTTTTAATTTATTTTAATTAAATTTAAATTATTTATGTCAATTCTGGTAATCTTTGATCAATTTGACTAGCCCCATGTTAAATGACCATAAAACCCTTAGACAGTTTTATTATTTCCAACTATATCCTAGCTTTATTTTAATATTTTTAAATTCAAAATTAATATTTCATTTTTATTATTTTTCCCATATTCAGGTCAAATATGGTCAGATATTGACTCCTAAGGTGGTTTGATGGTCATGGGTAGTGAAATTACCAAACTACCCCTAACCGAAAGCTTTTGGCCTCGTTTGCATTATTTTTAGCACTTTCGAGTAATTTAGTTCACAAGCTGGATCCATGTGGAACTTCTTTACGCGAGGATTTCCTATAATAGTCTGTGGGTCCAAAGTCAATTTAGTTTGACCGTTTTCAGAAAAGTTCTTTCAGGTATAGACAAGTTATCATTTTTGAATTTGTTTCACATAAACCTAGGCATGCTCAAACGAAGGAATTTCGGAAAGTGGCCTTCTTACCAATTATGTATTTTGAGCTCAAATTTAACATTTTGCCACTCCCGTCTTCATTCGAATTAAAGATAATTCTATGGGGCCCACTTGACAGTTTTCCCGATAATTCCACAATTAATAAGAATCAGTTTTTCTGACTTAACTTAATATTCTATTTCAGTACCTTCAATAGGTGTAGGAAGAATAGAGAAATTTGGGATCTCACAAAGCATCACCAAATAGACTCATGAAATATAATAAAGACTTATGGTCATAGTCAAAAGTCCATATAATGCATTTTCCGATGACAACTGTGGGTGCTGGTGACATGATCAATGTCAAACAGTATCAGAACGGAACGGATGTGCATGTACCCTGTAACGGTCTGAGTATATATTTTACATATATTTATTCATATTTCACACTTTTACCGGTTGGGCTGTCCGCGATGCATTAAAATAAACCAATCCATCTCAGTAGTAACAGTATATTTATCATCATAAAACTTAGAAATGTGATTATTACACATTTTCTTCACATAAATACATTCCCTGTATTCTACTTGAATTTAAAGTAGTACTGTACATATTCTCTGAATATATAAAAGAAAGTAATTATACCTCCGATAATGTAAATTTGCCAACTCGGTAACCGATCTAACAGCAGATAAACTCGTATGGTAAACCTCTTGACCCAAATTAATAACTTGCGGAGTGAAAATTGAGGGGTGAGCAAATCACGTGCTCAGTAAAAGAGTCGTATGTTGCTTGATATAACGAAAACTATATGCCGTAAAACGATTTGTTTTCCTAATAGTTTACTATGTATAGTAAAGAAGGATACTATAGTCGGCCGAGAAATCCAGATGGATCATGGAAGGTATTTTGAAATACCTGTCTTGTCTCGAAAACTCAAAGCGACTATAGGGAGTAATATATAAATTGTTTTGATAAAACAATTTAATACTCATTTTTTTTATAAATATAAATGGAATAAACCATTCATTTCTCTTCTTTTCAATATCATTTCAAACCATGTAATAGTACAGTGGTAAAATAGTATATATAGTAAATAGTATAAATACCCAAATCACTGGATAAACAGTTTAGTAATTATTTCTATTTTAGAAATAATTTTCATAATATTCATTTTTCAATTCAGTAATCGGTAGTTCACAATACCGTATAGTAAACAGTATTCCGTAAACTCATTTTGTCAACAAAAATCAGTAAGTTGAGACTAGGCATCACCCTACATCATGTCATGCTATTATCGTTCCCAAAGGAACACAGTAATCATCCCCACTGGGATGCAATGTAGATCTATGGCCATAATCTATAGGTGGTCCACGGCGTACACTTGCCAGGTGACTCCATGACCACTAATGACTGGCGGGTCTATCAGCCACTTAAACAATAACAATATCACAGTAAAGCATGAATCTCGGGGCCTAAAGTCTCAAAATCCCTTTATTTCTCATAATATACCTTTAAGGAAATTATATAATTTATTCATTTATTTAAATAAATACTTTCCAAAAAGGTATTTATTCTTATTTCCACAATCAGTAAAACAGTTGATAAATATTCATGTATCAAGTGAGAAAATCAATAAATATCCATTTTGAATATTTAATCACATACAGGATATAATTTAATTCCCAATTTAGTTAAGTTAAAAAATGAATATTCTCACCCCCATAGCTTGTTTGCAAAAAAAGGGTACTAGCTCGCCCATGAAATGCATAAGAGCTTGCCTATCTACATAAAATGCCTTAGCTCGCCCAATAAAAGTGCAATGGAGCTTGCCTGTCGTAGCGCGCTTATGACAGCCAAATAGAGCTCACCCATTTGAAAGCACTTAGTAAGGTTTTAAAAGCATTTGACTTGTTTGGGCGAGGTAAGTTTAGTAAAACGTGGAACACCAACTTTATAGTATAGAGATCGACTTATCAATCCAAATTTTTGCATGCTTTCAAATCAAATCATGCTTCCAATATTTTCATAGAATTCATCTCAAGAAAACATGCAATTCATTATATCCCAACAACTCACATACTTCTTCTTTACCAGTCTTATGAAGTTGAGCTTCCCGGTTGTGTTTACCGAATTTCTTAGCTCCCGGCTGCAAATAAATTTATTAAAATTCATCAATGCCTTTCTTCTTAATTTTTATAATCATCTTCATACAGCTTCTAGTCAAGTTTCTTCGTTGTTCTCATTTATACTAATTTCACATCTTGCTTTAATTCCCTCTTCTAATGAAGCTTAACTACATAAGTCTATAACCATGATTATCATATTAAGAAACACGTAAATCCATCATTTAGTACCAAGAAAACGTTAGAATTATTGAACTTACCTTAACTTAATTTCACCTCCAACCCAGCATGATTTCTTGCCTCACGTCAGCCTCACCTTGCTTGTTTCTTAATAGGTTTTAAGGTGGATGTAAAGCCTATGAAGAAGGTTAGATGATTATCTAGGAATATGATGAAGTTCTGCTAAGGATGCAGGGAAGAAACGAAAGGAACCAAGCTGAATAACCCTCAAATAGATTACTCGTAGATTAGCAGGGAAAGATAACAAAGAGAAAAGAATTACGTGGTAGTTTTATCCCATTAGTCTCCTATATAGCCATGTTAGCCAATAGAATTTCACCACATTTTTACCTACCCCATCTCCTCATCATTACCCTGTCTTATTAAGCATTAAAATTTGTAGAAAAACTGCATTAAAAAGGAATGACGGGAGTGGAAAATTTACTGCACATTTATGACTTATTTTCGTCCTCTGTTTGCAGTCTCCAGCCAATAGACTTTAATCACCTGTTTAGCATTAAATTCCTTATCCTTTAAGTATTATTTCTCTTGTCTTTTATGCCATAGCAATTTGCTTTTAACTTTTCTTTCGGTCATTAAACAGTGTGGCACTATAGCAGCGAAGAATTAGCGCGCAGATCCAAATTACTATCTATCCAAGGTTAATCCACGCCTATTCTAGGCAAGCATGTCACTTTGGCGATCATCTTATGACCATACTTGCCTTCTTGGCGTTTATCTATGCCTATATTTGGTCGACCTTTTACTTATCCTTGGCCACTATTCACCTCAATCCATTTTAGGCGATCATGAAACTCGAGTGATCTTCTACTCAGTGTATTAGGTGATCATGAAGTTTAGGCAATCTCCGTCTCAGTTCGTTTGAGCGTTCATGAAATTTGACCGATCATCGTAGCCCTCGCTCCATTCAGGTGACCAATATAATTATCCTATTTAGTGAAAATATTTATTGACTATTTATCATTTTCATCCAAAACTCGCCATTTTCTTTTGGGCAAACATCTCCATTACTTAGCTCGCCTGTTTGGAGGGCATCATATTTTGCCTTGATCGCCTATTGTGTGAGCATCAAAATGCTTTGCCCACCTCTTGGGCGAACAGCTTAGATTGTGTCTCTCGCCTATCTATTTTTCCATAAAGCATTTCAAGTAGAGATTCATATTCATTATTTATTTAATTTTCACTAAATATTGTATTTCCTCTTTCACACTTTACAAAATATGGTGTACAGTATTATAAAATCAGATCTCACATTTTCTCCCCACCTTAAGACATTTGGTCCTCCAAGTTTGATTCGGGACTAAAAGAGCTCTGGATACCTCTCACGCATAAGGCTCTCCAACTCCTAAGTAGCCTCCTCCTCCGTGTGGTATTGCCAGAGCACCTTAACCAAAGGAATGGCCTTAGATCGCAATACTTTATCCTTCCTATCCAAGATTCGTACTGGTCTCTCAACGTAACTCATATCCTCTCTGATCTCCAGTGGCTCATGTCGAATTACGTGAGAAGGATCTGGATGGTACTTCCTCAACATTGAGACATGGAATACGTTATGCACTCCTGACAGCTCTGGTGGTAGTGCTAACCGATATGCTACATCTCCCACTCGATCTAAGATCTCAAAAGGTCCGATATATCGAGGACTCAACTTTCCTCTCTTTCTGAATCTCATTATACCTTTGGAGGGTGAGACCTTTAAAAATACATAATCACCCGCTGAGAACTCTAGTGGTCGGTGTCTAGTATCTGCATAACTCTTCTGCCTACTCTGAGCCATTCTTAACCTCTCACAAATGACCTGTACATCATGGAAAGCCTGTTCGACCAAGTCGGGAGCTAATAGCTTACGATCTCCCACTTCTTCCCATGCTATCGAGGATCTACATCATCTGCCATATAACGCCTCATAAGGTGCCATACCGATACTCGAATGGTAGCTGTTATTATAAGCAAATTCTGCCAGGGATAAATGATTGTCCCAGGAGCTTCTAAAATCCAGTGCACACACTCTCAACATATCCTCGAGCGTCTGTATAGTACGCTCGGACTGTCTGTCAGTCTGGAGGTGACAAGCGGTGCTGAAATTCAACTGGGATCCCATAGTCTCCTGAAATCTCTCCCATAAACAGGATGTGAAGTGGGAATCCCTATTAGATGTAATACTCACTAGAACACCACGTAATCTCATTATCTCCCTGACATATAAATGGGCTAAGGCACTAACCGAATCAGTGGATCTCATGGCCAAGAAATGAGCAGACTTAGTCAACCTGTCCACTATCACCCAAATAGCATCATATCCCTTCCGGGTCCGTGGTAATCCCATAATAAAATCCATAGTAACATGCTCCCATTTCCAAGTAGGAATCGATAATGGTCAAAGCATACCTGCAGGCTTCTGATGCTCAATCTTAATCTGCTGGCATGTCATACATCTAGTAACAAAATCAGCGATGTCCTTCTTCATCTTAGGCCACCAATATACTCTTCGGAGATTTTGGTACATCTTAGTACTTCTCGGATGTAATGTATATATGGAGGTATAGGCCTCTGATAAAATCAGATCTCTAATCTGCTGATCACTGGGAACACATATCCTACCTTTAAACCTCAGTATCCCATCGGTGCCAATCTCAAAATCTTACTCAACTCCCATTTGAATTTGATTGGCAATCCCGATGTAATAATCATCACTCCTCTGAGCTTCCCTGATCCGATCTATCAAATCCAGTTCTATACGAAAACTAGTCGTAAATCCATACTGGTCAGAGGAAATAACCGTCAAGCTAAGGCTAGAAAACTGCTTTATCAAATCATGCTCCATGATCATCATATAAGACACCATGCCAACATGTTTACGGCTCAGTGCATCCGCCACTACATTAGCCTTACCTGGGTGATACAAAATCTCGCAATCGTAGTCCTTTAGCAGCTTCATCCATCGTTGCTGCCTCATATTCAACTCTCGCTGCGAGAATAAATACTTCAGACTCTTATGGTCTGTATATACCTAAAATTTCTCCCCGTACAAATAATGCCGCCAAATCTTCAGTGCAAACACTATTGTGGGTAGCTCTAAATCATGTGTCGGGTAATTTCTCTCGTGATCCTCCAATTGTCGAGAACCATAAGCTATAACCCGACCATGCTGCATGAGCTAACACCCTAATCCCTAAGCGGACGCATCTGTATACACCATGAATCCACTCGATCCGCTAGGAAGGGCTAATACAGGGGCAGTCGTTAATCTCCTTTTAAGCTCAAGAAAACTACGCTCACACGCGTCATTCCACTCAAACTTCACATCCTTACATGTGAGTCGTGTCAATGGAGTAGCAATTCTGGAAAATCCCTCTATAAACCTGCGATAATATCTGGCCAGACCCAAGAAACTTCGTATCTTAGTAACGGTACTAGGACTCTCCCGTTGCACAATAGCCTCAATCTTGGACGGATCAACTGATACCCCGTCCTTCGACACTACATGGCCTAAAAAAATAATATGGTCAAGCCAGAATTCGCACTTACTGAACTTAGCGTATAACCTCCGGTCCCTGAGGGTCTGTAACACCATCAACAGATGTTATTCGTGCTCCTCTGGAGTCTTAGAATAAACCAGTATGTCATCAATAAACACAATAACAAACTTATCCAGAAATGGATGGAATATCTCATTCATCAAACTCATAAAAGTTGTAGGGACATTAGTATACCCAAAAGGCATCACCAAGAACTCATAGTGACCATAGCGAGTCTGAAATGCTATCTTGTGCACATCCGACTCCTTAATGTTCAACTGGTGGTAGCCTGATCAAAGATCTATCTTAGAAAATACCTATGCACCCCTGAGCTGATCAAATAAGTTGTTGTTGGCTCTACCGAGAGGGGGGGTGAATCGGTTTTTCTAATTATTTCTACTTTTCCTAACTCTTAATGCACAATCGAAGTCAAATAAGCAATAATGAAATAAACGCAGTAAATAAGAGTAAGGGAAAGAGAAGCAAACACAAGGTTTATAGAGGTTCGGCCAAACTCTTGCCTACGTCCTCTCTCCTTGAACTTCTTGTCAAGGTTTTGATTCACCTCTTCCTTGAGAAAGCTTACAAACCACTTAAAGGTGTGGCAAGACCTCTTACAATTTCTCTTGAGACTTTAGAAGTCTCTTTCTAATCCTCTACCCTTGTAGTATTCCCACTCTCTACAATATCAGACCTTACAAGGATAGCTCACCCCTTTGAATATCTGATTTTTTCAGTGGATGGGTGAAGGATACAGAAAACACTCTAACACAATGAAGTTACAATGAGATTTTCAGATTTCAGATTCTCTCTTGAAGCTTGAATACTTTGGAATGCTTGTTCTGTTTTCAAACTTCATAAATGTCACTATTTATAACCCACCAAACGGATAGAACAGTTGGTGAAGCATTTAATGCAAATCCTCCCGTTGAAACCCTCAAAAACTAGCCGTTACAGGAGGTCTCGTCCAAAAGGGATCGATCCCTTTACCAAAGGGATCGATCCTGTTTATCCAGAATGCTTCCCACTTTGTTGCTTGAGCTTTATCATGCTTACTGTCAAAATGGGATCGATCCCTTTACCAAGGGGATCGATCCCTTTTAACCAGAATCAATTTCCTGCACATCTTTTACTGCAATTTGAGATAGTTTGTGATTTTTGTGATTCTAAGTCAGTTCAAAAACTTCTAACACTTTTCTTAAGAGTATTTACTGACTTTTCAGTTGAAATCACAATTCAAAACTTGTTTAAAATATATTCTATTATTGAGTTCATTCAAAGCAAATTTACTTAGAGAAAAATCATTTTTAAGCTTACTTGAATTTTGTCATTTCAAAAGACTTGTCAATTTAAAGCTAACAATCTCCCCCTTTTTGATATGACAAAACTTAAGGTAAATTTGCTTAGAAAATGGGATTGCTTAAATTTTTGAAAATAATGCTCCCCCTTAATATTTGCTCCCCCTCAAAGTTAGCTTCCCTTTTTAAGTACCAAGATTAATTTTTATCACATTAATTCTCCCCCTTTTTGTCATAGCAAAAAAAAATGATATACTCCCCCTCAATAATAATAAGAAGCATGGAGAATTGGTTAGTCTATTTAAAGCAAGAGAGCAATGAGATATATTGAAGATCATAATCAAACCATGGCAGAATGAGAAAATAACCAGAAGTATATAGCATGCCATATCACAGAGGTTCAAACATCTAAGAAAGTTTACACTGACAAAGATAAATTCGGACAGTGAAGTTCAACAAACATAGCACAGAGGTTCAAACATCTAAGCAGAACAAAGAAAATGCACACCCTACACACAAGGAACAAAATCAACGCCTGGGAAATGTCCGATGATACTGATCCACGAAGTCCTCATGCTGCATGCGGATGTCTTGGACTTCATCAAATAAGGCTGCCTGTGTAGCCTCGATGGTGTCAAGGCGAGCGTCGACATGATCAAAGCGTTGAGTAACAGTGGCCTGGAGGTTTTGAAGCGATAGCATGATCTGGTCAAGAGAGACCGAGGTCGAGGCGGATGGGGCTGAGGATGTGGCTGCGGCAGGAGCTGCCTCTTCGTCGTCGCCTTCATCACCGCCTTCGTCCGGATCATGTTGGGGAGATGCTGGAGCACCATGGGCCTTTTCCCAAACGATGGTATCACCTTGCTCACGAGAGTACCAGCCAAGATTATGCAAAGTAGCAAGGTTGATGATGTGGCCTGCCTCGGGAAGGACGCCAGGCTCACACGAACAGTCGATACCGTAGTCGAGGAGGTAGAAGGCAAGGTGTTGGGGGAAGACAATTGTCTGAACTTTGCCAAGAGCAATCTTGATCCAATCGTGGAGAATGAAATGGAGAAGATCCGATCGATCGCCATCAGGTGAGTGAATGTGATGAAGCCAAAACCGATCAAGTCGCCGGAGTTGGGAATATTTGGTGCCAAGTGGGCGAAGATTCCAAGAGATGATGATGTGGAGAAGACGAGCAAAGACAGGAAGGTCACCCGCACGATCATTGACGATATTGAATTCTAAGGGGACGTTGACATTTTCACGTGCAAGTCCATGCTCCGGAATGCGAAAGGCATGGGAAAGGGAATCTTTGGTGATTTCAACATCCCGACCCATAACAAATGATTGAATTCCTACTGCCTTACATGGGTTATTAGGCGAATAAATAACTTTGGCATTGGAAAAGAAAGCTCGAATGATGCTCATAGGAACCGGAGTGTTGATTTGGAGAAAGTATGTCCAATGGAAGGCTTCAAATTTGGCCAAGTAGGGAAATTGAATTGACTCCAAAAAACCGAAGTCAATTGGGCGGCAGTGCTTGACGCGCATATGGGCAAAGAGGGTATGGTAACGTTTTTTCTCGTCCTGATTTCGAAAGCAGCGATTAAAGGCGGTTGGAACGGAGGCGGAGGAAGAGGAGGGATGTGATCTTTTTCGAGGGGCAGCATGTTTGATTTTGGGAGCCATGGGAAGAAAGAATGATAAGGGAAAATTCAAAGAGGCATTTTGTCGAGCAGGTGATGGGCACAGGTTTGGGGAACTGTGGAGAATGTGTGTGAGCAATATGATCGAATCAATCAGCTGAGAGCCACAACCCAATAAGCAATTAACAATTATGAAAAGGAATTTCTTTTGAATAACTACAACTAGGCTAAGGAAAATCCTTGGGAAAAGACTAATGCCAAATGAAGTGAAAACCTAGATGAAGAGGAAAGTAAGGCAAGATATGCAAATGGGTAAACAAGACATGATGCAAAAGACTAGAAATGCAAGAAAAATGGAATGAAAATTGGAAGAAAAACTTACAATTGACATGTTGGGTGAATAGTAACCATGGTGTGGAGGAAGAAGGAAGAGAAGAAAAGAAAAGATTGTGTCAGGAAATGAGGAGGGGAAATGAAAAAGAGAAGGAAATGAGGAAGATTGGTGAAGGAATGAAGCAATTTGGTGTAGAAATGAGTGAGATCATGAAGGTTGTGAGAGGAGGAATGGAGAAGGTGGAAGGCTTACGGATGATGGGGAAGAAGAATAGTGAAAATGAGTGAAATCCCGACCTTTTAACAAGCGGAAGAGCAAGGGTTTGATCGAAGGGATCGATCCCTTTTTGGCAGTGTGCATTCTTGCCTATTCTGGAATAAACGGATCGATCCCATGGCAAGAGGGATCGATCCCTCATATTCAAAACCCAGAATTTTAGGCCTTAATGACCCGGAAGCAATCTAATTTGAAGAAGTATTGATTCCGTTGTCACTTGCCTCATTCGTGATGCATAAAAATGATTTGAACACTATGAAACGTATGCATTTGGACCATTGTAAACTCAAAATCTGACTGTTTCCACTTGAGATGCATGAATGAGGTTGAAAAACTTCAGAAAAGATGCAGGAAAATGCAGAAAATTGCAGAAAAATGTTGAGAATATGCTGAACAGCTTTGCAATCCAAGTGAACAGGATTGTGAGCCTGTCTTAAGCATCAGAAAGTGAATTGTTGACTAATGAAACACATAAATTTCAACATTTCAACATCAAAGTCTAAGATCATGAACAGTAACATGGCAAGTTGAAGTTATGAAGTGCAAGTGGAAATGATATTTTTCAAATTTCTTTCTTGCAATCATATCAAACCAACTTAAGACAGTCATGCAACACCAAATCACTTCAAGGAGCATTCATTATGCCTAATTCACCTCTAAGAGTGCAAAATCTCTCCTTGTCCAAGGGTTTTGTGAAGATATCAGCTAATTGGTGCAAGGTGTCCACATACTCTAGAATTATATCTCCTTTTTGCACATGATCTCGTATAAAATGATGTCTAATCTCAATGTGCTTAGTTCTAGAGTGTTGGATAGGATTTTTTGTAAGATTGATGGCACTAGTGTTGTCACACCTAATGGGAACTTGATTCATTTCTATTCCATAGTCTCTCATTTGTTGCTTAATCCATAACACTTGAGCACAGCAACTGCCGGAAGCTATATATTCAGCCTCGGTTGTGGATTGAGCTACGCTATTTTGTTTCTTAGAAAACCATGAAATGAGCCTACTTCCTAAGAATTGGCATGTTCCCGATGTGCTTTTCCTATCCACTTTGCATCCACCAAAATCCGCATCGGAATAGGCATGGAGGTCAAGTGTAGAATCTTTAGGATACCAAAGTCCTAAGGAAGAAGTGTCTTTGAGGTATCTAAGGATTCTTTTTACTGCTTGTAGGTGTGATTCTCTAGGGGATGATTGATATCTAGCACACAAGCATACACTAAACATGATATCGGGTCTACTAGCAGTTAAATATAGCAATGAGCCAATCATAGACCTATAGAGTTTAGTGTCTACACATTTTCCTCCTTCATCCTTATCAAGCTTAATATTTGTGCTCATAGGTGTAGAGAAAGGTTTAGATTCATCCATTCCAAATCTTTTGAGCAAATCTTTAGTGTACTTAGCTTGATTTATGAAAATACCTTCTTTACATTGTTTAACTTGAAGTCCTAGAAAGAAGGTCAATTCTCCCATCATACTCATTTCAAATTCACCTTGCATTAGCTTTGAAAAGTTTTTGCACAATGACTCATTTGTAGAACCAAAAATGATATCATCTACATAAATTTGAACTACCAATAAGTCATGACCCTTAGATTGAATAAACAATGTTGTGTCTACCTTTCCTCTTGTAAAACCTTTTTCGATTAAAAACTTTGAAAGTCTTTCATACCAAGCTCTAGGAGCTTGTTTTAATCCATATAAGACTTTTGAAAGTTTGAAAACATGGTTAGGAAGTTTTGGATTTTCAAAACCGGGAGGTTGCTCAACATAAACCTCTTCATTTATATAACCATTTAGAAAAGCACTTTTTACATCCATTTGATATAACTTAAAGTCCTTATAACATGCAAATGCAAGTAGCATCCTAATGGCTTCTAATCTAGCTACCGGAGCATAGGTTTCATCATAGTCAATCCCTTCTTCTTGTCTATAGCCTTGAGCTACTAACCTAGCCTTATTTCTAACAATAATGCTATTTTCATCCATCTTATTCTTGAATATCCATTTGGTTCCAATGATGGGATAATCTTTAGGTCTTTCTACTAATGTCCACACTTTGCTTCTTTCAAATTGATTTAATTCTTCTTGCATGGCCATAATCCAATTTTCATCATTCAAAGCCTCATCCACTTTCTTTGGCTCAAATTGTGACACAAAGGCAACATGTTGACATATGTTTCTATAGGTTGACCTAGTCCTAACTCCAATGGTAGGATCTCCAACAATATCATTATCTTTCACATATCCAAGTTCTCTAGGACACCTAGATTCCTTCTCAATCATTTCTTGTTCCATGGACTCCTCATCTTTGTTAATAGTAAGATCTTCTAAGTGTTCCCTAACATCCTTATCTTGAGATGGATCAACTATAGGTTCATCAAAGATTTCTACTTCATCATCAAGATTGGTTCTACTAGTGATATTTGATTCATCAAAGATTACATGTATTGACTCTTCTACAACAAGTGTTCTTTTATTAAAAACTCTATAAGCCTTAGAATTTAAAGAGTAACCAAGAAAAATACCTTCATCACTTTTAGCATCAAATTTTCCTAGGTTATCTTTACCATTGTTCAAAACAAAACATTTACATCCAAATGGGTGAAAATAACTTATGTTAGGCCTTTTTCCTTTATAAATCTCATAGGGAGTTTTCTTTAAAATAGGCCTCACCATAGCTCTATTTATAACATAGCAAGAGGTGTTTATTGCTTCAGCCCAAAAATATTTAGGTAAGTTGTTTTCACAAAGCATGGTTCTAGCCATTTCTTCTAAGGTTCTATTTCTCCTTTCAACTACCCCATTTTGTTGAGGAGTTCTAGGAGCTGAAAAATTATGGCTAATGCCATTTTCATTGCAAAATATATCAAAACCAATATTTTCAAATTCTTTTCCATGGTCACTCCTAATACTTGAAATAGAATACCCCTTTTCATTTTGAACAAGTTTTGAGAAAACAATGAATTTATCTAAGGCCTCATTTTTAACACTTAAAAAGAACACCCAAGTAAACCTAGTGTAATCATCAACTATCACAAATCCATAGTGTTTACCTCCTAAACTAGTTGTCCTAGTTGGTCCAAAGAGATCTAAGTGAAGAAGTTGAAGTGATCTAGAGGTAGTGACACACTTCTTAGATTTAAATGAATTTCTTTTGTGTTTTCCTCTTACACATGCTTCACAAACTTTATCATTTTCAAATTGAAGCTTAGGTAATCCTACAACTAGGTCTCTTTTGGCTAACTTAGACAAAATATGCATGCTAGCATGGCCTAGTCTTCTATGCCATAACCAAGGTTCATCTTCTCTAGTAGCCATAAAGCACACATTTTTGCTATTAAGTTCATTTAAATTCACGATATAAATATTTCCTCGTCTATGTCCAATAAACATAATTTGATTAGATTTGGCATTAACAACATTGCAACACAAATCATCAAACATAACTTTAAATCCCTTATCACACAATTGACTAATACTAAGCAAGTTATGTTTCAAGCCTCTAACATATAAAACATTCTCAATAGTTGAGGAAGAGTTACCAATGGAGCCAATTCCTTCAATTTGTCCTTTGGAGTTGTCTCCAAATGTGACTTCTCCACCACTTTTGTGCTTTAGGAACTTGAATTGACTCTTGTCACCCGTCATGTGTCTTGAGCATCCACTATCAAGGTACCAATGCTCCTTGGACTTAGCCTTGTAGCAATACTCTTCCTCCTACAAACACATCAAGCTTTCATTTTAGGTACCCAAATTTTCTTGGGTCCTTGAGAGTTAGTACTTATAATTTTAGATCCTTTAGGGATCCATTTCATCTTTAATGACTCATCACTTGAATTTAAAACATGTTTAGGTACCCAAATTTTGACAGCCATTTTTCCTCTTATCATGGTCTTCCTAGAGGTGCATGCTTGTGAGGAGTGTCCTAGTTTATTACACAATGTGCACAAAACAAATTTTCTATCTTTAACTAGGAAGTTTTTAAGATGAGTCTCTTTGTTAGATGCATTATAACCTAACCCTTCTCTATCAAAGAATGCTCTTTGAGTCTCTAGCATTTGATCAAGTTTTTGTTGGCCCATGTAAAATCTAGAAAAGGAGTTTTGCAAATTGATGTTCTTTCTATTTAATTCTTCTATTTCTAGATTTGCATTCTCTAATTTCTTTTCACATTCTAATTTAACATTCACAAGCATTTCATTCTCCTTTTTCAACTTAGAAATCATTTTCTTATACTTCAAATTCATGCATTCAAATTCATTAGCTAACTCATCAAATGCATCTTGCAATTCATCAAAAGTATATTCATTAGTATCCAACAAGTTAGAAGTTACCTTTTCATCTTCAAAGGCCATGAAACAAAGGTTGGCTACTTCATCTTCTACATTCTCTTCATCGGAGCAATCACTATCACTCCAAGTAGCCACCATTGCCGTCTTTTTTTGTTTCTTCTCATTTTGCTTTCTATACAAAGGACAATCAAATTTAATATGACCAGGTTTTTTGCATTCATAACAAATAATTTGGTCCTTTTCTTTCCTACTAGTTTCTCCTCTATTAAAGTCTCTCCTAGGGGGTCTCCTAGAATTACCACTAGTTCTCATCCTCATAAATTTATTAAACCTCTTAGCAAACATGGCCATTTCTAGGTCCTCATCATCACCACTCTCATCATGATCTTTTGATTCCTCAATAGTGGTGGATTTTAAAGCTACTCCAACTTTCTTAGGAGGATCTTGATTTCTCTTGATTTTCATCTCATAGGTGAGTAGAGATCCCATAAGTTCATCTAGTGAGAGTGTATGAGGATCCTTAGATTCCTCAATAGCAGTGACTTTAGCCTCCCATATTTTTGGTAAGCTATTGAGTATCTTTTTCACCATTTCTACATTAGAATATGTCTTGCCTAATGCTTTAAGACCATTTATGATGTCAGTAAACCTAGTAAACATGTCACTAATTGATTCATCATTCTTCATTCTAAATAATTCATAGTCTTGTGTGAGCATGCCTACTTTGGTTTCTTTGACTTGTGTGGTTCCCTCATGTGTGATAGCTAGTTTGTCCCAAACTTGTTTAGCATTCTCACATTGTGACACTCGATTATACTCATTTGGTCCTAATGCACAAAAGAGTGTGTGCATTGCTTTAGCATT
The DNA here is from genome assembly GCA_031772115.1 of Heritiera littoralis. NCBI lineage: Eukaryota > Viridiplantae > Streptophyta > Magnoliopsida > Malvales > Malvaceae > Heritiera > Heritiera littoralis. The sequence goes on along the minus strand of JAPDPK010000100.1, from coordinate 1,945,408 downwards.
AAGTTGTGCCATCCTAATATCATTAGTATCCCATTCATCTTCTTTCTTAGGCACATCCAACCCATCTACTTTCTTAATAGGAATAAGAGGACCTTTGACAATAATTCTCCATACTTCATAATCATTGGCTTGAATAAATAGCATCATTCTAGTCTTCCAATAGGCATAGTTTTCACCATTAAAGAGTGGAGGTCTGACCGTAGAGTGTCCCTCTCCTACCAAGGGTGTAGACAAACTAGTTTGAGCCATTAGTGATCGTTTATACTCGATAGATGTTAATCTAAGTCACTCTCGAGCCCAAGCTCTGATACCAATTGTTGGCTCTACCGAGAGGGGGTGAATTGATTTTTCTAATTATTTCTACTTTTCCTAACTCTTAATGCACAATCGAAGTCAAATAAGCAATAATGAAATAAACGCAGTAAATAAGAGTAAGGGAAAGAGAAGCAAAACACAAGGTTTATAGAGGTCGGCCAAACTCTTGCCTACGTCCTCTCTCCTTGAACTTCTTGTCAAGGTTTTGATTCACCTCTTCCTTGAGAAAGCTTACAAACCACTTGAAGGTGTGGCAAGACCTCTTACAATTTCTCTTGAGACTTTAGGAAGTCTCTTTCTAATCCTCTACCCTTGTAGTATTCCCACTCTCTACAATATCAGACCTTACAAGGATAGCTCACCCCTTTGAATATCTGATTTTTTCAGTGGATGGGTGAAGGATACAGAAAACACTCTAACACAATGAAGTTACAATGAGATTTTCAGATTTCAGATTCTCTCTTGAAGCTTGAATACTTTGGAATGCTTGTTCTGTTTTCAAACTTCATAAATGTCACTATTTATAACCCACCAAACGGATAGAACAGTTGGTGAAGCATTTTAATGCAAATCCTCCCGTTGAAACCCTCAAAAACTAGCCGTTACAGGAGGTCTCGTCCAAAAGGGATCGATCCCTTTACCAAAGGGATCGATCCTGTTTATCCAGAATGCTTCCCACTTTGTTGCTTGAGCTTTATCATGCTTACTGTCAAAATGGGATCGATCCCTTTACCAAGGGGATCGATCCCTTTTAACCAGAATCAATTTCCTGCACATCTTTTACTGCAATTTGAGATAGTTTGTGATTTTTGTGATTCTAAGTCAGTTCAAAAACTTCTAACACTTTTCTTAAGAGTATTTACTGACTTTTCAGTTGAAATCACAATTCAAAACTTGTTTAAAATATATTCTATTATTCAGTTCATTCAAAGCAAATTTACTTAGAGAAAAATCATTTTTAAGCTTACTTGAATTTTGTCATTTCAAAAGACTTGTCAATTTAAAGCTAACAGTTGTCAATCCTGGGCAAAGGATACTTATTCTTAATGGTAGCCCGATTCAATATCCGATAATCTATACATAACCGCAGACTACCATCCCTCTTTCGGACAAACAATACTGGAGCTCCCCACGGTGACACACTAGGACGTATAAATCCCTTATCCAGTAACTCCTGGACCTGCTTTTTAAGCTCTTCTAACTCAGTCAGTGCCATCCGATATGGGGGTCTAGAAATCAGCTCCATACCGAGTACCAAATCAATCGTAAATTTTGTCTCCCGATCTGGTGGTAACCCTGGTAAGTCCTCTAGAAATACGTCCGGAAAGTCCCTGACCACAGGGATCTCCTAAATCCCTGGGCGCTCTTTCTCTACGTCCTCCACACTAGCAATATAACCTTCACAAGCATTCAACACCATCATCTTTCAATACACATACTTTTATTAATTTGCAAATAATCTTACAATGTACTTTTTGGGTTGAGAGAAGGTAATAAACTTAGTAGTACAATCTAAACTGACATGATTCGCAGCTAACCAATCCATAACAAATATGATATCAAAATCATACCAATTTAATACAATTAGGTCAGCTATCATAACCTTCTCTCCTACCATTATTTTACAATTCCTATATACAATATCTGTTAGCTGGGATTCTTTAAAAGGAGTATTTACTTGTAAAGTACACTTTAACATTTTCGGTTCTATTGGGATCCTATTAGCACATGCATGTGATAAGAACGAATGGGTAGAACCCGGATCAATTAAGACAAGTACTGAAATATCAAAAAGATAAACTTTACCTTTAATCACATCTGCTGAAGCGTCGGCAGTTTCCTGATCCAACGCGTACACCCGTCTCTATGTTACAGCTTGCACAGCTTGTTTCCCCTTCTCTGCGGCTGTCACCCACCTACGCTGTGAGGATGTCGCCTTCTATGATCCACTCAGAGTTGCCGGTGCTGGTAATTAAGGATGAGAAATTGTGGGAGGAATAGTGGATGCAGTGGACTCCCTGAGCATCGGGCAATCTCTAATCATATGCCCCGTTTGTCCACACTTAAAACAGGTCTTGGACAATAAATAACATGGGCGTAAACCATGCGACTTACCACAATGTCTACATCTGGTCACCATACTACTCTGAACCAAATCCATGAACTCCTGTTGTAACTTTTGCTGAGCAGTATCAGGAATATATCTTTGCCTAAAGACATCCACAAAAATATCCCAAGTAATCTCCTGATGTTGGGAGAATAATACTGTCTGGGTGGCCTTCCACCAGTGTTCCGCATCATCTGTCAACTGAAACACTGCCAGACCTGTCCTCTCAGTCTCCGTACACCTCAAAATCCTAAACAACTTCTCTATAGCAATAGCCCACTGCTCTGCCGCCAACGGATCCCTCGTACCCTTAAACTTCGACGAATCCAACTTCTTAAATGACCATACTAGGGTGACATCAAAATATGACTCCACATCTTGAGGCAGCTGAGCTAATGGTGTGGCTGAGGTGCCGGTGCTGGAATAGGCCGAGGCTCGGTACGACTGGTGCCAACTGTGGTGGAGCTAGTGCTACTATAGGAGCAGCGGGAGCTATTGCTCTATCTCTCTCTACCCTATCTGTAGCTTTATCAACCTAATACATAGCTATAAAATCTGTCAACATTCTCTCCATCCGATTTATCCGATCACCCATACTCTCCGACTACTGAGGATAAGCAGGTCTAGGGCAAGCTTTGGTGCTAGCTCAGGTATCTGCGGCTCCAGAGTCTGGGCCGCCCTACCTCTACCTCTGCCTCTTACTAAGCATGTCACCCTCCTTTATACTCATATCTGCACCACAAAATCATTTATTTCACTTTCCATTAACATTTCTATCATACATTCAGACTGTATAGTACTACAGGGAATGTTTACTATTCGCGATTTATTTTAAGCACCAATGGACATCAGGCCAACCTTGCTCTGATATCATTAAATCTGTAATAGTCTGAGTATACATTTTACATTATATTTATTCATATTTCACACATTTTTATCAATTAGGCTGTTCGCAATGCATTAAAATAAACCAATCTGTCTCAATAGTAACAGCATATTTATCATTGTAAAACTTAGAAATGTGATCATTACACATTTTCTTCACATAAATACATTCCCTGTATTTTACTTGAATTTAAAGTAGTACTGTACATATTTCCGAATATATAAAAGAAAGTAATTATACCTCCGATAATGTAAATTTGCCAAGTCAGTAACTGATTAATAGCAGACAAACTCGGATGGTAAACCTCTTGACCCAAATTAATAACCTATGGAGTGAAAATTGGGGGGTGAGCGAACCACGTGCTCAGTAAAAGAGTCGTATGCTGCTTGATATAACGAAAACTATATGTCGTAAAACGATTTGTTTTCCTAATAGTGTACTATGTATAGTAAAGAAGGATACTATAGTCGGCGAGAAATCCAGATGGATCATGGAAGGTATTTTGAAATACCTGTCTTGTCCCGGAAACCCAAAGCGACTATAGGGAGTAATATATAAATTGTTTTGATAAAACAATTTAATACTCTTTTTTTTATAAATATAAATGGAATAAACCATTCATTTCTCTTCTTTTCAATATCATTTCAAACCATGTAATAGTAAAGTGGTAAAACAGTATATACAGTAAACAGTATAAATACCCAAATCACTAGATAAATAGTTCAGTAATTATTTCTATTTTAGAAATAATTTTCATAATATTCCTTTTTCAATTCAGTAATCGGTAGTTCACAATACCGTATAGTAAACAGTATTCCGTAAACTCATTTAGTAAATAGAAATCAGTAAGTTGAGACTAGGCATCACCTTACATCATGCTATGCTATCATCGTTTCCAAAGGAACACAGTAATCATCCCCACTGGGATGCAATGTAGATTTATGGCCATAATCTATAGGTGGTCCACGGCATACACTTGCCAGGTGACTCCGTGACTGCTGATGATTGGCGGGTCTATCAACCACTTAAACAATAACAATATCACAGTAAAGCATGAATCTTGGGGCCTAAAGTCTCAAAATCCCTTTATTTCTCAAAAATACCTTTAAGGAAATTATATAATTTATTCATTTATTTAAATAAATACTTTCCAAAAATGTATTTATTCTCTATTTCCACAATCAGTAAAACAATTGATAAATATTCATGTATCAAGTGAGAAAATCAATAAATATTCATTTTGAATATTTAATCTCATATAGGATATAATTTAATTCCCACTTTAGTAATGTTAAAAAATGAATATTCTCGCCCCTATAGCTTGTTTACAAAAAGGGGTACTAGCTCGCCCATGAAATGCACAAGAGCTTGCCCATCTACATAAAAGGCCTTAGCTCGCCTAATAAAAGTGCATTGGAGCTCCCTGTCATAGCTCACCTATGACGGCCAAATAGAGCTCGCCCATTTGAAACCACTCAGTAAGGTTTTAAAAGCATTTAACTTGTTTGGGCGAGGTAAGTTTAGTAAAACGTAGAGCACCAACTTTATAGTATAGAGATCGACTTATCAATCCAAATTTTTGCATGCTTTCAAATCAGATCATGCTTCCAATATTTTTATATAATTCATCTCAAGAAAACATGCAATTCATTATATCCCAACAACTCACACACTTCCTCCTTACCGGTCTTATGAAGTTGAGCTTCCTGGTTGTGTTTTTCGAATTTCTTAGCTCCCGCTGCAAATAAATTTATTAAAATTCATCAATATCTTTCTTCTTAATTTCTATAATCATCTTCATACAGCTTCCAGTCAAGTTTCTTTGTTGTTCTCATTCATACTAATTTCACATCTTGCTCTAATTTCCTCTTCTAATGAAGCTTAACTACATAAGTCTATAACCATGATTATCATTTTAAGAAACACGTAAATCCATCATTTAGTATCAAGAAAACCTTAGAATTATTGAACTTACCTTAACCGAATTTCACCTCCAACCCAGCATGATTTCTTGCCTCACGTCAGCCTCACATTGCTTGTTTCTTAGTGGGTTTTAAGGTGGATGTAAAGCCTATGAAGAAGGTTAGATGGTTATCTAGGAATATGATGAAGTTCTGCTAAGGATACAGGGAAGAAACAAAAGGAACCAAGCTGAATAACCCTCAAATAGATTACTCGTAGATTAACAGGGAAAGTTAGCGAAGAGAAGAGAATTATGTGGTAGTTTTATCCCATTAGTCTCCTATATAGCCATGTTAGCCAAAAGAATTTCCCCACACTTTTACCTACCTATATCCTCATCATTACCCTGTCTTATTAAACATTAAAATCTATAGAAAAACTATAGTAAAAAGGAACGACGGGAGTGGAAAATTTACTGCACAGACTTATTTTCGTCCTCTGTTTGCAGTCTCCAACCAATCGACTTTAATCACCTGTTTGGCATTAAATTCCTTATCCTTTAAGTATTATTTCTCTTGTCTTTTATGCCATAGCAATTTGCTTTTAACTTTTCTTTCGGTCATTAAACCGTGTGGCACTATAGCAGCGAAGAATTAGCATGCAGATCCAAATTACTATCTATCCAAGGTGAATCCACGCCTATTCTAGGTGAGCATGTCACTTTGGTGATCATCTTATGACCTTACTCGCCTTCTTGGCGTTAATCTATGCCTATATCTGGTCGACTTTTACTTATCCTTGGCCACTATTCACCTCAATCCATTTTAGGCGATCATGAAACTCGAGTGATCTTCTACTTAGTGTATTGGGCGATCATTAAGTTTAGGCGATCTCCGTCTCAGTTCGTTTGAGTGTTCATGAAATTTGGGCGATCATCGTAGCCCTCGCTCCATTCGGGTGACCAATTTAATTATCCTATTTAGTGAAAATATTTATTGACTATTTATCATTTTCATCCAAAACTCGCCATCGTCTTTTGGGCAAACATCTCCATTACTTAGCTCGCCTATTTGGAGGGCATCATATTTTGCCTTGCTCGCCTATTGTGCAAGCATCAAAATGCTTTGCCTACCTCTTTGGCGAACAGCTTGGATTATGTCTCTCGCCTATCTATTTTTCCATAAAGCATTTCAAGTAGAGATTCATATTCATTATTTATTTAATTTTCACTAAATATTGTATTTCTTTTTTCACACTTTACAAAATCTGGTGTACATTATTATAAAATCAGATCTCACATACTCGCAGGTAGCTATATAGACAATAGTCTCAAAATAGTTAATAAATCAGATCAAATTCATCTTAAGAAGTCAAATCATAGCTTATATCTTCAGTCAATCCATAAAGGAATCAAAATAGAATTTATTACCATCAAATTATAAAAATTCACCGATTGCTCCCAGTCCAGAATTCAAAGTTCAAAATGCATTCTTAGCAAAATATATCCAAATCTTATTCTGATTTCATTTCTGACCTTCAAAATCATATCAAAATATAATTCAAAGGATTTTAGCAAATTTTTGCAGCATAACGGTACTATCTACTCTAGCCTCCTTGCATGAAAATGCAATTTGTAACACAATCTAGTTTCACAATTTTCAACCCAAAGCCTCAAATCAAATTCATTTCAACATCAAATCTATCCTTTCAAATGCAACATAGTATCCTTACACTTTTATATACGTCCCTTACCTCCCGGATTATGCAATATTGCTACTTAGCACTAGTATTTGTTTAGCCTTTCAAGCTGCAAAACATAACACAAATGCAGTCAAATCACCACACTTTAGTTACAAAGGTTTCTCAACACCACTAGTCCTATTACATTGCCTATGGCAGCTGCAAAATCGATCAACTTCATACCAGTGCTAACATTGCAACTACAGTCAAATCACTTTCATTTTCAATTTTGACTGTGCCTACAGTCTTGTATTAATTTGTACAATATTCTAGGACCTAAAACACATTGAATTGAACACTCTTTCCATGTCCCCTTCACCTTGGCCGAATTCATTCTGTCTCTATAATTTCATTTCTACAATTCAAGCTTAAATTCATGTTCTAAGATTATTCTACATCTATTCTACGGCATCCTTACATCAAACAACATTACATTCATGGATATTCATGCTTGACCGAAACCCTAGGAGAGAGAATCTCATGGTTCTACTTCAATTCAAGCTTAAATATAAGCGTAAACATCTTAAACACATAGTGTACAATATAAAACCATGAAAAACACAAGCTTTCTCTTTCTCTCACCTTGGTCGAATCTTGAAGGAGACTCCACACTTGGATGTTGGCCACTTTGACACTTGATTTTAGCATCATAAAATAAAGCACTGAAAACTAGACAGGGTTGGTGAAGATTGCTTTTAGTTTAGAGGTTGTTTGACTAGGGTTTTTAAAGCTTTCTCTCTCTTCAAAGTGTTAATGGTGGAAATGAAGATGAAGATGATGGCTGTCAAAATGGAGGAAGAAAGGGCTGGAAATTTTTAAAATAATAATATCTTAATGTGCAAATTACCATTTTGCCCTTAAAACATTAAAATATGACCATTTTGCCTTTAGTGATTTGATTTCGTTGAAAATAATCAGTCTAATTATCAAAATATTTGATTTAGTCATAAAATATATCTACTCAACATGTTCTTATGGTTGGATGAGCTTTTGTCAAGATTTGACTCTCAAATGGGTGAAATTACCAAAATACCCCTAATAGTCAAATTGTGTAGTTTTTTCCTTTTTTGTGTGATTCAATCAGCCTATTGACATAGCATAGGACTTCTTCATATGAGGATTATCTTACATTTTTCAATGGGCCAAAACTCAACTTTGTTTGACTGTTATTTACAGAAGTTCGTCAACCTATGGACGAAACTTGCATTTTCAAATTTATTTCACGCTTTTCAAAATATGACCAAACAGATATGTTTGAGATGCAAATTCTTACCATCTCAGTATTTGGATCCAAATATCATGTCCGTCGAGTTTCACCACCATCAAAACACTCGAAATTTGATGGTGCCTATTAATTGGTTCCCTGTTATGCCTACAAAACAAATGGCATTCGAACTGTCATGAGACATCCATTGATCTTAACTTTGTAAATAGTAAAGTAATAGTAATGGGAAGTGGGAATCTCACATATACTTATGTGGTAGTACTGTTGTGCTTACGTGGCACTAAGTCTCATGCCTAAGTGGCATATTGCACCTTTCGTTTCCTGTACGTGTGTGCTTGTTGGGTACCGTGCCTATGCCTTTGTGGCAATAGTAGTTTTCGCACTTGTGTTTACCTAATTGATATTGTGCAATTGCCCTTCGTGGCTAAGTTGCCTTCGAGGCTAAGATATTTTATCTGATAATCGATCACATCGACAAATCCCATTCATCACTTGATCAATGAAACCGAGGACCTAACCATCGCCATAGGTTACATTTCTTTATTTGAACTTTCGTTTCGCATGATTACTTTAGGGACACCAACCTAGTCTCCTATGATATGATATAATTGTATGTTTTCGATATAAGTATGAATGCTTTGTGAATTGATTTTGTAAATTATTTAAGCATATGTGTTAGAAACTATACTTTTATGTTTAAATGTTGTTCGATTTTTATAATCTTTGAAAGATAAATTCTTATATTATATTAGTGTGAATTTCCATGCCATGTGCATGATATGGGTAGATGTTGTACATGTGGGGTCTACATAGTTTGGAGTTAAGGATTAGAGAAAGAGGTGCTCTAAAGCACCATTTCGACTAATGCCTAAAACCTTGACCCAACTATGGTGGTTATGATGTTTAAATAATTAAGTTGGGAAAAGTGTGAAAATACTAGATTATATGAATGAATAACTTACAGACTTTCGGTTTATTCATTTTGGGCATGCATCTGCTTAGTTTACTATTATACTACCTTTAGTTATGCCTATTTCTTATGGGCGAAAGCTTACCCTTTCCTTTCCATCTCTTTTAGATTATTGTTTGTAGACACGATTTGTGTCATTACCGAGTGGGCTAGTATAGTTGAGTTTCCTCTGAGCCTACTTGCTTTTGTTCAGTAAGGTATACATTTTGTATATGTTATGCATGTATCCAGGTTTTTGCATGCACAGTATATGTATGTAAGTTGTATCGGATGTAAGTTAGAGGATATCAGATATTGTTTAAAGTCTCCTAAGACTTGTGATGTACATGATGTGAATTTCTGTGTTTGTATATACAGATGATGGTATGATACGAAATTGTTGTGGATGATTATAAGATTTAATCGTATATAAGATTATGAACGAATATGTAGTTGAGGTTGTGAAATGTATAATGCTAATGTCATGTATAAAAATAAGATTTTTTTTTGGAAAGTTAAATTTATGCATAAGGAATTAGTGCATCATAGGAAAAAATTTAGATGGAATCATAGTTATCAAAACGTATGATACATGATACGTATTGTACGATACAATACGATCCACTATGAAAATGATACGTATCGATACAAAGAATCGATTTTGTAATGAATCGGTAACGTATCTATCGATACATAAGTGAATCAATGCATATTGTATGATACACCTATACACTTTATAGTGAAATTAGGCCAGGCCCAATTAAAATATGTTTTGACCCAATTAACTAAAAATGCAATTTTAATAGTTTTTTAACCTAAAAAAACTTAAAAACATATTCTCTATATAATTTAATCTTGAAAATTTGAAAAAAAAATTAAACTTTTAATTTAGTTAGTAAATTATAAATAAAAAATATATAAATATTATTAAAAAATATTAATTATTAATGAGCATGTTAACAGTTTGCAAATAATCATATTTTTTATTTTTATCATAACTCACTTAATCCCACTAATATTTGTAAATTTTTTTATTTTTTTAACCTAAAAAAATTCAAAAACATATTTTTATACATAATTTAATCTTTAAAAATTGAAAAAAAATTAAACTTTTTTGTTAGTAAATTAAAAATATAAAAATGTAATTTAAAAATCTATTCTATTATGAGCATGTTAAGAGTTTACAAACAACCATATTTTTTACTTTTATCATATACTCACTTATCATATTAATATGTATAATATTTTTTATTTTTATTTATCTTGAATATGTATGTATTATTTATAATTAATTTTAAAATTATTTACCGTGTCTTACGATACGATATGATACTCGATTCTTAAAAATAAAATTTCGATTCTTGATGCGTATCTAGATTTAATAACTATGATCAGGACTAATAGTTAACATAATTAACTAAGTAAGAATTAGCTAACTAGGCTTGTCAAACCTACACTAAGCGTAGACAACCAGAAGAAAGAAAACGAAAAACTTTTGTCCAAAATTTAGCTTTCGAGTATGTTATAGTTCATGTGATGTTTATCTTGTAATTTATCCATTGGAGTTAGTCTTATGTAGGGTTCAAGAAAATGAGAATTTATATAAAATAAAAAGAAAAAAAGAAAAGAGGTTGAAAGTTTATAAATCTACTCCAATGTTTTGAGTTGCTTAGTAACGTGGGTTTTCATCACAAATGTTTACTTTAATGTCAAATGGTGGCTTGAAATATGAGCATGCAAAGCACTCTCAGATTTTGACTTGTTAAGTAACCGAGTCCTTTCATCACCAATGTTAGCATTCGCAAAAAAAAGGTAAGAGAGTATATAGGGAAGAAATTATTAAGGCCTCAAAAGAAAAGAAAATAAAATAATGACATTCTCAAATTATTGCTTTTGCTTATAGTTATGGATATGGGTAATTGCAAGAAAATGTTGCATGTTTTAGTTATGTTGGTTATGAATTTTTATATGAATTTGTTTATAGGTATGCGTGATATGATCATGAAAGAAACATAAATCACTTTGCTACTATAACAGCTACCTTGTGCTCAATATGTATTTAATTATTGAATAATGAAATTTCGATTTATCATGTAGGATGTGGAAGTACACAGGACTTGCAGAACACCATATCTGTCTTGAAATTTCATGAGCACAAGCTTATTCGATAATAGGTAATATGACTTAATTTTTAAAATTAAACTAGCTAAGCTGCTATCTCGAATAAATCGATTATAAGGAAATATGCCAAGCTAAAATGGATTGTCACGTTTTTTATAGCCATGTACAAGAGATTAAATTATGGCCATGTATAAGATTGATATTTAAAAAGTGGTTTAAAAGACATGGTGGCCACATAATTAGTGGAGAATGCGTTGATGAATTTAACCTTGCCATTATCTAAATATGGAAAACACATAAGAAATTAGTGGAAAGTGAGTGAAAAATTGTGGGTAGCCTTCATTGTTATTATCTAAATTAAACAAATGGCTAAACAAGTGGATTATTATAAGACAAAAAAAACTTAAGTGTGAAGTGTGTAAGCAACTTAAGTGTGAAAGGAAAACCATGGCTTTCTCTTACCTTGTTAATAACGAAAACTAAAGGAAAGAAAAACAAAAATATAAAGGGAAAGTAGTGAAGGAAGCTATAGCATTGAGAGAAAGAGTTAAAGGTGGCTTCATTTTGTCTTGAGTTTAAAAAGAAATTAAAACACAGTATAAAGAGAAAGAGTAATCCAAGGAGCTTTCAGTTTAAAGGGAGAAAGGTTAGAAAAATGGAAGAAACTGTAAGGGTAAGTGAAGGTACATTCGGTCATTGCTAGAAATCTTCTTGCATGTTGATTTTTTAAAGTTTTATCACCCTAGAGAGCTAGGAGTGTTCGACCATGGCTAGAATTGAGTAGAAATGTTGTTGCATGTTGAGAAAATTTGAAGAATTTTGAAGTATAGGTTTGGCCACTTCAAGCTTTAAGGCAAAATTCTTAGGAGAAATAAGAGAGTGTTCGTCCTAAGTGTTGTATTCTAAGGATAGAACCTAAGAATGGTCTTGTGAAGCTCACAACCTTGATTGAAAAGGTGAAAAGTGGAAGTTAGGTGGCCTATACATTTGGCCAATAAAGGGGCTATTAGGGTAAGGTTAATTCCACCTGGTTCAATATGATTTCTAACATGAATATGTGAATGTGAATGACTAATTAGTGTTGAAATTGTAATAGAATTTCCTAAAGAGGTGGTGTGCATAATTCGGCCAACGCATTGATAATTGTCTAATTGTGTTGCTTTGGTAAGTTAATGATATAATGTTGGGTGATGGTATCATATGTTGTAGGCTTAAATAATTGGAAAGTTGTGATTTGAGAATGTTGTACGTATATACACTTATGGTGTGCCAGTAATACCTAATAAAGGCATAGTAGTCCATTGTAGTGTGGCATATGGCAACAATGCATATGAGTGGTTTTAAGAAATAGGAACAAATGTTTTTAGAGGTGCATAGTAGTCCAGCTTTTATAACTACAGTGTTAGTGAATTTCAAAGCATAGGAACAAATGTTTTTTGAGGTGCTAGGCACTCCTAGTGTTTACTGAAATCAATAATGTAAATGGAAATCGTTAAAGTACGAGTTACTCTTATATAAGCATAGTGGCTTATCCCAAAAGAGTCGTTGACAGGTTTCGGTCTTTATCTAATCAGTGGGACTAAAGCAGTGGATCTATGGCCATAGGTATACCTTTTGTTTTTGAGGTAGAGAGTGGCCGACTAATAGCTATAGTGGGATAAGTCTTTAGTGATAAGTGAAGTGTGGAGTCATGCCTAATCTTTTTAGTTTACATTGTTTTATCTAAACAATGTTTTATGGAATAGTGATGTGATTGTCATAAGTGTATCATTTTATCGAACAATGCATTGTTTTATCAACAGTGGCCTGAGTATCGTAAGTGTATCATTTTATCAAACAATGATTGTTTTATCGAATAGTGATATGATTATTGTAAGTGTTTCATTTGATCAAAAGTGCATTGATTTATCATACAATGCATTGTTAAAGTATCAAATATTCATGACATAAGCACATATTATCACATGCAGAGTACATTATGTTATGATATAAATAGTGAAAATTGTATATGTTAAACCGCCTTGTCTAAATGTTAGGTTAACAAGGGAATGAGGTACTTCAAAGTACTTGTGGAGACATGTACCCAACCTACAAAGTATTGTCCGCTTTGACTTGAAGTGTCATAACCCGAAGGTCATGACTTGTACTTGACACTTACACTTAAGTTGGTTAACAAATTTACAAACTAATTTTTTTTTCATTTTACAGTTTGTATTCGGTGCTAGTGTAGGCATTAAACCATTTCCATTCATTCTTTAATTCGAAAGTGATTTAAATTATTCTTTAAGATAAGTAAGGATCATTTGTAACCCATAACTTATTGTTTCTTAGAAACAGATTGAAAATATCCTCCTTATATTTTGTGATTTCCCCAATTAACCACCTACAAATCACAACGCAACACAACAATATTTTCCATAATCCATATTATATTTACCAAATAGGTATTGTCTCAACAGTCCTGATATCCACAACTACTTATCACATACACTTCATATAACATCCAAATATTCTAGTAACCATTCATTATCCTAGTTTATATCCTATCCTATTGCATTATACAAAAAATTGTTTGAAAATAAAAGCATATAAAGAAGAAATATTACTATACCAAAATATTCAACAATAAGGACTTCAAGAGTCGAGACATTATCAAATCACCAGAACTATCCCAATGTGTCTCTTAACTCGAATTAATCTGTAAAAAAAATTAATCTCGTTTAATGAGCGAGGGCTCAATAATTTACTAATATAAGAATAGAGTTAAGATTATATCGTCTCTAATGCAAATGCATGAATCTTGCAAGTATATATTCCAGTATCATTTAGAAATTGATATCCTTTGAGTATTTATTCGATCATGTCCTAATGACACTGAGTGTCCTTGTATCACTGCATACCATACATCAATGCAATATGTGCTGTCATGACATGTTTCAATATGTAACGTATAAAAATTCTGTTGTATAGAACATCCATTTCAAAACATGTCTAATGTAGTATATAATCATGTACGAAACTCATATAGTTTCAAAATCATTTAACATATGTTTTAAAACACATTTCAAAACATGTACAGTCTCAAATCATATCATGTGTGGTATAAAACTATGTGTAAATCATATGCAGTAATAGTCCTATCACATATATTATAAAAACATATCTTATTGAGAGTTTCATATTCAATAAACCATACTCTAGACAGCGTTTAATATTTACTGAGAGATTAGGTATGGATCTCTATTCTAGTAGTATATCATCTCTAACCCATTATAGCTATCAATGGGAAAGTTTTCCTCTAAGGGCATCTATCTATGATCATAGATCATTCCATCTCACTGATCAGTTGAGAACTGAGGAATGTGTTCCATGACTATTATTGGAACAGCTTAGAATGGTCTAATTAGGCAACATATACGTGTATATATCACGTATATATAAACAGGGTTTCATGCCACATAAGCGAACCACACAATATATATACTCCATGCCACAAAAGCATATTCCACACAAGCATTCCATAGGGTATCTGTCGTCTTTAAATTGAAATATTTTTTTTCAAATCTTTTAAGACAACCCACATCATAAACATTTATAAATGCATTATTTCTCAAATCAGTGCATAATTAAACTGTATGTTTAATCTATACATGTCATACATAATGTCAAAGAATGAGTTAAACATTTATGCACTGTGGTTGTTTAGACATTTCAAACATTTACATTCACTTAAAAGATTTCGATGCCTCTCTTTTAAAACAATGCTTTCACTTTTAGAAGAAAGCATGCATTTTAGAGATAAAAATCACTTGTTATGCATGCATGAGTGTAAGCGTACCAAGTCATATCTCATTGTTTACCAAGTCTAGTATCATTTACACTTACACGTTAAGGTATGCCTACAATGGCTCTCAATATCCAACTACTCCTAATCATAATTAGACATAATTCATCAATCATCACATAATCGCATATAATTATGGTTTGGGTACAAATTAGAAAATCATAATGCAATTACACATAGTCCATCAGTCCTCAGCAACATTAATACAACACATTATCTCACATGGCTACTGCATCCTCATTAGTTAGTAAGATTACACAATTTTTTTTTGTGTGTATATTTATACAGTCACATATATTCAGATAAACTCTATAGGTCACTAAAATCACATCTTTTACTGAGATCATAATACCACCTTATTGCACATTTTCATATTCCAACATTATCTATAAGAACACACTTCAATATACTTTCCAATTTCTAGCATAAATCTCACAGTCTATCACAGTTATGATACATATACAAATACCTTTTAATATTTGTATCATCCATCAAAGTCATGAAATAACAAGGTCCACTTATCTCTTTTCTGTCATCACATAGTCACACAATCACAATTATTATATTTTTTTCAAAGGTAGGCCACAAGGACATTCTAATGAATATTCAATAGTTTTCCACCATGTTCAAAAATTCTGCCAATTATTAGATCAACACTTCCAAGCCTATACTCAGGCTTATTTCACATTTTCATTACTATTCAATAAATCAAACCTAAGCTTGTCTCCATAAATACACTGACCTTACCTCATTAATTATTAAAATTGCCTTACAATAATTAAATTATTGTGATAACCGTAAATTTTCCATTTATGGGAAATTATCAATATTGGAAACTTAGTGAAATAAATAAATAAAATTGTGAGAATCGGAATATTGTGGAAATTCTGAGAATTAAGGAAGTGATGAAATTGGAAGTGAAAATAAAAATAATGGAAAGAGGAAATTTAAATTGGATAAATGGAAATCCAAATTAAATAAGGAAATGAGAAAGGAAATGTGAAATATATTTATATAATTATATATTATATAAATGTATTTTCATGCAAATACATATGTATTTAAATACCATATGGTATGTAGTATATATATAAGTATATATATACTATTTTATAAATTTAAATAATACATATGTATCCAAGGATGACATTTTATGTATATATAAGTATATACATATTTGAGGAAATGTAAATATTAAATTACATTAAAGTTTAAAGGTATATATATTATTAATACAATATATATATATGGAAGTATTACATTTATATAAATATTTATATAAATGTTATTTATTTTAAAGTATATAAATATACATAAATATATATACTAGATATATATTTTGTAACGTACAATATATATAATTTATATATAATATATATTGTAAAATATGTGTAATATATAGTATATATATTATATGTATATAGTATAAAGTATATATTATATAAATATACTAAAAATAGTAAGTAAAATAAAAACAAAAAGGGGAAAGGGGAAACAGAAGAAATAGAATCGGGAAGACCCCGATTCTGCCTCCCCAGGCGTAGCCGCCCCCGTCAGCGGCCGCCGGCGAGGGAAAAGAGAGAGGAAAGGAGAAGCGTCGTCGTCGGCAAAGGAAAAAGGAAGCCGACGGCAACGCTGGCGAAGCGAAACGGAGAAGGAATTGACGCGAAACGGCAGAAAACCGAGGAAGAAACCGAAAACCAGATCTGGCGGTGCCGGCGAAATTGGCCGCCGCCACTACAGCCGAAGCACCGGCGGAAGAAGAGGAAAGGGATGGAGGCCACAGGTGAGGCCAACGATGGCGGAGGAAGGCCGACGGAGGAGGGGAAGAAACCGAAGGTAAACCGAGTAGATCCGCCGCCGTGCCGTCGATTCTTGACGAACGGAGGCCAGATCCGGCTTCGCCATGGTGCCGGCCAGCTGCTGAGCCCCTGAGCCGCCAGAGGACCAACCGCGGGCGAGGAATCGGCGAGGAAGGAAGTAGACCGGTCCGGCGGGAAAAGAAAGAAAAGGAAAAAGAAAAAGAAAAAGAAAAGAAAAAAGAAAAAGAAAAGAAAAGAAAAGAAAAGAGAAAAAGAAAGGGGGAAAAAGATAAGAAAGAGAAAGAGAAAAGGAATTCCGGGAATTTGGAAAATTCCCTAGAATTTGGAAATTACGAAAAATCTCGGGAAATACGGGAATCGGTAACAAATCCCGAAAAGTGTTAAATTATGTAAATAATTTATTTATTTAAATAATTATGAAAAAATTCTAATTTTTAGAATTTAAATTCCAGAAAATCATCCTAGATTACCGAGACAATGGAATCGGGAGAGGTGAACACGGGCGCGACCTTCGAAAGGCAGTCGTCGACCCGAAACAGGTAAGGGAGACATGTGCCGCCTGTAAGGATATTCGGCCACATGTTTTAAATTATGCATTTAATTTATAAATGCAATTTATATTGATTAGTTTTGAAACTTGTGGTGATTTATCGGTTTCAAATTGTGGTGAAATACCGATTGAAAAATATAAACTGTATTTTCCGTGCAGGAGGCTAGCCAAATCGGCAGCCGTTATACTGCTGAAAAATTATCGAATAATTACTGAAACTTACCGAAAATCACCGAAATCATAATAAATAATTTGATTTCACGTGAAACGATTTTCGGGTACGAAAATCGAGAAATTAAGTAAATTTCATAAAACATGAATATAATGATATTTGATTTTAAAATATTCATGTTTTCAAGAATGGTGAAAAGGAAATCACCGAAAATTCACTCTGTAGGTGATATTTCATGTGAAACGAGATGAAAATGAAAAAGAGACTAAAGTAAATATTTTTATAAATATTCTTAAATAATCACTTAATTTCAATTAAAACCTTTGTAACGACCCGTTACCATATTTTGACCTTATTTTACACAATTCATCCGGTTGGGCTGTCTGTGATACTTCACTTTTACTAACTATTAAACAAATTTACATAACATTGTTTATATTACATACATCCCCTATTTTACTTAATAAGTAAGTAGTACTGCATACATGTCTAAATACAGAAAATAAATGATCGTACCTGATATATCTTAGTCGGTTTGTCACATTATCCTTTATGTGCAACCGTAATCCACAACTATTGGATCTCACCAGCATCAAAACCTGAAATGTTAAAATTGGGGAGTGAGCAAACCACAACTCAGTAAGAGAGTTATATGCTACACTTGATATTCAACTATCTATATGCTGAAAATAATTTTTTTTCATTTTCTTTAAAATCTTCCTAGCTGGCTCTAGGCACACATGTAGGAAGGATACTACAGTCGGCTAGGGATCCAAATAGAGTAAGGCAGGTATTTTGAAATACCTGACTTGTTCCGAAACCTAGAAGCAACTGTAGAGAGTACTATTTTCGTTGTTTTCAAAACGATATAATTTTCGTTTTTCACAAAGTAAACCACTTATTTCTTTTCTCATCAGTATACTTTAAAACACGTGACAGTTCAGTAATAAAAACAGTGGTTTACTTTTCTTCTCTTCAGTACAGTAAAACACGTGACAGTACAGTAATTTGTAAATATCCAATCGTGGATAGTTACTTCTCCGATTATTTCTTTCTTAGAAATAATTCTTATGTTATTCTTTTAGAATAAACATTTATTTCTCTTTTCAAATCAGTAACCGTATCGTACAGTACAGTAAAACAGTATATTCAGTAAAACAGTAAGTCGATACGGTTCACTCAATACACAGTAAACAGTAGCTACCAATTCAGAAAACAGTATAAGGTAGCTTTCAGTTCAGTAAAATAGTAATCGATGGCTACCATTTCAGTAAACAGTACAGTTCAGTAATACAGTGTTTTGGTACGGTCTTTCTTCAGTAACAGTAAACAGTACAGTAATTCAGTACAGTAAACAGTACAGTATAGTAAATAGGATTCCATAAATCCTTTCAGAAATCAGTAAACAGTAAACAGTAAGCAGTAAGTGAGACTAGGCAATACCCTACAAGTAAATCATGCTATCATCGTCCACTAAGGGACACAGTAACAGTAATGAGATCTATGGCCATGATCTATAATATGTCCTCGGTGTACGCTTGCTAGGCGACAATCCGGGACGCTGATGACTAGCTGGTCAATCAGCCACGTGACAGTAACAGTATATGTGATGCATGAAGCTCAGGGCCTAAGTCTCAAAACAGTGTAACCGTACCATAGCCTTTATGGATTTTAAACACAGTAAATTAAAATATTTCACAAGTATCCATAAGGCTCACATGTAATAAATCATCACCTTTATGAAATAATTAAATTAAAATAACATTTCTCAAAATATTTCATAAAGGTATAAATCATAATTTCTATACGGTGAATACAGTTTATAAATCATCACTGTAAAAATAGAAGGACAAAACTGTCTTTTTCCACCGTAAAACACATATGCACGCTTTCCCGTGCTTTTTATCCAAAACATGGTTTTCAAAGAAATCGGGATTTAAATCAAATATTTTCATAATTTATGTAAAAATAAATTAATTACTTTCCAAATTTCAAAATCCCTTAACCATGTTTTTCTTCTAGAAACACGTGTAGAGACCTCTAGTCTCAAAATCATGGTTTTCCCATCATTTCTTAACCTTTATGGAATTTTCATAATTATTTATTTCCATAATTAAAACCATAAAGGTTTTATATGAAATTAAGTGAATATTTAAGAATATTTATAAAAATATTCACTTTAGTCTCTTTTTCATTTTCATCTTGTTTCACGTGAAATATCACCTATAGAGTGAATTTTCGGTGATTTCCTTTTCACCATTCTTGAAAACATGAATATTTTAAAATCAAATATCATTATATTCATGTTTTATGAAATTTACTTAATTTCTCGATTTTCGTACCCGAAAATCGTTTCACGTGAAATCAAATTATTTATTATGATTTCGGTGATTTTCGGTAAGTTTCAGTAATTATTCGATAATTTTTCGGCAGTATAACGGCTGCCGATTTGGCTAGCCTCCTGCACGGAAAATACAGTTTATATTTTTCAACCGGTATTTCACCACAATTTGAAACCGATAAATCACCACAAATTTCAAAACTAATCAATATAAATTGCATTTATAAATTAAATGCATAATTTAAAACATGTGGCCGAATATCCTTACAGGCGACACATGTCTCCCTTATCTGTTTCAGGTCGGCGACTGCCTTTCAAAGGTCGCGCCCGTGTTCACCTCTCCCGATTCCATCGTCTCGGTAATCGAGGATGATTTTCTGGAATTTAAATTCTAAAAATTAGAATTTTTCCATAATTATTTAAATAAATAAATTATTTAAATAATTTAACACTTTTCGGGATTTCTTACCGATTCCCGTATTTCCCGGGATTTCCCATAATTTCCGAATTCTCGGAATTTTCCAAATTCCCGGAATTCCTTTTCTCTTTCTCTTTCTTCTCTTTTTCCCTCTTTCTTTTTCTCTTTTCTTTTCTTTTCTTTTTCTTTTTCTTTTTTTTCTTTTTCTTTTTCTTTCTCCTTCGGACCGGTCTGCCTCCTTCCTCGCCGGTTCCTCGCCGGTTCGGTTCTCCGGCGGCTCAGGGCTCAGCAGCTGGCCGGCACCATGGCGAAGCCGGATCTGGCCTCCGTTCGTCACGAATCGACGGCACGGCGGCGGATCTACTCGGTTTACCTTCGGTTTCTTCCCCTCCTCCGTCGGCCTTCCTCCGCCGTCGTTGGCCTCACCGGTGGCCTCCATCCCTTTCCTCTTCTTCCGCCGGTGCTTCGGCTGTAGTGGCGGCGGCCAATTCCGCCGGCACCGCCAGATCTGGTTTTCAGTTTCTTCCTCGGTTTTCCGCCGTTTCGCATCGATTCCTTCTCCGTTTCGCTTCGTCGGCGTTGCCGTCGGCTTCCTTTTTCCTTTGCCGGCGACGACGCTTCTCCTTTCCTCTCTCTTTTCCCTCGCCGGCGACCGCTGACGGGGGCGGCTGCGCCTGGGGAGGCAGAATCGGGGTCTTCCCGATTATGTTTCTTTTGTTTCCCCTTTCCCCTTTTGTTTTTATTTTACTTACTATTTTTAGTATATTTATATAATATATACTTTATACTATATACATATAATATATATATATATACTATATATTACACATATATTACAATATATATTATATATAAATTATATATATTGTACATTACAAAATATATATCTAGTATATATATTTATGTATATTTATATACTTTAAAATAAATAACATTTATATAAATATTTATATAAATGTAATACTTCCATATATATATTGTATTAACAATATATATACCTTTAAACTTTAATGTAATTTAATATTTACATTTCCTCAAATATGTATATACTTATATATACATAAAATGTCATACTTGAATACATATGTATTATTTAAATTTATAAAATAGTATATATATATACTTATATATATACTACATACCATACGGTATTTAAATACATATGTATTTGCATGAAAATACATTTATATAATATATAATTATATAAATATATTTCACATTTCCTTTCTCATTTCCTTATTTAATTTGGATTTCCATTTATCCAATTTAAATTTCCTCTTTCCATTATTTTTATTTTCACTTCCA
Source organism: Heritiera littoralis (assembly GCA_031772115.1). Taxonomy (NCBI): domain Eukaryota; kingdom Viridiplantae; phylum Streptophyta; class Magnoliopsida; order Malvales; family Malvaceae; genus Heritiera; species Heritiera littoralis. The sequence goes on along the minus strand of JAPDPK010000100.1, from coordinate 1,923,710 downwards.
ATTTCATCACTTCCTTAATTCTCAGAATTTCCACAATATTCCGATTCTCACAATTTTATTTATTTATTTCACTAAGTTTCCAATATTGATAATTTCCCATAAATGGAAAATTTACGGTTATCACATTCTCCCCACCTTAAGAAATTCGGTCCTCCGAATTTAACTTAAGTCCAAAGGTGGTATATGTGTATACTTACGACTTCTGACCTCTAGGTCATCCTCCAAGTAATACTGCCAGTACACTTTCAACATTAAGAGTACTTTAGACCACTACATGCTGTCTTTCATCACATATATGTCTATACTCCCGTAAGTTCATTTATCAAATCGGGAGTTATTCATTTATACTCTTTTCACATAAGAGTCCATGCACAGTATTTTTCATATTATAGCTAATCTATGTTCATCATCCATTTTTCTCACTTAGTGCCAAGTCGATATAGTTTAAAACTATCAATTACACATATCAGTCAGTTATATGTAATTGTCCCAGTAGCTTATACATCATCATGCACACGCTCTCTCAATATCATAGAGCGTTTACATCTCACGCTCATCTATATATATATATATCAGTATGGAGCGGTGCTATCAGTACACTTGGGATCTCGAAGCCTTTTGCTATTTCTCATTAAGCATATGGCAACTCAAAGACTCCCATCACATGTAAGGCTCACTGGAACTGTACATACACATTCACACTGTTTAACACTTATACTTCGACTACAGCACTAGAGAATCTAAGAGTCTGATAATGGAAGGTGATTCTATTCAGATCATCAGTCTTTAATCACTTCCATATTATCATTTCCCTTTTGGACTCTTTATTATTCACAGTATTCATTTTCTCTTTTATTTTATTAAGGCTGCATCTCACTTGCAGACTTTATTATTAATCATCTCTTACAATTATAACTCATGAGACAATCATGTTCTCTTCATGTAGTATTCATTCGATTATTGAATCCTCAATTGTCCATTTAATCACCACATTATCCATATAGTTCCACCATTTATCATTTCAAGGTGGTTATGTGTATGTATAACACTTTTCTATTTAGATACTGGCAGTAAACATATCGTTCCTCTTATTCCTTTGAGTACCATTACTCTCACTTATCAAATCTGGCCTGTTTTTACATATTGCCATTGTCATGTGATAACCATCACGAGATTATTTTTCAATCTTAATTTCGGGAGCTATTTCATGTTCCCTGCTCATTATGCAACTTATCTTCTTATTTCATTTCCGTATTTTCACTCCCATCATTTCAGTCGATTTTCTCAAGTGGTATGGTATTCTATAGTATAAAATCTTTTAACATTCTGCATACCATCTCTTCTCTTCCCACTTATCCGTTTACCGACTTTAGTTTCTTTAATTATATCTCATTAATAGAACAGCTAGTCCCATAATTCTTTTATATATTGGTAGTAGTATCAAGCTAGACTCCTTATTAATTTTGTATCTCCCAAGAAGAGACACTGTCTGGCCAAATCTCTTATTAGCCAATCTTAACACAAATCCATAATCTTTAAGAGTTTAAGGGTCATACCACAATGCTGCTCATATTTCATTGTACTTTAGGCTCTATCAGTATTTCATCAATTTACTCATGTATGGATGCCTCATTCTGTAGGCCTATATACCTCACAAGGCAAATTCATTAACCTTGAAACCTCAATAGAAACTCGTAAAATTCACTTCGAGTTCTAATCATCATCTTATGGACACTAGTCTCCAATCTTTTATCTAAAGACACTTTATACTGAGGCTAGTCTTATTAACTCCTCATGTATCTCTGATTAGATCAATAAAGCGTTTATTTTCATGTAGATGAATACTTGTTCTTCATGAGAACTTTATTAGATGGTAAACATTTACTATATCCCTTTATTTCATCTACATTTCAATATCATCAGTACTTCTCTCACTTACACTTATACAGATAACTTTCTTATTCTTAATTTACGTTATTTGTATTTCCTTCAATCACACGTTTACAAGTGAATTTCATTATTCACGCATTTTCCAGAGTTGTTGTAAAGCTTTCGGACTCTTTCTATATCCTCCGATATAAGCTCAGAATTAAATTTCATTCTATCAACCGAGCCAATGTTAGCTCTATTTCTCCAATCTATACAACTCTGAAAAATTTATCGGGGATCATATCCGATATTTTCTTTAGTCACACATCTCTTATTATTTTGGACATTTCATCTCATGTCCTATCATTTTCACTATATAACCCAAGGTAGAAACACTTAATATTCAAATCATTTTGAAATATTATCCACCTTGATTTTGTTATTTACTCATACTTTACAACCTTACGAATCCCATTCCAGTAAGCTGTAGTAAGTACAACAGTTATCAACACATGTTACAGCTAACCAATTTATTATCTCTGTACTTTGCTTTAAAATCCATTTCATTTAATAGATTCAGGTTTAATTCCCTTTAGTATGTTATCCACGAGGTTTGAACCCTGGCACCTTTACGTACCTAGTTCCTTTCACTCGTGTTGCCATTAAAATAATTGTAAGAGTCTCGCCCGTTCGTATCGGCCGTTGGTGAGCATCCCTTAGGCGATCCTTTTGCCCCAGGTTTACCCTTACTAGTGAGTCGACGATAACATAGTTCGCCTGCATCTCATAACACGTGATCTACTACGGGTCGCCCATCACAGTTCTGTCTCAAGGGTCTTGAAGAACTTAGGTTAGCTGTCATCTTCTTCTTATCATTTTACTGTTCGTATATTTAAACAGTACTCCACATAGTACCTCATTCTGTAGTACATATTTCAAGATATTTCGGTTCTATATAAGATTATCTATTTGTTACCTCAAAGTAGTAAAATATATAGAACCGTAATTAACCACACCAATATGTATTTCATTATCTATACTATTCACCTCATCAGTCAATTCCTATAATCAATTCACTTTTCATAGTATTCAACGATCCCGTTCAATACACTCTTAATTTTCGGCCCTTACAATCAATAACTGGGCCAATCATATTACAACATTCCACTACACTCTTTGGATCGCATCATATAAGGCCTCGGCCCGTCCGCCGTTCGTCTGTACACATCTGTATTGCCCTCTTTGAGAATGCCCAGCCCATCCACTGAGTCACCCCTCGAGGATCTATCGCGAGGCCCAGCCTGTTCACTAGGTCACTCACAGTCGCGTCCATAATCTAAGTGTCAGTGGAATCAGTAATAGGGATCGTTATATTCATATGACATCCTCTATGCCATTTATAACTCCATTACTATCAATGGATTCCAATTCAGCTCGATTTTATCACTATTCCGAACATCACCCAACATATGGGCATTTTCGTCATTTCGACATTTATTTCTTTCTCCTCAGTATACATTGAAATCAATGATCTGATCATCTATGTGCTGATATTATCCTTTCTCATACTAATATCAGTCATTTCAGATCTTGTTCGATTTCGACAGAGAAGTCCACTAACATCCATAATTGGATTATTTTACTTGTAATTCAGCTTTATATCAACATTTTCTCTATCAAATCAATCAATTCCAAGCTCTGTTGGTTTATTTTAACTCCCTGTAAAATTTTGGAGTCAGGGGTATTTTGGTCATTTTTGGTCAAAAATTTTCTCTCTCTTCAAATTACCCTCAATCGGTGATCTTACGATCTATTTAATGATGATATTTCATTCCTCTCTTTTATACCATCATTTTCAGGTCTCAGTTCGATTCGGACCGTAAAGTACTGGTGGGGCCCTCACCGAGTCCTCTCAATTCCTTATCGAACAAGCCTTCATTTAGATTATAAAAATCACCAATTTTCTGGTAATTTCTGAGCCTATTATTTCTTTAACATTCTCAATTTAAACTTTCTTACTCCTTTTAATTTATTTTTCTCAATTTACAATCATTTATTTTCTCTATGTATTCAGACGATACAGTACTACCGGGGATGTTTAACACTTTTCCTTCCAAAAGTATTCACAGACATCAGGCCAACCATACTCTGATACCATTTAATCTGTAACGACCCGTTACCATATTTTGACCTTATTTTACACAATTTATCTGGTTAGGCTGTCTGTGATACTTCACTTTTACTAACTATTAAACAAATTTACATAACATTGTTTATATTACATACATCCCCTATTTTACTTAATAAGTAAGTAGTACTGCATACATGTCTAAATACAGAAAATAAATGATCGTACCTGATATATCTTAGTCGGTCTGTCACATTATCCTTTATGTGCAATCGTAATCCACAACTATTGGATCTCACCAGCATCAAAACCTGAAATGTTAAAATTGGGGAGTGAGCAAACCACGGCTCAATAAGAGAGTTATATGCTACACTTGATATTCAGCTATCTATGCTGAAAATAATTTTTTTTCATTTTCTTTAAAATCTTCCTAGCTGGCTCTAGGCACACATGTAGGAAGGATACTACAGTCGGCTAGGGATCCAATAGAGTAAGGCAGGTATTTTGAAATACCTGACTTGTTCCGAAACCTAGAAGCAACTGTAGAGAGTACTATTTTTTGTTTTCAAAACGATATAATTTTCGTTTTTCACAAAGTAAACCACTTATTTCTTTTCTCATCAGTATACTTTAAAACACGTGACAGTTCAGTAATAAAAACAGTGGTTTACTTTTCTTCTCTTCAGTACAGTAAAACACGTGACAGTACAGTAATTTGTAAATATCCAATCGTGGATAGTTACTTCTCCGATTATTTCTTTCTTAGAAATAATTCTTATGTTATTCTTTTAGAATAAACATTTATTTCTCTTTTCAAATCAGTAACCGTATCGTACAGTTCAGTAAAACAGTATATTCAGTAAAACAGTAAGTCGATACGGTTCACTCAGTACACAGTAAACAGTAGCTACCAGTTCAGAAAACAGTATAAGGTAGCTTTCAGTTCAGTAAAATAGTAATCGATGGCTACCATTTCAGTAAACAGTACAGTTCAGTAATACAGTGTTTTGGTACGGTTTTTCTTCAGTAACAGTAAACAGTACAGTAATTTAGTACAGTAAACAGTACAGTATAGTAAATAGGATTCCATAAATCCTTTCAGAAATCAGTAAACAGTAAACAGTAAGCAGTAAGTGAGACTAGGCAATACCCTATAAGTAAATCATGCTATCATCGTCCACTAAGGGACACAGTAACAGTAATGAGATCTATGGCCATGATCTATAATATGTCCTCGGTGTACGCTTGCTAGGCGACAATCCGGGACGCTGATGACTAGCTGGTCAATCAGCCACGTGACAGTAACAGTATATGTGATGCATGAAGCTCGGGGCCTAAGTCTCAAAACAGTGTAACCGTACCATAGCCTTTATGGATTTTAAACACAGTAAATTAAAATATTTCACAAGTATCCATAAGGCTCACATGTAATAAATCATCACCTTTATGAAATAATTAAATTAAAATAACATTTCTCAAAATATTTCATAAAGGTATAAATCATAATTTCTATACGGTGAATACAGTTTATAAATCATCACTGTAAAAATAGAAGGACAAAACTGTCTTTTTCCACCGTAAAACACATATGCACGCTTTCCCGTGCTTTTTATCCAAAACATGGTTTTCAAAGAAATCGGGATTTAAATCAAATATTTTCATAATTTATGTAAAAATAAATTAAAAACTTTGCAAATTTCAAAATCCCTTAACCATGTTTTTCTTCTAGAAACACGTGTAGAGACCTCTAGTCTCGAAATCATGGTTTTCCCATCATTTCTTAACCTTTATGGAATTTTCATAATTATTTATTTCCATAATTAAAACCATAAAGGTTTTATATGAAATTAAGTGAATATTTAAGAATATTTATAAAAATATTCACTTTAGTCTCTTTTTCATTTTCACCTCGTTTCACGTGAAATATCACCTACAGAGTGAATTTTTGGTGATTTCCTTTTCACCATTCTTGAAAACATGAATATTTTAAAATCAAATATCATTATATTCATGTTTTATGAAATTTACTTAATTTCTCGATTTTCGTGCCCGAAAATCGTTTCACGTGAAATCAAATTATTTATTATGATTTCGGTGATTTTCGGTAAGTTTCAGTAATTATTCGATAATTTTTCGGCAGTATAACGGCTGCCGATTTGGCTAGCCTCCTGCACGGAAAATATAGTTTATATTTTTCAACCGCTATTTCACCACAATTTGAAACCGATAAATCACCACAACTTTCAAAACTAATCAATATAAATTGCATTTATAAATTAAATGCATAATTTAAAACATGTGGCCGAATATCCTTACAGGCGGCACATGTCTCCCTTACCTGTTTCGGGTCGGCGACTGCCTTTCGAAGGTCGCGCCCGTGTTCACCTCTCCTGATTCCATCGTCTAGGTAGTCGAGGATGATTTTATGGAATTTAAATTCTAAAAATTAGAATTTTTCCATAATTATTTAAATAAATAAATTATTTAAATAATTTAACACTTTTCGGGATTAATTACCGATTCCCGTATTTCCCAGGATTTCCCGTAATTTCCGAATTCTCGGAAACTTTCCGAATTCTCGGAAACTTTCCAAATTCCTTTTCTCTTTCTCTTTCTTCTCTTTTTCCCTCTTTCTTTTTCTCTTTTCTTTTCTTTTCTTTTCTTTTTTCTTTTCTTTTTCTTTTTCTTTTTCCTTTTCTTTCTTTTCCCGTCGGACCGGTCTGCCTCCTTCCTCGCCGGTTCCTCGCCGGCGGTCGGTTCTCCGGCGGCTCAGGGGCTTAGCAGCTGGCCGGCACCATGGCGAAGCCGGATTTGGCCTCCGTTCGTCACGAATCGACGGCACGGCGGCGATCTACTCGGTTTACCTTCGGTTTCTTCCCCTCCTCCGTCGGCCTTCCTCCGCCGTCGTTGGCCTCACTGGTGGCCTCCATCCCTTTCCTCTTCTTCCGCCGGTGCTTCGTCTGTAGTGGCGGCGGCCAATTCTGCCGGCACCGCCAGATCTGGTTTTCGGTTTCTTCCTCAGTTTTTCGCCGTTTCACGTCGATTCCTTCTCCTTTTCGCTTCGCCGGCGTTGCCATCGGCTTCCTTTTTCCTTTGCCGGCGATGACGCTTCTCCTTTCCTCTCTCTTTTCCCTCGCCGGTGGCCGCTACGGGGGCGGCTGCGCCTGGGGAGGCAGAATCGGGGTCTTCCCGATTCTGTTTCTTCTGTTTCCCCTTTCCCCTTTTTGTTTTTATTTTACTTACTATTTTTAGTATATTTATATAATATATACTTTATACTATATACATATAATATATATACTATATATTACACATATATTACAATATATATTATATATAAATTATATATATTGTACATTACAAAATATATATCTAGTATATATATTTATGTATATTTATATACTTTAAAATAAATAACATTTATATAAATATTTATATAAATGTAATACTTCCATATATATATTGTATTAACAATATATATACCTTTAAACTTTAATGTAATTTAATATTTACATTTCCTCAAATATTTATATACTTATATATACATAAAATGTCATACTTGGATACATATGTATTATTTAAATTTATAAAATAGTATATATATACTTATATATATACTACATACCATACGGTATTTAAATACATATGTATTTGCATGAAAATACATTTATATAATATATAAATATAAATATATTTCACATTTCCTTTCTCATTTCCTTATTTAATTTGGATTTCCATTTATCCAATTTAAATTTCCTCTTTCCATTATTTTTATTTTCACTTCCAATTTCATCACTTCCTTAATTCTCAAAATTTTCACAATATTCCGATTCTCACAATTTTATTTATTTATTTCACTAAGTTTCCAATATTGATAATTTCCCATAAATGGAAAATTTATGGTTATCACAATTATATTCCTTAACCACATAACACATTTCATAACGTTCCAACACGCTCATTCAATACTTTAGCAACAATACTAAATCACCATTTCAAAGAAAATCAAATATCCCACCATGGTCCAAACATAATACGCCACATTCATCAATATACAATAACCTATTGCCAATCTTAACCTACACATAATCATTCCCAATCTTTTTCCAACAATTTCACATTCACATATACTAAAGCAATTGCATTTATGATAATTATCTCATCTATTTAGTTTACCTATCAACTTAAAAAAAGGTATTAAGTTCACAACATGATTATACATGTTTTCAAACCTATTTACATGTCTTTACTACAACTACAAAGATCAATTCCCAATTCATTTTCATTTCTTTCAACATTATTCTAACAACTACTCAAACATCAGGTTTACATTCTAATCCATATAAAATTCACTTGATTCAACATGTTCACAACTTGTTTCATCCACGTTCAATGTAAATTTTTCAACTTATCAATAGCCACAATTACACCATTCATCCTTATATTCAAACCATGTCATAATTTTACAACAATTCAAATCAACCAACTTAAATTATATAATTCTAAGACTATCTTATACAAACATCTTACTCAACTACACAAAACAACACCAACAATAACTTACAAGAGTATCTTACCGAGTGCCAAACTTAGCGTTTTGATGAGTTTCACGCTTCGCCGAACGTCAAAATATGTCTTTTAGGTTGTCGTTACAATTTTGAACAATATAAGATCACTTAGAAAATTACACAAAATTACTTAATAATTTATCAAATAATAAAAATAAAATGAAACCCTTTTTTTCTTTTTTTTTCTTTTTAGTACTGAACCGATCAAAATCGGTTCAGCTTAAAGTTGTAGCCATGCTCACCTCACCGGTGATGTCAGGCATAGCCGCATCGATGTTTGGAAGTTGTTGCAGCGACTTGTGGAAGCGGCGACAGTAGCTTTTCTCTCATTTCTCTTTTCGCTTCTTTCTTTCTCTCCACTATCAGTTCTTTTCCCTTGGCCAACGAATCCATTCCTTCCTCCTCTTTCCTTTGCCACTATCGATGGTATTGCCCTCTCACTCTCTCTGCTTTAGGCTGACCCATCTCCTTTCTTTTTCCTTTATTGTCTTTCCCTTTTTCTTTCTCTATCTCTTTTTTTTTTACTTCCTCCACTGGCTGCCCTTCCTCTCTCTCTTATTCTCGTCAACAGTCACTGCTCTTAACTCCTTGTTTTCATTTTTTTTTGTTCTACTTCTTTTGGTAGACTCATGCTCGACAAGCTTCCTTAGAAGCTTGTCGATGCAATTTTTTTATTTAATTTAATATCTTTTTTCATTTTCTTTCTTCTTTTTTTATAAATTTAAATTTAAATTATCATTTTTTTATAAGTCTGCCTCGACAGGCCTTAGTATGCTAAGGTAGACTTAGGTCTACTCAGCAACCAAGTCTGCTGAGCAAACTCATGTGGCAAGCTTCCTTTGGAAGCTTGTCCCCCCCCCCCCCCCCCCCCCTCCCCCTTTTATTTTATAATTATATACAATTATATTTTTATATAATATATATTTATATTATAAATAATTTTATATTAGTAAATATATATGTTTATAACATGTCCTTTTTTATATATATAATTTATACTCATTAAATAGTTAATATTTATTAAAATATATGTATGTATAATACATATTACAATTATAAATTAAGTTTAATACCTATACATGTACGTAATTTATACATATTATCTCTACCTACATTTATTTCTTCATTTAATTTACATATATATAGATTAATATATATTCTTTACTCAGTATATATTATGTGATTATCTTCTTAATTTAAATCCTTAATTAATTTTTCTTTGTTTTCAATTTACTTTAAAATTTCATAATTTTAATCACCTTATAATTGATTGGATTCTTGCAACTGTCAATTATTTCTTATGGATTTACATGTCTAAGCTAAATTTGCTTATTAACTGGGACCGAAAATCATGGTTATCACATCCTCCCCACCTTAGAAAATCTGGCCAAATTGCTCCAAATCACTCAAATGTGAGATAATGCTTTTCATTATCATAATCCTTATACCTATGAAATCCGAGTCCTAAGGTTTAATTCCAACATTATTACTTGTTCTAAGATCAAGTTTACTCCATATTAACCTCAAAATTCTACTATTTGATCAATCCATAACTCATATATATTTCTTTTGTTCACACTCTGTAACACACCTCCTCTTACAATTTAGAGATTTACATATTGAGTTAAAGTTAGATATCACAACAAGATGATCTTGAGTGTCTTATCTCGTAAAATCTTTGTTCCCCATCAACTTGTTATGCCCAAAGGTCTCTAATATTCGTTTAGGGATCATTCCTTTAACATATCTTGTTTGGTCTCTACTTTATCTAAGGAAAATACAAGAGTCTATAAGCTTTATACACTAGATTGCTAATCTAAAATTTACTTTAAAGGGTGTTCTTATGCCATGGATATCCTAAAGATTTTGGTTCTATGTTTAACTTCCTAACACCTAAGATGAGATGAACAATTGTATAAAGCCTGAGTGAATTATTGTAAAGGCTTCAACGTAAGAAATCAAAAGTTTACCTTTAACAGTTGAGGCAGAAGTATCAACTTCCCCCTGATCTACAACAGTCTCATTGTCCTAAACTACAAGCTTCTTGCCTTTCCTTGCTGGCCTTCACCTCTTGTTGCTTCTTATCTTAGGTTGTCTCTCATGAGTTACAAACTCTGAGCAATCTTTCATCCTATGCCTAATTTTTCCACATTTAAAGCAAGCTCAGATATCCAAATAGCAATGCTTAGTACTATGATTCCTGCTACATTTGTGGCATGTTTGCTCAGTTTTAGACTTATAAGGGTGTATGTGAGGTGCATCCATTTTCTGACTTTTACTTTGAGCCTTGCTTTGATCAAGCTTCTTTGTATCAACCTTCTTATCCTTAGCCTCTTTCTTGGAGCATTCTTAGAGATCCCAAGTTATCCTAGGATTCTAGGAAGCAATCCCAAGTTATCTTAGGATTTTGAGCAGTCAAAGTGGTACAGGTAGGTTCCCACCAATACTCAGCCTTGTCTTTCAACATAAATGTAGCCAATAGTACCTTTTCTTTACTACTACACTTCATACTCTGTAAGAGTTTCTCAATCTTCATAATCCACCACTTAGCCATAATAGGATTTTTGGTCCCCTTAAATCCCGAAGGGTTCATTTTATGGAATTGTTTAATTAAAGCTATACTTCTAACAATTTCATTTTTGGCTTGGGGTTGTGATACCGCCTATGGCTATTGAAGAGTTTGAAAATGAGAAGAGATTTGAGGTGGCTGAGGGATTGGGTATGGCAAAGTAACCTGTGACTATTGGGATGTCTGTAGTTGCAACAAGCCTCTATTGTTGCCAAACTGTCTCACCACTAATGTAGTGAGTCTGGCCACACTCTATCCAAGCGCTCAAATCAGGTGTTTGGGCTTAGAGGTTGTGAGGAGGAGGTGATGGTGGAGGCGATTGAGCTTGACTCACTTGTATGGGTTGCCCTCTTTCTCCTTCCATTTTTAAATTTTGATTCCTACATTGCAATCACATGCATTTAGGACAATCCTTTTAACTCTATTCGCAACTTTATAATCAAGCATATAGAGTACTTTGGTATGTAAGACAAACTCTATCCTATCTACACTGACATGTATTAGACAAATCATACTCTAATATTATAAATTTGTCACGACCTGAAGGCTATGACTTACACTTGGTACTCATGGTTTTTTCTTTTTTACAAATTTACTTTAAAATTCCATAATTTTAATCACCTCGTAATTGATTGGATTTTTGCAACTCTCAATTACTTCTTATGGACTTATACATCTAAGATAAATCTGCTTATTAATCGGGATCAAAAAACACAGTTATCACACGAAGGTCTCATGGTTTTGTCCCACAAAAAGTGCCTCATAAATATGGGTTCAAGTCTCTACATAACATTGCAGATTCTCATAATTTCTCGAAGTGGGATTGGGGTTTTACAAACCAACCTAGTTAACTAAAGATCCCAAGTTTTTGGTTTAAAGGGACAACCTAATGGTATAAACTTAATCAAATCACTGAGGAGGACATCTTCCTATCTATTCCTATGATAAAACAACAATGTCATAAGATAAAGGATAAGCGATGCTTTTAATAGTTCTTATGAATCATGGATCCGAGTAGAGTAATACGGGTGTCACATCCCGTAATTTACAGTAATTTCCACATTTACACACACAGTGACAGTTGGGCTATCTGCGATGCCATTATCACTCATTTTCTTTAAACAGTATCAAATTTTTGGAAGTAATTTATTTATTCACGAAATAGAAAATATTTACATCAATAGTAATTTTGGCGAATGTACATCCCCTGAATATAATTTTACATAACAATAGTATTGTACAAATAACGCCTGAACATATAAAAGGAAATAAAAAAACCTCCAGGATCCACTCAAGCTAACTTGGGAATCGATAGCGTAGCTAACAATCCATGGAACGGTATCACTGTAGGTAATATGTGGAGTTGGAAAAATAAAGGGTGAGCTAACGTGCTCAGTAAGAGAGTTGTATGTAAACACTGATACTTTGAAATCTATATGCTAAAACGTTTAAATCCTAATAGTGTACTCAAGTATAAGTCAGGATGGATACTATAGTTGGCTAGGAAATCGAATGGAGTATGAAAGGTATTTTAGAATACCTATCTTGTCCCGGCGCCTAGAAGCAACTATAGGGAATAGTTAATTAAATTTGATATCAAAACCACATAAAATGCTATTAAAATAATATATATTCACTTTATGAATAAAAATTCATAAAATATTCATACTTGGGTATTCTTTCATGAAAATGTTTATTTATTTATAAACTATAATAAGCACATGCTAGTACTTTCACGTAATTAAAATTCCATAACAAGAATATTTAAATATTATTTTTTGGTAATTAATCATATAATGCATTTTTAATAATTCACATTGAAATCACTTTTAATTTTGTTTATTTCTATCATTGAAAAATATTAGAATTTATTTCTTAAAGTTCTTATAATTTTTAGCAGAATGACGGCTATTTTGAACCTAGCCTTCCTGCTCTGAAAACATAGTTTCATATCCAGCTAGTATCCACAATTTCACCAATTCCAAGGCAATTAATTTCCAAATCACTTTATAAAAATCATGTGGACCAATTTATGCATTCAAAGTATCCCTACGGTTCGCACACGTATCATTTACCTTTCCGATTAAATTGAACTTCCCAATAGCATCACACACAAATCAATACTCCCAGCTGCAAGATATTACACCAAACACCATTATTCACCATAATTCAATTTCTAAAAAATTTTACTTCACTAATTCTGCTATATTATTAGTAGAAAATATTTTTTCAGTCTAAATTACACTGGTTGTAAAACGTAACTTCGCCTACACAACTCCGAATTTAAATCCGAATTCACCAACAGTCTCCTTATAATTTCTACAATCTAATAGCATCCTAAATTCATCAAATTGAGCCATGAATCTCTCTCCCCTAGCCTTGGCCGAAAATGGCATCTTACCATTTTAATGGTTTTTCTTCCATTTAACCCTTATTTCATATTTAAACCTTAATTTCCTTTTATTTATCGTCATTTTCATGCATCAAATAGCATAGATTCCCAACCTTCTATCAATGGCCGAATATAGGAGAGATTTAATGAGATTCAATTAAAATAAACACTAATTTCATGCTTAGGAAGCTTAGATATATTATTTTCTAACATTTAAATTAAAAGAAATGAAAAGTATATGGGATCATCACCTTCGCCGAATTCCTTGGGCTGATTTTTCTCTTGATTTTACACTTATTCAAAGGACTATTGGTATAGATGAAGAGAGGAAGATGAGTAGAAGATGCTTGTCGAAGGAATTTTGTTGAAAATGTGAGTAGTTTATGACTTATGGAATTTTCCTTTTCTTTTCTCTTTTTCTTTTCTTCAATGGCGTGAATGGAGGGTTGAAGAAGACCAAGTATGGCTGGCCAAAGAAGAATGAAGACCAAATTTAGAACCTTTCACATGATAAAATGACCATTTTACCTTAAGTTATGAATTTTTGGACAAAAATGCCCTTAAGCTTTCGTAATTTTTATAACCATGTAATTGCACTCCAAAAATTCAGATTTCAACTCCAAAAAATCTTATTGGATGTATTTTGTTGAATCATGGTGGTTTGGTTTGGGTTTGACCTACAAAGAAAGTGAAATTATGAAATTACCCCTATCGGGTAAATCGCGTAAATTTCTAATTCTACCACTAATTAAATCATCGTTTCCATAGCTTAGGATTTATTTTCATGTAGAATATCAAGCTATTTTCCCTTAGTCTAAATTCCTTTCAATTTAGGTACAATTCACGAAAATGCCACTGAGCTATGGACTAATTCATCATTTTCCAATTTGTTTTCATACCTCTCAAAAATAATCTAAATGAGGGATATTAGCTTCGTAATTTTTATCGTAGGCTTATTGGGCTGTCTGAATATTATCTATCCAATCTTCACATCCATCCGGGCACTGTAGAGCCTATGGGCCCTACCTTACTGTACCGGCTTGTACTTGTAAAATACACAGGAATGAATAGTGATGAGTATCCCTACATGTATAACAGTACCTGAATATACGATTCTCACAATGGGTTAATTAAGAAACCACTTATGTGTGAGAGAGAGAAAGGAGCCACTTCTAAAGGTATTGAATAAGCTTTAATATTCTAAAAGCTCAAGTAGAACCAAATAGATGTTCAAACCAAAAATGAACATAACAATGAGAATTGAATTTTGTTAGGAAAGATTCCTGTGTGATGTATGTCATCGTTTACACAAAAGGTGGAACAATTCAAAGTTATAACGACTATTAATCAGCTAGTAAAGCAGACATACATTCACAAGGGAAGGTTTAAAAGGGTAATACCAACCTACCCTATATAGGTTTCGATTGTTAAACTCTATCACCGAGTCAAAAACTTTCAATATAAAAACTTTTGATTTGCTATTCCGTATCCTTTTTCAGTTTTATTCATGTGAGAATTGTTGAAAATGGTCAATTAAATAAACCATTTTTTAATAGCCATTTAAAGATTACAATTTGAGTGGAAATTCATTTTATAACTGTGATTGAATTTGTAACTACCATTAGGATTTTAAACTGCCATTAGATTAAATTGTCTGAATTAAATTTCAAATTTGTAATGCTATTATTTTGAATTTCAAATGTATAACTATTATTGGATTAAATGGCTAAAATAATTTTTGTATTTAATTTTAAAATTTTGAAAGACCAAACTACCCTTGTATGAAAGCTATAAAATCAGACCTCTCATTTGTTTAACAAACCAAAACATATTCTCTAGCTTATTTCTAATTTCTCTCTAAAAATTTGTTTCTTTCTTAGTTCTTAGTTTAGGTTTTCTGAGTAAAATTCTCACTGTGATAGAGTTCAAACATTTGAAAGTTCGATTGAAGTAGATTGATGGTGAGCCTTTGCTCCTTAGTTATAAACACCTAAGTTACTCAAGCACCACGACGAGAGAGTGAATCTGTTTTAAAGAGACTGTGTGTTACACAGGTATCGTTCACTTTGTTTGTATTTCTACTTTATTTTGTTTCAGTTATAATTATTGTATTATTGTTCTCAAAGATTTATTCCAATAAAATATATATATATATATAATATATATATGCCATTATTATTTTCCTACAATTAAACCATACCAAAATGCCTTTATTAGAAAAAAAATATTTTGAAAAATTTTTAGTAGGAAACAAAAATATCGTTTTCTCTTTATTTTAAATATTCAACTTAAAATTAGGGGCACAATGATACTTTACTTTTCTTCTTAATAATTTTAAAACTTTGTTTATTTTAAAATAAATACAATTTGTATGATATGAAATAGTAACAATTATGCGTCCATTCACTAATTTTATTTTCCTTTCTTTATGTTTATTTCATTAAATTTTATTTCCCCAATAATTTTAAATTTTGATAAAACTAAAAAATTAAATCATATAAAAAATAAACGTAGAAACGAAGGAAACATACTCAAATAATTTTAACTCTCGAATGGTTGATATTTACTTTCTCAATATATATGAGCTTGTATATATTAAAGGAATTAATTAGTGATATTTATATTTTACCTATAATTTTAAATTTAAATTATAAGGTAATTAATCCATTTGTCTAGTGATCTTGAGTGGGTTTTTTCCAAATAAAATATTTCCTCAATAGAGTATAGTAGTAAAAAAGTTACTCGTACTAGGCTGTCTTAATTTTAGAGAATTTCAGATAATACCAGTAATAATTTTAAGAAGGCACTTTCTAAGATTATTGATTATTATTTTACCTTTTTGTTCAGTGCTAACAAAAATGATCTGGGTATGATTCATTTCTTTTTTTTTTTTGTCAAAAATTTTTTTCTTTACTTTTAATAGGATTTAATTGTAGTTTTATCAAAATATATAAATATAGGGAAAATAAAATTTGATGAAATAAGAATAAAGGGAAGAAATATAATCAAGGTAATGGATCGTAATTATTATTTTTTACTATCATACTAAAATGTATTTATTAATTTTTTTTTAAATTATGAAGAAAACTAAATTACCATTTTTCTGTAATTTTAAGTTAAATTTTTAAATTCAAGGTTAAAACAATACTTCTATTTTTTTAAAAAAAAAGGTAAAAATTTTATTTCCTTTCTAGTAATTACATTTTAGTATGGTAGTAAAGAGTGATAATTCTAGATTCTTAATTTGTAATTCTTTCTTATTTTTTATGTAAAATTTGAAGAGATAAGAAAATGGATACACATTTTTTTAAAAAAAAATTTAAGACTTTCATAAAATAATTTTAAAATTAAAAAGTAAAAAATCCAAATGAAATATTTGATATTACAAATGCAATTTATCTAATGGATGCTATTAACTATCATTTATAGTAATTTTTTTTTTCAATAACCATTTTCATTTCTTTTTGTATTTACAAGTCTCCATTGGCGAGCGTTAAGAATCAGACAAGAGTTAATGCTCCCTCTCCATAACGCTACCCATGAACCGGTTTGAGCTTAGTTGAAATTTTCAAAACCAAAGCACGAGTATAACCATAAATAAACTAACAAGAACGAACAAAAATGATGTTTTTGTTCGCTAGTTTATTTTTGAGTAACTTTTGTGTTTGATTTGTGTTCATTAAGGAATTTGATTTTCACGTTCAAGCTCGATTCGTTTGTTTGGTAAGATTGTTTGTTAAATGTTCTTCAGATTGTTTGTTAAGTTCGTGAAGAAGCACGTTCGCCTTAAATGAACTCGTTCATGAACATTAACTGAACATGTTTATCACATCCTGTAATTCCGAAAGTGTTTGTGAACATATAAAAGAATATGTTCATTAACAATTGTTCATTAATTATTAAACAAACATGTTCATGAACACATGTATTATTAAAATTGATAATTACAATTTTACGTACAATTTGTATTATATACATATACTATTGTATCATATATGTAAATGATCATTGTGTAAGAATTGCATCTTAACTAATTATGAACTTTTTATTAATTTAATTTAAGTATCTTATATCAAAAATTAAAAAAGAAAAGCTTATTATTTTAAGCATAATTAACTAATTTAATTTTATAAGAATTTTATTATTATATTTTCTAAAATTGTATTGTGTAAAGATATTTAAGAATTAGATACTAATTCTATAAGTTAAATTCTTAAAAATGGAGTATATATTATATAACTTATATGACGAAAATAATTTTAGTATTTTTTATTGGTACATAGGAACAGAAAACTTCTGCTTAAACTGGGTGAGTCCTAAACAGGCCTATCCCATTACAATCATCTTCTAAACATCTATTCAAACCTCTCGGAGGAGTAGATAATGATAAACCATCCTCAGTAGCTCCATGCGCAAACTTAGCCAAGTAATCAGCACTGTAATTGGCTTCTTTGTTGATGTGATTCAGGGAGCAAAACCAATTTCTCTGTAACAGCTCTTTACATTCTTGTAGCTCGGCTTGTAGGGTACATCCTGTGCAAAAGAAAGCCTCAATCATGCGGACAGCTAGCAAAAAGTCTGATTCTAACTGAATATTTTTAAAACCCCTCTCCCATGTAGATCGCAAACCGAGTTGGATAGTTGAGATTTCTGCTTTATTATAGTGTTCCATCCTATCTTTCTGAAAAGCCACCCAGCCAGGTACCAGTAGAATCCCGAAACACACCTCCTATCATGCATATCCCTCAATGTTATGGTCTTCAGTTGCGAGGACAGAAGCATCGACATTAATTTTATACAACCTGCAGGGGAGGCTGCCAAAACATGGACTTCACATGTAATTGATCCTTATCTGAACATTGGCCATGAAGATCTATATTCCGAATGAAGTTTAGTATTTCAAAGTTCCCGTGTTAGGGCCAGGAGAAATCAGACTCGAATAAAGTTTTATTCCTCCAAAACCAAATAAACCAGCAAGCATAACTAAAAACCACAACCCAAGGATAAGTATTGATCGCTAACCTTCTTGAGTGAGTAAGGTTTGATGCTAGCCACTCTGTTAAAGGCAGCGAGTTAAATTGTTGCAACTCCCACTCATCCAACTAGTTGGCCCAAACAACCTGTGATAAAGGACAGTCCCTCAGGACATGAATGGTGGTTTCAATTCCAGTTAAGCAATGGACACGTACTATTTGTGATAATTCCTCTTTTGGTGTAAGCTTCACCTATTAGAATGCTATCATGCGTCACTAACCATAGAAACATCTTTATCTTTGGCAAGACTTTCAGACGCCACAACACTTTCCAAGAGAATCTAAAGGAAGGAACATCCAAGGCCAAGTGATAAGCAGTCTTTACTGGAAAAACTACACCCGTCGAAACAGACCAGTATGGTTTGTCAGATTCTGAAAAAGCATGAGTTATGAAGCCTATTCTTTCTTGACATCTGTAGGAGGAAAGGAGAGTTTAGACCAATCCCAAGTTTCGTCTGCCTTATGAAGTCACCAAGGCGAGCATCTGGCCAAATATTTAAGACACCATTCTCCCAAAGTGAGCTCAAAGGTTTATTATCAAGCCATCTATTGTAAAAGCCGACCCATTCCACACAGCAGGTTGCCCACTCTTACAATGTGAGGTGACAGTCGCCCATCCTCACCAACATATTGTCCGCAATGGGCGATCACCGCCCTCATGGCTTTATTCCCCACTGGGACGCGTCATTCCACGTTTGAACCCAAGACCTCTTAAAGTATCTTGGTTCTACATACACGTTCCAAATGGTAACGTGTATGTTGTATGTAGAACCAAGATACTTTAAGAGGTCTTGGGTTCATACGTGGAATGACGCGTCCCAGTGGGAATAAAGCCGTGACGGTGACGATCGCCCATAGCGGACAATACGTTGGTGAGGATGGGTGACCTCCACCTCACGTTGTAAGAGTGGGCGACCTGCTGTGTGGAATGGGTCATCTCTTACAATAAAAATGCGTTGTAAGAGCTGACCCAGTCCACACAGCAGGGTTGCCCATCCTTACAACGTGAGGTGGCGATCACCCATCCTCACCAATGTATTGTCCACTATGGGCGATCGTCGCCCTCACGGCTTTATTCCCACTGGGACGTGTCATTCCACGTTCGAACCCAAGACCTCTTAATAAGTCTCTAAAATATACATTTTTTAAAGGAAATTTATTGCATCAATTTTGATTAAATTTTCGAATTTAAGGTATTTTCTTCCTAATTTAATTAAATTATTTTCATGTGTAGGAAATTTGAGGATGATGATGAAATCAAGAAAATGACAAGAAAGTCAAGGAAAAATGGTTGGATTTGGTGTTTAAACCCTCAACTTAACCTTATCCTTAAATCCCTAAACTTACCCAAACCCTAAACCCAATTCCTATCACCTTACCCCTAAATTAGTTTTAAACCATAAGCCTTACCTAAACTAATTTTTCAAACCCTTAAAAAAAAGCCTTTAACCATTACCCCACAATAACCCACTTAAACATATTCCATTCTCACATAAAACCCAAATATTATTTAAGCCCATCTTAAATACAAAAACCCACAAGCCTTGACCTTTCTTCATCCAAGCCCACAACATATTCATTGAAGTTGACTTCAACAAGCACAAAAGAAAAAATGAGAGTCCAGTCCGTAGAGACTAATGACCAAAGCCCTTGAAGAACCCTAATGAATAAAAAGGATGAAGCTACCGCACAATGAAGCGTAGAGAGGTGGCTCGTGACAGGAGACCATCTTCTTCAACCTTTATGGCCAATTTCTTTACTGCTTTCTTTAGCTAGGACTGGTAGTTTTATGTTTTTAATTTTCAGTCACAGAATAGATTTAAAGAGGAGAGTGTCGAGAGAGTCGGTGACAGCGGCTCTGTTTCACTGCTGCATTTTCTTTATTATCGTTGCTACACTTTACCTTGAAGTTTTCTATTGTTTAGGAGTAATTTTGTTTTAAAGTTTTATATTTTCCTGTTTTTCTGGAGGTTTTTAAGTTTACTACTTTAGTTTGGATACATTCTTATTCATCGTTTAAATTCAAAACTTAAGTTTCTTTTTAAGTAAATTCGCTGTCTTCTTTTTCTTTCATACTCTATTTTTGTCGATTTTGTTTTAAATTCCATTTGTTGTTTTTGCTCATCTCTTTTCAGTTTTGAGTTTAGAAATTCATGTGCCAATATCTTGTTATTCTCTGCTTTGTCTCGTTTCTTTTCTACACCATCGTTCTTTGTTTCTTGTTCTGTATTTCTGCTTGATTCTAATTTGCATTGCTGAAGCGGTGGTGAGGAGTGCTGTGTTTTTGGCTGTAAGCTGGGCTATTCGAAGCGCGGCATGAAGCTTGCGGTGCAGTTGCTGGAAGCAGCTGCATGTGATGCACTTGAGAGCTGTAGCAGAAGAACGAAGCGGTTGCTGCTGCCTGTGCATGTGGAGCTGGACGTGGCGATGCTTGATGATCCATGGCTGGTGGCGTGACAGCAGAAAATTGTCAAGGTTTGCTGGTCAGTTGCGCATGGTCCGGTGCAGAGCTGTTGCTGCTGTAGAGACGCGTGGATGCATAAGCTGGCTAGGGAGGTGATGCACCTGAATGCAGGGGATGATGTAAAAGCATGGCCATTTCTTCACATTTTTTTTACTGTTGGACTTTTATTACGTTTTAACTAATTGCTAGACTTAGTTTTAAATAGTTTAATATATTATATTATTTTATCTTAGTTTAGTTTAGTAGCTTAGTAAAATGTTATCTTAGTTTATTAATTTAGTTTAGTAGATTAGATTAGTTTATTAGTTAAATATTTTATAAGTGTTTAGTTTAATACTTAGATATTTAGTCATACAATTTAATTTTTAGCTTTTAGATGATTTTCATTTTAGTTTAATAATGATTTAATTTTAAATGCATTAGGACTTTAGTAAATTTAGTTAATTTAAATTATGGTATTTTAAATTTTAAGTAATTTTGATTTTCCAATTTTATTCCATGTTAATAGATAATTTAATTTGAAAATTTTCATTTGGTTGAATAAATCTAGGATGACCAATTTTAGTACTTAGCTAGACACACCTAACTAATCCTCGTGGGAACGATACTCTACTCACTTTTTATTACTTGTCGCGACCCGTGCACTTGCGGTATAGGTTTTAGATGCAACAAGTTTTTGGCGCCGTTACCGGAGATTAGTCTAGGTTGTTCTTAGTTAATATTAAAACCAATCATGCCTAGGTTTAGTTCAAGCCTTTTCTTTTTCTTATTGTTGTAAATATTTCTTCCTCTAATATTTTAATTTTGTTTTTGTGCGAGGCACTATGGTGGATCTAGCAGAGCCTAGAACCTTAAGAGACTACATTATGCCTCGTGTGCCTATGATACATTCAAGCATTAGAAAGCCTGAAATTGAAGCTGACAGCTTTGAGATTGAGTCGAACTTCATCCTAATGATCTTGAATTCAGTTCAGTTTGGAGGTTTGCCCAGTGAACATCCATATGCTCATCCTGTCAAATTCTTGGAGATATGTGACCAATGCAAGTACAATGGCGTTTCTATGATGCCATTCGATTGAGACTCTTCTCATTCTCACTATGGGATAGGGCAAAGGATTGGTTTCAGTCACTTCCTCATCATTCTATTTGTACGTAGGATGATTTGGCTCATAAGTTCTTAGCTAGATTTATTTCACTTGAGTATATGGCGAAGATGAGGAATCAAATTTTATCCTTCGAGCAATATGACTCCGAGTCTTTTTGTGAAGCATGGGAAAGATTTAAGGACTTGATCAAGAGATGTCCTTCTCATAGATTACCCCTATGGTTACAAATTCAAACTTTTTATAATGGTTTGGGTAAGTTATCAAGAGTAGTAGCTGATGTAGCAGTAGGTGGAGCACTTATGGGAAAGTCTGTTGAGGAAGCATATAAGTTGATAGATTTAATGGCTTCCAATGACTTCCAATGGCAATATATAAGAGATACATTGGGGAAGATCATCTACAAACAAGAGCTTGATCTTATTGAGACCATGTCTTCCCTAGAAACCACGTTGCCCTGAAAAGTTTATGTAAGTCCTTTTATTTCTTGTGAGATATGTGAAGGGAGTCATGCCACTGAAAATTGTCCTATCAATCTGAGTTGGGTGAGTCATCCAAGCTATTCCTCGAAAAACTATGAGAAACTTTCATCACCTTCTTCAGAGCTTATGGAGACATGTGACCTTTCTCCTCAAGCTCTTCTACAAGCATTACATCAAGAGGTGTTGAGTGAAGAAGTTGAAAAGCCTACACCACCCCAGCTTATTGAAATTGAAAGTGTGGTTGATGAAAAAGAAATAGAGAATAGTAAAGGTGAGGAAGAAATCCAAGAAGAAGGGCTTATGATTGAAGTCCAAGTTTCAAAGGTTGACAAGAAACATCGAGAGGCATCCTTCAATATTTCTTCATGGGACTTTCCACAAGAGTGTGAATTGGGTTATATCTTAGAAGACTGTGGAGTGAAGTTCTTTGAAGAAAAATATCTGATAGAGTCACCTTCCATGGCGGTGCACTATGTGTATCCATCCATTTTCAGACCATTTAAACCACCATGAAGGATGATAGAGATAGTCAAGCTGATGACTATAAATCAAGTGCTTCTGGGGAGGCAACCCCAGCTCTCTGGTAGTTTATTAGTTGTTTCTTTTTTTTTAGCTTTAGTGTTAATATTCATAGCTTTGATTTCTTTTCTTTTTATTTTGCAGGTTTGAATCTAAGTTTGGGGGAGCAGTGAAGCAACTTTTTGGGTGTGCATTGAGCTTCAACGGAAAATTCAGGAGAGTTTCCTTTTATCTTTTCTGAATTCTTAATCACTTACACATTGAGAATCATGTGCACTTCAAGTTTGGGGGAAGGAAATTAAGCTAAATTTTTTCAAAATTCCAAAATTTTTCAAACTTTTTGGGTTTTAAATGTTTCGCCTTGAGATATATTGTGCTTGATTTGTTATTTCCCATGTCCCCATGATTAAGATTATGATTGAGGCTGATTTTGACCTTTGGAAAAGCACGATTATTGAGAAGCATGAGTTGAATTCTTGAACTTGCCTTGTTTTGATTATGATTTTTCCACCTTTATGCACTATGTCTTGATCATGGATTTATATGTGTGTTTAGAGAAGGATTATGTGAAAATATGATTGTATTTGTCTTTGAAGTTGTGAGCATATCCTAGAATTTGTTTGATCTTCTCTCAAGGTGAAATTTTTGGCCCATGCTTAGTTAGGAAAATGATTTAGGCCATCCTTGGATCGTTTGAGCATTTCAAGCTAACCTTGTACATAATTGTCCTTAGTCACCCCTTTGTGCCAAACTAGCCTATTTTTGTTTATACACCTAGAAGTTAATTTCCTTTAGCCAAATAAATACACTTTCCTATCCCTTACCCTCAAAGCATGTGTTTTACTAGGATATATCATGAGCTATGTACATATTTGGGTAGATAGATAGGATATAAAAAAAAAGAACAAAAGAAAAAAATAGAGAAATAGAAAATTCAAAAAGAAAAAAAAAGAAGAAAGTGAATGAAAAAAAAAGAGAAAAAAAAAGCAAAAATAGAATAAAGTGTATAACAAAGTATGGAGAAAATAAGTTTGGGAAAGTTAATTGAAGCTCAGAAAAGTAAATATCCTAGAGTGTAATGCATGATTATGGGTTGTTAAACCTAAATTGCCTTTTGTCATACCTTTACCCTAGCCTTACAATACAAGCTTATTGAAGTCCTATTGATTCTTGATTGAGTATGGCTACATTAGTGGAGAGAGAAGTGAAAAGCAATCCTATGGATTGTTCATGCTTTAGAGACTTTGCTTTTCACGTGTGCATAATCTTATCTGGATATGTATGCTTTGATATGTGATTGACATTCACACATACACACGGAGAATCTAATTAGGACTTAGGCATGTGATTGATGAAAACTTTATGTTGATTAATAGTTGTGATTTTTCCTTAGATTAGATTAGTACTCTTTCTATGAGGTGTTTGTGGGGAATAAATCTATCAAGTAAATGTTATCTCTTGCATGTTTTGAAATTGTTTTGCTTTTTTATTGTAAAAGCCTGACCCAGTCCACACAACAGGGTCTCCACTCTACAACGTAAGGTGGTGGTCGCCCATCCTCACCAACGTATTGTCCAAATCATAACGTGTATGTAGAACCAAGATACATTAAGAGGTCTTGGGTTTGAATGTGGAATGATGCATCCTAGTGGGAAATAAAGCAATGAGGGTGGTGATCGCCCATAGCGGACAATACGTTGGTGAGAATGGGTGACCGTGCACCTCACGTTGTAAAGAGTAGCGACCCTACTGTGTGGACTGGGTCGGGCTCTTACATCTATCATGCCAAAATAATATGTCTAACCCATTCCCAACAAACCATGAACAACCCTTCTTGACTAAATCTCTACCTACCAAAATACTACACCAAGTATGTGATGTCCCCTGTTTCAGCTGGTAGTGTAGAAACGATGAATTCTTCAAATATTTGGCTTTCAATACTTCAACCCCCCAGGCTTTTTTCCCCTGTCAGTATCTTCCAACCCAACTTGGCCAACATGGCACGATTCATGTCTTCAGTCTTGCGTATCCCCAAACCTCCAAACTCTTTTGGGATGCAAACCTTATTCCAACTGACCAAGGATACCTTCTTTCTGTCACCTGTCGAGCCCCATAGGAATTCCCTATTCAATCGATCAATACTCTTTGTTGTAGCAACAGGTATTTTAGTTGTTTGCATCGCATATGATGCAATTGTGCTAGTGACTGATTGAACCAGTGTAAGTCTTCCCGCCATAGAAAGTTGACTAGTTTTCCAAGATGCCAGCCATCTATTAACTTTATCCACCAAAAACTGATGAGTGCTTTTTCGCATTCGTGAATTTTGAGTAGGAGCACCCAAATATTTTCCAAAATCAATGTTGTGTCTCATACCTGTACAAGCTGTAATCCCATGCACAACCTCCTTAGTTACATTCTTAGAGGTAAAGATTATGGACTTACTAACATTCACTTTTTGTCTTGAGCAAAACAAAAAGAATTTAGACACTCCATAATAACCTGGCATTGGTTCATCGAAGCCTTCCCAAAGAGCAATAGATCATCTGCAAAAAATAAATAGGATAGAGCTGGTCCACCTCGAGACAATGTAATTGGCTTCCAAGCTTCCACTTCCATCGCCTTGTCGATCATGTCCTAAAACTTTTGCAAACATAGAATGTAACAGTCTGAGTGTACGTTTTTACACAATATTTACTAGTAATTTACATATTTTTATCGGTTGAGCTGTCTGTGATGCTTTTAACACGTGTACAATACAGTAATAAATGATAAACATTTATTTATTTAATTAATTCATAATATAAAATTTTTACAATATTTCTTACACTTTACATCCCCTGTTTCTATTTTGTCATAAAATAGTACTGTATACATGTGTCTGAATATATAGGAGAAGTGACGGTACCTTTAAAATTCAACGCACTTTGCCCCAGTGTGCTTATTCGCAGCTCTATGTATCTGAGAGAGGTCTTAAAATAACCTTGCAATTAACCTGGGAAGTTGAAAGAAAGGGGTGAGCGAATCACGTGTTCAGTAAAAGAGTCGTATGCTGCTTGATACAATGAAATTTATATGCTGGAAAATATTTATTTTTCCATAAATCTAAATGGAATAAATCATTTAATTTCCACCACTTTAGTAACAGTTCAAAACGCGTGACAGCTTCAGTGATCAAACAATACAGTGAACTGTAGATATAAAACTAGAAACAGTAATTAGTCACTTTCAGTACAGTAGTTTGTAAATATCCAAAATTGATGGATAAACAGTTCAATAATTATTTCTATATTAGAAATAATTTTCATAATATCCTCTTCCAATAAACAGTGACTGTCAATGCTGTTCAGTAAAGAGTAATAAGTACGGTACAATTCAATAAACAGTATTTCTTAGTACGGTACAGTCAGTAAATAGTTTTTCTCAGTACGGTATAGTTCAGTAAACAGTATTTCTCAGTACGATACAGTTCAGTAAACAATATTTCTCAGTATCGTATAGTTCAGTAAACAGTATTCAGTATGTTCCAGTTCAGTAAACAGTATTCACAATGCAGTACAGTAAAACAAGATTCAGTAAATCCCTTCAGTAAACAGAAATCAGAAAATTGAGGCTAGACATCACCCTACATCATATCATGCTATCATCGTCCAGTAAGGGACACAATAATCATCCTCGAAGGGATACAGTAACAATATACAGTGAGATCTTTGGCTATGATCTATAGGGGGTCCTCGGTGTAGGCTTGCCAGGTGACATCCGAGACCGCTGATGACTGGCAGGTCAATCAGCCACATGACAGTAACAGTAACACTAGTAAGCATGAATCTCAAGGCCTAAGTCGCAGAACAGTATAAAAATCGTACCACAGCCTTTATGGATCTTATTCTAAATAATTTCAAATATTTCATGTTTATCCATAAGGCTCTCACATTTTCATATCTCATCACCTTTATGGAATTTATAAAATAAATAAGATCAGTATTTAGTTCCATAAAGGTATAAAATCATTTCTTTTCCCATAAAAATACCTTTAAGGAAATCCCATGAATTAAATCATTTATTTAAGTAATTATTTTCAAAAAGGTATTTATTTCTCATTTCCAAATCCAGGGAAAACAGTTGATAAATATTCATGTATTCAGTGAGAAATCTCATAAATATTCTTTTTAAATAATTAATAGTAAAAAGAATATATTTCATTCCCACTTTAATTAAAAATCCATAACATGAATATTTAATTTAGCATTTTTCAACAATTTCCACTTATGGAAAATTTATGGAAATGATTTCCAAAATTCATGATTTATTCCATTTATGCATCTAAAATATTTCATGATATTTTAGAATAATTTTGCTAATTTTTTGGCAACATAACGACTGTGAATTTCTAGCCTCCTGCACGAAAATTACAGTATATATAAACCAGCTTTCAACCACAATTTGCATGATTTTCATAGCAGTTCAAGCTTTCCATAATTTCATAAAATTAAAATTGATAAATCATGCAATTCAATGTGTCCATACACCTCACACACTTCCCCCTTACCTGTCTTACGAAACCAAGCTCCCTGGTTGTGCCTATCGAAATCCGTAATTCCCGGATGCAATATAAATTTATCAAAAATTATCAATATTTTTCCTCTTACTCTTAAGCCTTAATTTTCAAAAATGCAGCCACTAATAACATAGCATATGCACAACCAGTATAATTTACATTGGTGCTAAAACAAAACTTTTCCTTTTTAGCTCATTTTTCGGTTTCGATTTCACCGGTCTTCTTCTTTAAATTTCTATATTCATTTTCTATTATGAACCTATAAATTCAGCACTTAATCATGCCCAATTGAGTCATGGCCGAAATCCCCCTTTTTGCCATTTTCTTGATTTTGCTTCCATTTTTCCAGTTGACCTTTTTATCATTCTTATTTCATATCAAATTATTAATTCATATTATTTTCTTGCAAGAGAGTGCATGTCTTCTATGGATTCCTACCTCCACCGAAACCCATAATTGACAAAATATTGCTTTTTAAATTTCTTCCATAATTTAATGTTTCCAACTCAATTTATTTACTCATAAATCGTTTTCTATTAATTTCTTGCATGACAACACAAAATCTCATTCAATCTCATGCCAACCGAACATTCAATTTCCATGGCAAATCTTGATCTAGCCAACCTCATGTATAACAAAATTCATAAACTTTATTTACACCTTACACTAAGCTAGAATATCACTTTAGATTTAATTGAAACAATAAAACATTAAATCTCCTCACCTCAACCGAACTAGCAACATCAATTCTGTGTTGTTTCCTTGCTAGTCAGCCTTCCTTTCTTGGTCTTTTAATGGTTTTAAGGTGTATGTAAGGTCTATGGAGATGGTTAGATGATTAAATAGCATGAAAATGAATTTTTCTAAGAAATCCATGGAAGAAACGGCTGCAATCAGAACCAAAATTACGCAGCAAAATAGAAACTGTGGAGCAGCAGAATAGAATCGGTAAAGAAGAAGAAATTGCTGAAGTTTCTGTTTCAATTAGTCTCCTTTTTATTCTTTTTAACCAATAAAACTTTGCCACTTATTCACCTACCTATTACCTCATCATTTCCTTGTTTTATTGTGCATTTAAGACATGAAGAAAACTGCAGCAAAAGAAATCGGCTGGAGTCATTTTTTTTCTCACACGTTATTCACTTGTTTGGCCTACTTTTGCTATATACTTCAGCCCATTAAATCAACCATATCTCCAATCAACCAATAGCATTTAACCATCTTTTCAACTACAAGATTTTCCCTCCATTAAATATTATTTGCTGTCAATTTTTGTACCATAAAATTGAAGTTAACTTTCCTTGATATGGATCTAGCCGACAGCAGTATACCAGCAAAAAGAAGTGGTGTGGGGATGAATTTGCTGCATTTAATAATTAATCTTAATAGGCTTCAACCAATAGGAATTAAATTCGTTGTTAAACTTTTAATTTTCCTTTAGATGAATCACGGCATACAGTTCACAGCAGAAGAAAATTGTCGTGCATTCCCATTTTGCTACACGATTTTAACTTGTTTTCCACCTCTCTTTAATATATTCCAATCAGTGACACTTTAACATATGTCCGAAATAAAGATTTCCCTCTCTTATAAACCATATATTTGCATATTACAATATGGAATTATCACTTCCATGAATAATTTTCAGATTTATTTTCTTTATTTGTCAATTCATCCTTTAATATATTTTCCACCTCTTATACACCATATTTAGAAATCATAAATCCAATAAATCCAAATTATTAAGTGGAAATCCATATTCAATATTTATTTAATTTCACTAATTAATATATTTTCTCTATCAAGGATTTATGAAAATATGGTGTACAGTATTATAAAATCGAGTCTTACATAGAACAAATAGGTAAGGAGAGAGGGGATCTCCTTGTCTAAGTCCACAAGACGGTTTAAAAGACGATGTCAATTCCCCATTCCACAAATATGCTCATCTCCAAGGAGGTAACACAAAACATGATAAGCTCTATTAAAGTATCCGACAGCTTTAGATTAGATAGCACTCATATGAGAAAATTCCAATCAATCCAATCATAAGCTTTCTCCAAATCAATTTTCATGATTATATCACCTAGTCTGCTCTTTTTCCTTTTGAACGAGTGTACAACCTCTTACACCATCACAATGTCATCTGTAGTACTTCTACCCAAAATAAAACTACTTTGTGTGGATAAAATAATATGAGACAGTAAAGGTCTAATTCGATTGACAATAATCTTTTATGACAACTTCACCACTACATTATAGAGACTAATTGGCCGAAACTGAGAAACATATTCTGGATGCTCTAATTTGGGAATTAATACTACAAGAACCTTGTTAAGCTCAGCATTGTAGCTCCATTTCTCAAGGCCCTCTCGAATAAAGTGGCAAATCGAATCCTTAACAATACTCCAGTTTTCTCTGTAGAACTTCACTGGAAAGCCATCTGCACCAGGTGCTTTAAATGGTGACATGGTTTTAAGTGCATGAACAATCTCCATATCCTCAGGAATACACCACAAATCAGCTATCACCTCCACATTTAAATGATGGTGTTGGTCTATAAATAAGTTCTCATCCACTACTTTACAAGTTCCTGCTGTGTAAAGAGTTTGGTAATACTGTTTAACCAACTCTTGAAGTTCACTTTGTTCTTCGCACCAAGAACCATCCTCCTGCTTCAAAGCAATGATACGATTTCTTTTCCGTCTAATCACAGTAGTAATGTGAAAAAATTTAGTATTCCTATCCCCGAGTTGTATCCACTTTGATCTAGACTTCTGAAACCACAGTAATTCCTCTTGATGAAGGACATCATTATATTCAACTATTAGTTTCTCCTCCAACTGTAATAAAAACATGTTTGGCCTAGATTCGAGAGACTTTTGAATCCCTTCAATCCTTGCCAAGAGATGCCTCTTCCTTCGAAATATATTACCAAAAACACTTCGATTCCAATCCTTTAACAGAGCTTGCATATTAAGAAGATTCGTATACAAAGGTACTTCCTTATTGCAATTCCTTGTTAACATGCTTTCAAAATCCGAATGACTTTGCCAAGCACATTCAAAACAGAAAGGTCAAAGTTCTTTATTCGGCTTTCACAAGTTCTCCAAACATAATAAAATTGGATAATGGTCCCCATGTGTTCTAGAAAGATTACGAAAAAAAGCTTCTTGAAATCTCAACCTCCAAATGCTATTATATAGAACCCAGTCCAATTTCTTTTTTATTAAACCCTCAGCTATACTTTTATTTGACTTGGTAAATTTACAACTAGTTGCCTCCATATCTATTAAGTTTCGACTGGAAATAGTCTCTCAAAATAATCTTATTTTCCTACTTCCTTCATGTAGACCTCCCTGTTTTTCAGACTGCAAAGCAACTTGTTTAAAATCTCTAATTAAGACCCACGGCTCATTGTCAAAGTCTTCAAATTGTTTCCAATAATCCCAAAGAAGTTTACATGAAGAAAAGGTAGGACTGGCATACACTGCAGTTAAGAACCACTTGTTCCTAGAGCTATTGCGGATGGAAATGGAGATAAATTGGCTACTTCTCTCTATTACCTCAACATCTCCAATTGCGTTTTTCCACAAAATCCATATCCCTCCTGAAAACCTGTTGCATCAACTCTAATAAACTTATCAAAACTGAATTTATTTATAGTTTTAGCAACACGTGAACCACTGATACATGGCTCCACTATAATCAGTAACTCAACCCCATGCTATTGCACCAACTCCTTAATATGCCTTTTAAATTGATTATTTCCCGCTCTACAATTCCAAAAAATGATGGACATTGAAACAAAGTTAAAGAAAAAGCAAATACAATCATCCACTTTAAGAGGCCAATATGTCCTTGTCCAAAAACCGAAACACCTTCACTAGGCTTAAGATCAGAAACCATAACAGAGGCATCCAAAAACCCATTCTTGTTCGAAACCCAAGCATCTTTATAAACAGAGTCATTCAAAACCATAACAAAGCTGGTATTAAGATCAAGGAGCAACGATTGTGTCCACGGTGGTTTGGGTTGGGGAAGGTTGTCTAGGTCATTCGCCTTTCCAATGACTTCCTGGCCCACTGCACCCACTTCTATCATAGAATCCTTATCACCTTGAGATATGATTGGGCTAAAGCTATTACTTGGCCCATCAATTGATTTAGCTCTTGAAGTTCTCGCTTGAAAGATTAAACCCGAGCGCCAATTTTTTGTAAATGCCAAGAAATTATTACATGCAGTATTTACTGCGTTAATGTCTCCCAGAAGTTTGGAAATAGTTGACTTAGGTTTAGGAACTTGTGAACTAGCCTTAACTTTAGCTTTTCCTTTTGATTTCTTGACAGTTTCAAGACTCCGCCCTTCTGTACCTCTAAAGATCTTGTCTCTGATGGATTCCCTGTGGCCTCTTGCACATTATCTTTTCCAAAATTAGGTGCAGACGAATGATTCCCCATTTCTGTAGACTTTCCAAAAACGTCTGTCAAATCCTCATTGATACTAGTTTCCAAATTGGAAAACCTATTTCCAGAAATTTTATGTTGTCCTTGCACAAATTTCGCCTTGCCTTTCTTGGTCTCATCCCTGCCTTGAGCCTTTATGCTCTAACGTTGCACCATCATCCATGGGCTAAAAGCTGCTTCCTCATAGTTAACCTCCTTGGAATCTGGTGCATTAATCCCTTCTTGCTCCGGTTGTGAAGAAATAGTTGTGGAATGACATTAGTCTAATTTGTGGCCAAATCTTCTACATTGAAAATAGATCAAATGAAACCCCTCAAACTCCACCAACTGAATCTGATTGCTAATATAGAACTTCTATACCAATGGTTGTGTAAGGTCAACTTCAATGCAGAGTCTTGCAAATTTTCCACAGATGGTACCTTCTATGTTCTTATTAATCTTCACAACCCTTCCAATACACAAACCCATACGCAATAGAGCCTTGGATTGATAGTATTCCAAAGGCAAATCGGGAAATCAGATCCAAACTAGCACCTTGGATATCTTATCTGATTGTGGATTAAAGTAGGAGACCATTGTCTGACAGTCAAGTAGTGTCCACCAATGATCCAGGGACCTCCCTCCAAAATATGCACA
This sequence comes from Heritiera littoralis, assembly GCA_031772115.1. Taxonomy (NCBI): domain Eukaryota; kingdom Viridiplantae; phylum Streptophyta; class Magnoliopsida; order Malvales; family Malvaceae; genus Heritiera; species Heritiera littoralis. Next base: position 1,890,926 of record JAPDPK010000100.1, on the reverse strand, counting down.
TAGTCTTCACGTCTTTCAAACTTGAACAAAAAATAGTCAAAACCCAAGTCTATAACCTTGTATCGTCCAACCAATTGCCAGAGTTGTTTAATCCTTGCCAGTAGTGTTTGAAAGCCAAGCACTTTACCCAGTAGATTAATGATAATAGCTTTTCTCCATGGCCTCCTCAATTCAGACTTTTTATCCTTAGTGAAAACAACTCGAGGATATTTGCATTCCAAAGGGCCTTCATCATCAGAGATCTGATCTTCAAACATCATGTCTTCATCTATAGAAGAATCTTTCCAATCATCCCATCCTGATGAAACGTCCTCCTTTGCACCAGTTAGCATGTCCTTGTATGAGGATTTTGTTGGTCGCTTTTCCAAAATCTCCACATCCGAGCCAAAGTTAGCATCTGACATGGGGTCATCATCTTCGTTGTCATTGTCATTTGGTAGACATAGGTGCCTACGCACATCATTTTCTGTATCTAGATTAGTGCCAGTATCGCCAAGCTATTGAGCGAGAGAATTCTCGAGAGACTCTATAAGAAAAGCTTTCACTTAATTTATCTCCGTTTTTATTCATGAAGAAGATTATGGTAATAATTTTAGTATTTTAATAAATAACAAATGAACAACAAATAATACTTTAAATGAACAAGTTATAAAAGAAACATAAATGAACAAACAACAAGCGAACAACAAATGACACCTTAAATGAACGAGTTATAAACGAACATAAATAAACAAATAACAACCGACCAACAAATGACACCTTAAATGAATGAACATAAACGAGTTTATTCACGAACAAAAATAAACAAACCACACAATTGTTCATATTTGGTTTGTTTAATAAACGAACACTAAAATATTATTTGTGATTATTCGCTAAGTTTAATAAACGAATAGAAATCGAATGAGTTCACAAACAGTTTATTGAACGTTCTGTTCGTTTACACCTTTAAACACTAAAGGTGGCAAATGGACCGGTTCAAGCGGGTTTGGGTTTTTTTTTTCGGTTTCAATTTTTTCCAGTTTCGGGTTTTTTCGGTCTTAAGTTTTTTCGGTTTCGAGTACTTTCAGTTTCGGGTATTTTTGGGTTTGGTTATTTGTGGATTCGGTTCGGTTTTGGGTTCCATTAGGTTTTAATCGGGCGAACTTAGTCAAATTATTTTAAAATTTTATAAGTTATAAATATTTTTATAATTTCGAATGTAATAATTAATTTAATTTTATATAGTTAAATTAAAATATAATAGAAATGCTAAATTAAAGTTAAAATTTAATAAATATTTATACAAATATAAATTTTTACATTTTAATTTTTTTAATACTTGACAATTATTATTTATTTTTTTAATTTCATGTTATATTCATATTTGTTATAAAATATATAATTATATATTAATAATTATATAAAAATTTATTTTTTAAGTGAGCCAAATATACATAGTAAAACGAAAAGAAAGTGAAAATCAAAAGTATTAACTATACAAATAAATAACTAACATATTATAAATAAATCACACTAAACAATTAAACATTTATATAAATGGCTTTATACTCTTAAAAATAACTTATTAGGTTATTATATTTTTTTGAGTCAACATTGGGCCATTGAAATTTAGACACTCTTAGTTCAATAATTTTTTTTTTTTACTTTTTTTATTAGCTTTTTTAATAATTATATTATATTTTTAGTAAAATTTTAAATTTTTAAGAATTTTTTTTTACGTTTATTTTGTCTTTTAAATACCAACATAATTAATAATTAAATTAAATCAAACCGCATAACTAGTTAACTAATTGTTCAATTATAATGTTGAATAAAATTATGGTATACATTAAAAAAATACTTAATATTATGAATAATTAGTCAATTAATTATCTCGATTTTATATTTATTTTGTTTTTGGTTTGTACATAAATCATAATATAACATTATTATATTAAATATAATCATACTCGTATGCATTAATTAATTAAATATTTCATTAAAAATTTAGAACGCTAAATTAAACAAGTTATATACACCAATTGACATTATATTATAAATAATAACATTTGATATAATCATATCGTATATAGTTATACACCAATTAAGTATTAATTTTTTCGTGTTCACATTAACATAATAATATTAGATATATACCAATTGATCGAATCTCTAATTAAAATATTAAATAGTAGATATTACTAAATTAATTATTATAATGCTAGTTATTTTAAATATATTAATAATAAATTAATAAATATAAAAACACTTTTATTAAATTTACACTTAGAATTATTATTTTTTAGTAATACTACTCTAATATATTATTAAATTACACTTTAATTTACTATTAGAATTATTATTTTTATCAACACTTTAATTTTACATTTAATAAATAATAAATAAATTATTTTTAATAAATACTTAATTCTATCAAAATAATACTTACACACTAAAAGATTACATAATTTATTCTTAAAAGATTATTATAATATAATATACATATCATTATTATAAGTTACCAAATTAGGTTATTCATGTATAAGATTATTATAATATTTTAATGTCTTTTGTTTTAAGGCTAAAAATAAAATTACCACTAGCTTAATTTATAATTTTCTCTTTCAATGATGTCCAAGCTTATAAAAAAGATTGTACTTGTAGTGTTTAATTTAATTACTTAATTTTTTCTAATCTTAAAAACTTGAATTTTAATTTTAAGATTAGTTTTTTTTTAATCTAAATTCAATATCTTTCTATACGTGAAACTTTAAGAAAATATAATTTAAATTTAATTTTATTAAAAATATTTTTAATGTGTTGCACAAAATATCAAATTCAAAGTTTCAAACAAATATTGAATTATATAATTTCTTATATATTTGATTTATTATTGTATTAAAATTAAAATTTTATTATAAAATAAAAATAATAAAATGTTAAAATGATTTTATAATAAAATCAAATGTTAAATTAATAATATTTTTATTATTATAAATGCAATAAGCATAATATTAAAGATTATTTGATATCACATATTATGGTGTTTTAAATTAATTTTATTTTATTTTATTAAAAAGATTCAATATTTATTTTGCTGGTAATACATAATTGATAAAATTATATAATAAATAGTAATTGTTTTCAAAATTTTAAACTTTTTAATTAAAAAAGTGTATCAATTATTTATTTATTTTTAAATAATAATTATAGGGTTATAAATTCGGTTTTTTTTGTTTCGGATCATATCGGTCTCGGTTTTGGATTGTATCGGGCTCGGGTTATGTCGGGTTCAGGTTTTTTCGATTTCGGGCTTTTTTGGTTATAGGCTTTTTCGGTCAGGGCTTTTGACTTTTTTGGTTAATTCGAGCTAGTCTCGATTCGATCTCAGGCGAATTCGAGTGGGTTTTGGGCGTAGGCCAGTTTTTGCCACTTCTATTAAACTCGAGCTCAAATCACGTGTCATCCATTCACGTATTTTATTTTTTTATTTATGTCAATTAAAAATGTAATTATTAAATATTTTATAATTAGAGTTAAATAAAATATATTGCTTATTAATATAACAAAAATCGAATTTGATTTGAATCGTAACTTCTACGTTGAGAATCGAATCCTTACACCTAGCGGACAACTTGATCCTTGCGCACCTACTCTATGCTACGCAAATGCAATCTCATTTTTCTAATTTCGCATTCCTAGGAGAAGCACATGGATTATATGTTGCAGGTCAAAGTTTGAGGCTACGTATGAGAATGTGAAGCATGTGAACCACGCAAAACTGCCTAATTTGTTTCAAGATTTACCGAAGATCTTACAATTTGTAGGTAGGCTTTTTAGTATCTTAATTGTAACCTTTTTTTATGACAAGGGGTAATTGTAACCTTATTTAACCATTGTTAATTGCATATAAACATAAAATGAAGAAGTAAAAACTGTAAAATAGGTTATAGAAATTCGTGCGATCAACCTGATGAGATGCATGCTTCCTTTGGTTTGAACTTTTAAGCATGTATTTGCATCTAACTATTACCTTTCAGTAAGCAAAATACACTCGGCTAGTATGGATGGACATTGCATTTGGTTATGGTTAGATTGAAAATAACAGTGAAGGTGAGTGTGATTGAGTACTATATCAGTAAAAATTGGATAGTGTAACGATGATATACATTAGAAGCAATCGCCCCGATGACAATAAGATAAGTATAGTGAAAAAAAATCAAATGGCCATTAAAAATAATATAGTTTATATATATTAAAATTTTTTTATATATTTTACATTTATGAAATTAATAAAATTATTTTATATGAAAAATATCTTTTTAATAAATTAAAAAAATTAAAAAAATATTTTTATATCAAATAATACTTTTGATATTAAATATTTTGAAATTATTTTTGTATATTTTAAAAAATAAAGCATTAAAAATAAAAGAAAAAAAGAAGGCTAAATGCCCAATTTATGATTTAATCTTTAGATCAATTTTCAATTAAGGACATAATCTTTAATTTTACTTACTTAATGATTAAACGTTTTTGAATTTATTTAATTAAAGACTTTTTAACGTAAGTGAATTTCACGCACCGTTTAGGAAGGTGAATATTAGTGAAAGAAGAACAAAAACGTATTTTTCTCTAATATAATAATCTTAAATAAGTTTTCATTTTTATTTATTTTTCCTTCCTTTCTCTTTCATTTTCTCATTTCTTTTTTCATTGGTTTTGAGTTTTGACAATTAAAATAGGATTGCAAATCCGATCTTTTGTTGGGTTGACAATCAAAAAATTTGCAACCAATTTGATCGGATTTCCATTCGAAAGAAGCAACAAATGAAAAATTAAAAATCAGAGTTTGGAGTTGAGGTTTGCAGATAAAATCATTTGAAGGGTTTTGAGTTTTGACACTAGCTCTCTCTTCTCTTGTGAAATATGCAGCAAAGAGAATTTCTAAATATACCCCACTTTTTACTCTTCATACTCCCAAATCCTTTTGTAGTGAACAGTAATTCATTGAAATAAGTGGGGTATGAATAGGGATGTAAACGGGTCGGGTACCCGCTAGATTTGAGATACCCGAACCCAAACCCGATTAACTTTAATAATACCCTAACCCGATTAATTACCCGATTATTTTTGTTTATGCTACCCGAACCCTAACCCTATAAAATATAAATACCCGTTTAACTACCCGAACCCGTTTAACTACCCGTTTATTAAGTCAAAGTTTGATTTTTAAATTTAAAATTAAAATTAATTTTAGAATAACTTAATTAAAACATTATATTAATAAATTTAATTTAAATCATAACAATAAATTAAAGTTAAAAATCATAATTATAATATATAATGATTTAATTTAATTAAATAAAACATTAATAATAAATAATTGATATATAAAAAATATAAGTATTGTATTAATTAATTATTATTTATAATCGGGTTCGGGTAGCGGGTACCCTAAGGTAACTATCCGAACCCTACACTAACCCGTGACGGGTAGTAATTTCACTACCCGAACCCTACCCGAACCCGATTATACACTACCCTAATCCTACTTAAACGGATCGGGTAACACCGGGTACCCGTTTATAAGATACCCATTGCCATCCCTAGGTATGAAGAGTAAAAAAAAAGGTTTATTTAAAAATTCTCTCCAGCAAAATGGAGTCTCTATTCAAAAGTTCTTCATTAATCCCACCTTTCCTTCTTTGTTCTTTTCCAAGCCCCGAATATCTCTACCCTCAATCTCAAACACCAATTCCCCAGCATCCTAATCCTAATCCCAACACCAATTTTCCCAAAAAAAAATCACCTCAGATTCACATTTTCCCAGTAAACCCACTTCAGATTTCAATTTTCCCAGAAACTATTTCCCCCCACATTCAGTGACCCCCATTTAACATTATCCTCAACACAAGATACAAGCTTGGCCCAATCCCATGGGATAAATACTTTTCTAATTCAGAGAAACGATCAAAAATCGACTCTGAAGTACTTCCTTTCTGCCAAAAAGAAGTGGGGTTTGTCCAGTGCATCAATATCTTTTGTGTTATGCTTCACATCTTGGTAGGATCCCCCGACTTATAAACAAGTTAAATATTTGCTTAATAGATTTGTTTCTGGCGATTTCAAACCTTCCCCTATGGATTTTTTAGATCACTTGATTGATACCAGAAAAAGGTTTGATTTCGAGTTGGATTCACAAGCTTTTAATTACTTGTTAAATAGTTAATTTAGAGTTGAATGATGATATTGCCATAAACGTAGATTTCTTTCATTTGTCATTTTTTTAAAAGTTTTTTTTAGATGAAAATCATTTTAATTTCTTTTACAACAAATAAGCTGCCACTTGTCCCTGTTAACGTCATTAATAACTTAACAACATGTGTATTCAATTTTGTCGAAAAGTCCTTAATTGAACAAGTTGGAAAACGTTTAGTCTTTATTTGAGCAAAATTAAAGATTGTGTCCTTAATTGAAAAATGACCCAAAAGTTAAATCTTGAATTAAGCATTTAGTCGAAAAAAGAACTAAAATATTAAATAATTTAAAAACTTAAAAAACTAATAAAATTAAATAAAAACAGTTAAAATGAGGGACAAAAATGTAATTTCTTTGTCCCCCACTGGTGGTCAAGTGGAGTCACTGGACCCTTGCCCCTCTAATGAGTCATTATAGGGGTTGTGTAATTTAACAACATTGTAAGGTGCATTGAAATACACCCTATGGTGTAATAACAAAAAGTTTAAGGAAGATATTTGTGAGATTCACACTTTCTTTCCATCCATATAGACTGTTATTGAAGTTAGAACAATGAGATTTACTCATCACTCCTAAATGCCTTATGCTTGTTAGTTATAAGGGAAATCTGACTGTGCACCCTACTGAGACTTGTACTATCCGGATTGAGATGAAACTTGACAGTATTGATATTTGGAGCAAACTACTGAGACGGTAAGAATCTACATCTCAAAATTCATCTGTTTGTGCATGCTTTGGGAAGCGTGCAACAAATTCGAAAATGATGATTGTGTATATAGGTTGAAAAAACATTTGTGAATAACAGTCAACCTAGCTAGACTTTGGACCAACATACAGTTATGGTCAAAACCTCATGTGAAGAAGTCTAACCTAGTTCTAATCTATAGACTGAAACATATGAAAATGCTAAAAGTAACACGAATGAGCAGTTAGGGAAATTTTGGTAATTTTACTATAATGACAGTCAAACCCTATCAAAAGTCAAATTTTTGACTAAATTGTATTAAATAAATATATTTAGCATGGAAGTAAAGATATTTTGAAAAGAAATTAAATATTTAAATGAATATTAAAGTAGTTAAGACATAAAGGGATTTTTTAAAATTGTTAAGGGCAAAATGGTAAATTGGTTATAAAATATCCTTAAAAACCTCATCTTCTTCATCCTTTTGCTAGCCACACTTGAGGGAGAGAAAGTCATGAAATTTTTTTAAGGTTTTAGAGAGAGAAAGCTTGAAAAACCCCAGTGTACAAGCCAAAAATCGAAAAACTCACTAAAAGAAAGTTGTTCCTCTCATTAAACTCTACCACATACCTCAAAATCAGCCTTTGGAAAGGCCATTTGAAGGGTGAAAAATCCCCCTAAAGATTCAGCCATAAGGAGAGGTATGAGAAAGACAACTTTGTTTTGCTTCCATTTAATATATGTTAGTGTTTAATGATAGTTAAGCATGTTTATGACCTTAGAATGAAACAAAATCAAATGTATCCTTTCTTTAAGGTTTCGGCCATGCAGTATCGTAAGTGTTACTATGCTTAATTTCATGCAAAAATCATGTAGAACTAGTGTAGAGAATGTGTAACGCATGAATATAGTTTTAAATTGTTGAAATGAAGGGCGTGGTGAGAGAAGGAGAATTCGACCAAGTGATGGGGAAGATGTTATCATGCTTATTTGATACAAAATGGGTTATAAAATACTATATAAATGAATATAAGACTGTTAGTAAAGTCAGAATCGAAAAAGGGAGTGTTTTGACATTAGTTGTAGTTTCGGGGTATGGTAAAAAGTAGATTGGTTTTGTTGTTGTATTAAAAAATATAAAAGATCTTTGAGTGTACTACATGTTTAGTAAAAGGAGTATGAACAATTACTACATTTGAATTGTTTTCTGCAGCTTCGAAGTAAGTTGGTGGAAATTGGAGTAAGCGAATATATGCTCGCTTACTTATGCTTTTGCTACTGTCTTGGCTACACTGAACTGCATTGTAATTTGGATTGGTAAGAGATATATATAGAATGTAAGTTCATCATACAAGCCTAGCATGCTTCTACATAATATGAAACATGTTAAAACAATCAAAAGCGGAAGCGACAGGATCTAACATCCAGCCATTGCACTCTGTAACTTGCTGTTTCGTGATTCCTTTGTTGAACAATCTGTACTGGTCAATCACGAGTCTTCTAAGCACTCGAATGCTCACTAGAAGGTGTATAACAGAGCAGGTGATGCTTGGAGACCGGATTCTTGCTTTCTGTTTCGTGAACTTGGAGCCTCAATACTTCTGACCAAATTCTTTCACATGTTTAAACCATCACAGAACTGTATCCTCTATATGGTCAATGAATCGGTTGAAATTAATGTGAAATAGTGGACCATAATTTGGCATTAATCATCACAAGTTATATATGGTAATGATTGAATTTTGTCAACTCAATAATCTGATCTTGTCCTGTGATTAAGGGATATGCCAATATTCTCCCACTTGGTCCATGTATTTCACTCAACAAATTACATGAATCATGGCGATAGTTCCTCTAATGGCGAGTATTATCTTCCATGTATTACTATGTAAAATGTCTCTAATCAACCCATTCTTACTTAATGAATAAACCCTATGTTTATTGTCGGTCCAAACAATAAGGATATTTCTCAAATAAAAATTAAAGTGTACACAAATCAAAATGAGAAATATCATATTATTAATAAGAGTTTCAATTACAATCGTAATGTGGGACCAAGTCCAATCCTCTCTACATGATCCTTAAATTTAAAAAGTGGCATGCCCTTAGTCAAAGGATCAGCTAACATCAATTCAGTGTTAACGTGTTCAATGACCATTCTTTTATCTCTAACACGTTCTCTAATGGCTATGTACTTAATGTCGATGTGCTTACTTCGACTTCCACTCTTATTGTTCTTAGTTATGAATACCGCAGCTGAATTGTCACAATATATCCTCAACGGCTTAGATATGAAGTCAACAACTCTAAGCCCACCAATGAAACTCTTAAGCCATACACCATATGAAGTAGCCTCAAAATAGGAAACGAACTTGGCCTCCATAGTAGAAGTGGCAGTCAGTGTCTGCTTAGCACTCTTCCAAGAAATAGCTCCGTTGGCAAGCATGAAGATGTAATTGGATGTTGATTTTAGGGTATCAACACACCCAGCAAAGTTTGAGTCTGAGTAACCAATCACCTCTAACTCATCGGTCCGTCTATACATAAGCATGTAATCCTTAGTGCCTTGAAGATATCTAAGCACCTTCTTCGCAGCTCTCCAATGGTCCATCCCTGGGTCACTTTGGTATCTACCCAACATTCCCACAGCAAAAGCAATATCAGGCCTAGTACAGACCTGTGCATACATAATGCTTCCAATAACTAAGGCATATGGAATGTTCTTCATCTGTTCCCGCTCAAGATCATTTTTCGGGCACTGGTTCAAATTGAACCTGTCACCCTTCACAATGGGAGCTGGTCTTGGTGAACAATCTTTCATTCTAAATCTTTCCAAGACTTTATTGATATAGGCTTCTTGTGATAGACCTAATATACCTCTATGTCCGTCTCTATGGATCTTAATGCCAATGACATAAGATGCGGTGCTCATATCCTTCATATCAAAGTTCTCAGAAAGAAATTGTTTCACCTTACGTAGCATCCCCTTATCATTAGTTGCAAGCATAATATCATCCACATATAGCACAGGGAAACAAATCTTGCTCCCACTGACCTTCTAGTATATACACTGATCCATGATGTTCTCAACGAAACCAAATGATGAGATAACTTCATGGAATTTTAAATAACATTGGTGGGAAGCTTGTTTCAACCCATATATGGATTTCTTGAGCTTACAGACCAAATGCTTACCATTACTAGAGGAAAAACCGTCAGGTTTTTTCATGTAAACCTCTTCCTCTAGATCACCATTGAGAAATGCTGCTTTCACATCCATTTGTTGCAACTCTAAGTCAAAATGTGCAACAAGCGCCATTATGATGCGGAGAGAATCTTTCTTAGATACAAGAGAGAAGGTCTCCTTGTAATCGATTCCCTCATTTTGAGTGAATCCTTTGGCTACGAGTCTTGCCTTATAACGCTCAATGTTGCCTAATGAGTCAGTCTTGGTCTTAAAGACCCATTTATAGCCTATAGCCCTAGCCCCATTAGGCAACTTGACAAGATCCCATACTCTATTAGATGCCATTGAATCCATCTCATCCTTCATAGCATCGAACCAAAGTTTTGATTCTTTGCTGTTCATGGCTTGCGAAAACATTTCTGGATCATTAACGGGCCCAATATTGAAATCATACGCTCGTAGGTACACAATATAATCACTAGGAATAGCTGATTTCCTTTCCCTAGTAGACCTTCTTAATGTTGGTTCAACATTCTCTGAAGGATCATGTTGTTCAATTGGTTGCTCACTTAATTCTGGTGTATTCAGAGTAGCCTCATCTACTGGTAAGTTATCAACTACTTGTGGATCTTCAATGATTGGTTGTTCAATGTCCAGTTGTACTGAAGGGACATTGTTCATGGTAACCATTCCTTGACTCGAGGTAGAGGGTTGATCTCTCACAAAAACTAGGTCTTGAGATTGATCGCTCCCACTAACCAAGTCATTTTCAAGAAACTTGGCTTTCCTTGATTCCACAATTCTAGTGCTATGAGATGGACAATAGAATCTGTAGTTTTTAGATCATTTGATATATCCGATGAAATACCCCCTTATGGACCTAAGATCCAGTTTTTTTTCCTGTGGGTTGTAAACTCTTATCTCAGAAGGGCATCCCCAAACGTGCATATGACGCAAACTTGATTTCCAACTTTTGAATAATTCGAAAGGCGTCTTTGGAACAGCCTTGGTTGGAACCCGGTTCAATATATACGCTGCCATTTTAAGAGTTTCAATCCACAAAGACTTAGGTAACTTCGAGCTGCTAAGCATACTATACACCATTTCCATCAAAGTTCAGTTCCTTCTTTCTGCAACACCATTTTGATCCAGTGAACTGGGCATGGTATATTGGGCAATAATCCCATTTTCTTGAAGGAACTTCGCAAATGGTCCAGGTGCTTGTCCATCTTTAGTGTATCTACCGTAATACTCCCCACCTCTATCAGTTCTTACTATCTTTATGGGTTTTTCACATTGTTTCTCTACTTCAGCCTTAAAGATTTTAAAGGTGTCTAATGCTTCATTCTTGTTATGAAGCATGTAGAGATACATAAACCTTGAGTAATCATCAATAAAGGTGATGAAGTACTTCTAACCATATGCATCAATGTCTGGATAGCATATGTCAAAATCTATGATTTCTAATATGGTTGAACTCCTATTGGCACCTTTCTTAGACTTGTTAGTTTGCTTACCCTTAATGCAATCCACACAAGTGTCGAAATCAATAAAGTCTAGAGTACTAAGTATTCCATCATTTACTAATCTCTTAATTCTATTTATGGAGATATGACCTAATCTCCAGTGCCATAATGTGGAGGAATCTTCATTCATAACACATCTTTTACTGCCAGTTTGAACATGCAAGGCATTATGAGCAGTGTCATTTTGCAAATCAATAGAGAAAAGACCATCACATAAGGTACCATTCCCAACAACATCAGACTTAAAATATATCAATACTGATTTATTTGAAAATTGAAAGGAATATCCATAAGGTATCAGCCTAGAAACAGAGATTAAATTTCTCGAAGAACTAGGAATATAAAAGGTCTTTTCCAATTGCAAAACAAAACCACTCCTAAGAACTAAAGTGCACGTTCCAACGTCTTCAACACGCGAGCACATCTTGTTTCCTAAATAGATGCTCTCCTCATTTCCCACTGGCTTCCTTAGGTTTGTCATACCCTGCAAGGAAGTCGAAATGTGAATTGTAGATCCAGAATCAATCCACCATGTGTTATGATTAACCCATCCATATTTGATTCAAAACAAACATATGAGAGTGGATTACCTTTCTTAACAAGCCACTGCTGAAGCTTGGCATAGTCCTTCTTCATGTGTCCCTTCTTTTTATAGAAGAAACACTTGGACTCTTTCTTAATGTCAGCTTGGGCAGGGATTTTCCCATTTCCCTTGTTCTTGGCTCGATCCTTGCTCTTACCTTGGCTTGCAAAAAATGCACTTTCACACGATTCCATAAGTAGTCTTCCCTCCTCTTGAACACACATGGTCATCAATTCATTGATGGTCCACTTATCCTTATGTGTGTTATAGGATATCTTGAATGGTCCGTACTGCTTTGGTAGAGTGTTCAGTATATAGTGCACAAGGAAAGATTCAGACATCTCCACCTCTAGCTTCTTGAGTTGGGCTGTTATATCTCTCATGGCCATTATGTGCTCGCGCATTCCTTTGACACTGGTGAGCCTCATTGATGAGAACTTCATTATCAGGGTGTTAGCCAACGTTTTGTCTGAAGTGACAAACCGATCATCTATGGCCTTTAGTAAAGTCTTAACGTTGTTATGTTATTCGACAGAACCACGTATCCTAGCAGATATCTTTGTCTTAATATACATGACACTAAGGCGATTGGATCACTCCCAGCGTTCATGTAAAGCTACTTGAGCAGGAGTGCTAGTCTCAGTCAATACAGGCTCGTCTTTCCTTATAGCATAGTCTATATCCATGCACCCTAATTGGAGGAGAACTCTCTCCTTCAAAACCTTATAGTTCTCTCCATCTGGCTCGGGAACTTCTAGGTTAATACTAGACTGAGGAAACACTACATATAGAAAAACACATGCTTATGTATCTAGAATTTTTTAGGCAAACTTAATTATTTCTACCAATGTAAACATATTTTATTAATCAATTATGAATCTCAAACATAAAAGTTGCCTGTGGGCTAAAATTCTAATTCTAATAGATTCATATCATAATGATAAAACTATCAAATTATATCATTTCCTAATCCCTGTAGGTAAATTAAGAAAATTATTTGATATTTTATCCTAATTAGTTATAAATTATTTGATAGAACGGCGAATGGAGAACAGCGAGCCTATTTTTCACCTAACTGAAATGGTGAACTAAGTACTCACCATTAGCTGTTAGTTGAATGGTGAACAGACACAAGCCTTCCCCTTATGGCGAATTGTGTCCACCTTTCCTTTTTGGCGAACAGTAATTCGAGAGAAGCAAAACTTAATGGTGAACGTACCCCTGCCTTTCCTTTATGGCGAACGGCGATCAAGGAAAGCAAACTTATGGCAAACGCGCTCGCCTTTTCACTTATGGAGAATGGCGATCAACATCGTTTGCTGCTTCCTTCTTCACCAAAAACACCATCTTCTTCACCCGAATGCTTGGTTTTCAACCCAATTTGCCACCTATTTGAAAAACAACCTTCCTTGCTTTGATTTGAGTGGTTCTTGGTCCCAAATCAATCAGGAGGAAACGAAAACAGTTTTCTTGATAATGGTTTTGGCTGAAAATGTCTTAAAACATAATTCCAAAATTTCCAAGAATCCATTATAACTAAAACTTACAACACAGAGGCAGACAATTTTGGCAGATTAACAATATACAGATTATATATCTTAACGCAAGACAGAGGTTAATACAGCTCTGATGCCTAATGTAAGTTCATCATACAAGCCTAACATGCTTATACACAATATGAAACATGTTAAAACAATCAAAAGCGGAAGCGACAAGATCTAACCTCCAGCCATTGCACTCTATAACTTGCTATTTCGTGATTCCTTTGTTGAACAATCTGCACTGGTCAATCACGAGCCTTCCAAGCACTCAAATGTTCACTAGATGGTGTAGCACTCAAATGTTTACTAGATGGTGTATAACAAAGCAAGTGTTGCTTGGGGATTGAATTCTTGCTCTCTATTTCGTGAACTTGGAGCCTTAATACTTTTGACCAAATTCTTTCACACGTTCAAACCATCACAGAACTATATCCTCTATATGGTTAGTGAATCGGTTGAAATAAATGTGAAATAATGGACAATGATTTGGCATTAATCATCACAGGTTCTATATGGTAATGATCAGATTTTGTCAACTCAATAATCCAATCTTGTCCTGTGATTAAGGGATATGCCAACATAGAAGGCATAGGAATACTATGACTGTATTGAAATGTTTGAATTAGAACTTTGAGTAATTGAATATTGAAACTGCATATTGATCGATGGACTGGACACTATGACTTAGTTTGATTTACTAAACTGTGTGATTGATATTATGACTGAATTAGGATTGAGATACTGAAATTATTGTTATTGAACTGTGTTTTAAGTGTAGGAGGGTTAGGATAGGTAGTACCATTATGTTGCTGAAATTTTGTAAATTGTTAGTGAGAGTGAATAATGAGTTAGAGATATGACAACTGAACTAAATAGTAATCGAGCGTAAAGCTTTTTGGGTAGCTTGGGTTTGGTTTTATATTTATATATATTATTTTAATTTTATAGTTTTTAAAGGGATTTTGAAAGATTTAAGTATTATAAATAGAACTAATAAGCTATAAAGCTATACAGATGACTAAACAAAATATCTTGAGAACTGTTTACATTACTGAAGAGATTTTCTACTGTAATTGTCTTTATTGGACCTAAGTTTTTTCATGAAATTGAATATTGTTTTAAATTGAACTATTGACTGACTGAAGATATGATTTGATTGAACATTGTTTAATATGTAATGTTCTGACTGATTTATGAAATATATTATTGAAAGCTTTGAATGTCTGATTGAAGTAAATGTTTTGAATGTATTGGATTGTCTAACATTGTTTTACTAAAAATATTGAATGTCTAACTGAAGTAAATGTTTTGAATATTGTGAACTAATTGAAAAGGGGTTTCATTGAAAGTTCCATTTATCTAACAGAAACTAATGCTTTGAATGATTGAAATTGACTGATTCTATTTTACTAAAAGTTTGATTGTTTGACTAAAGTCCATGTTATTGAATGTTTTGACATTGTTTGAACGTTTTGAATCACTAACGATCTGTCTATTCTGATTTTACTTATTGAAATGAAGTTTATTTTGTATCGAATATAATGATTTAATTTTATGATTTTGTAACTATTTTAAGATGGATTTAAAAATAAAACTTGATTCCCAAAAGTTTATAATTTGATTGTATTATTGTATTATGTTTAGAAAGCATGAAGTATTTTTTATTGTTTTCATGGGAATCAAGTAAATGTTTTGAGACTGTTGGTTCCTTATAGTTGCCTTCGGATAATCATGCTGTACAGACTGAACTGTATTGTATTGTTTACTGTTAGACCACGAGCAAGTCTATAGCCACCTCTGTATCATCTGCTCAGCAGTACTGTGGGGTGCACTATTTGCTATTGACCCCGAGCAAGTCTTTAGCAGTCCCCATGACGTCAGTGACTCTGTAACATTGGATAGACACCACTGTGACTATGGCCATATGTCTTACTGTTACTGTTACTTCCTCTTAGGATTATTGAAATCGTATGATTCTATTGGGTGTTGCCTTGTCTCCACTAAACTATTTATTAAACTATTTACTGAACTATTGATTGAATTGTTTACTGAACTATTTACGGAATTGTTAACTAAATCGTTTACTGAACTATTTACGGAACAATTTGTTGTTCTATTTACCGATCTGTCTACTGAACTATTTACCGATCTGTCTACTGAACTATCCAATGAACTGATCACTAAACTATTTACTGAACTGCTTACTAACTAGTTTATTGAACTGACCACTAAACTATTTACTAAACTGCTGGCTGATTGGCTTATTGAATTAATCACTCAACTGTTTATTGAACTGCTTATTGACCGATTTACCAAATTGTCTATTGAACTATTTACTAAATTGTTTATTAATTAGTTTATTGAACTGTTTACTGAATGACTTACTAAATGGCTTACTGAACTACCTGCTGAAACTGTATACTGAACTGATTACTGAATTGTTTATTTATCAGTTTATTAAACTGTTTATAGAGTGCATACTGAAAGTATATACATACACACTATATACTATTGATTTTGACCAATTTTAAACTATAAATGATTTGATAGTGATTGTTTACTATATAATATTGTCACTAAATGATTGAAAAGTTTTAACATTGATTTGCTATGCATGAATTCCTTTTCTGTAAAATTTTTCATAGACCCCTTATAATCAGACTTAGGGACCATAACAAGTGAGGTGTTCTAAAGCACCCTTCTATACTCAACCTGGTATCCCTAATCGGTTATAATATCCTTTCCATTAGAGTCCTCAAACACTGTATTTGATTGTGATTGTAACTGTAAGAGCATGTTATATATACGCGTATATAGATGTGCATAGTATCAGTATTTTTATATATATTTCTTACTATACGTAAACTCACCCATTCCACCTTACAGATTATTTGCAATAGTAGTTGTCCTTGTCAAAGAAGAAATTTGATCGAATTCCTACAAGGCTTCGACATCCTACCCTGGAGGTATAATTATAAGGTTACTTTATTTTATTCAGACTTTATAAAGAATAAGAAAACTGAATAGAGATAATAGAAATCTCTTGTATTTTCATACTAAAAAATATAAAACAAATTGATCTCTTCTTATAGGAAGAGTCAGTGGCCCTAAAATAGGAAATAAAAATAAAATAAAATAACTTTCATAAAATAACTTTCCTAATTACAATTAATTGATTTTCCTATGATATTCGCCTACTAAAGTGTGATCCTAATTGCTCCAAATATGGAAATCAATAGCAGCCAAATTACTCCTGACAGATTCTCCTATTTTTTCTCTTTTTTGATTTCCAAGACTCTCCCTCAAGCTGGCATGAAAATGTCTTCCATTGATAGCTTGCTTACTAAATTGTCAAACTGTGCCTCATGTAGTCCTTTGGTTAAAATGTCAGCAACTTGACCAAAGGTAGGAATATAAGGCATGCAAATAAGACCAGTGTCAATTTTCTCCTTAATGAAGTGTTTGTTTACTCCAACATGCTTTGTTCTATCATGAAGGACTAGATCATGAGCAATTGAGATGGCTGCCTTGTTATCATAGTAGAGCTTCATTGGAGATGGAGTTGGGATCTTTAATTTTTCCGAAAGCCTTTTAATCCACATCATTTCACAAATACCATGTGCAACTAATCTAAATTCTGCTTCTGCATTACTCCTGGCTACCACACTTTGTTTTTTACTCCTCTAAGTAACCAAATTACCTCTTACAAATGTGTAGTAAC
The DNA here is from genome assembly GCA_031772115.1 of Heritiera littoralis. Lineage (NCBI taxonomy): Eukaryota > Viridiplantae > Streptophyta > Magnoliopsida > Malvales > Malvaceae > Heritiera > Heritiera littoralis. The sequence goes on along the minus strand of JAPDPK010000100.1, from coordinate 1,873,440 downwards.
CTGAGATTGATCTTCTATCTAAAATACTTCCTGCCAGTCTGCATCAACATATGCTTCTACTTGTAACTGGTCTCGTTTCTTGAAAAATAGTCCTTTGCCTAGAGTTCCCATTTGTGATATCCGTAAATTTTCCATTTATTGGAAATTATAAATATTGGAAATAAATATTGGAGAAAATAAATCAGAGGAAATAAATAAAATTGTGAGAACAGGATATTGGTGAAAATCCCGAGAATTGAGGAAGTGAAAGAATTGGGAAATTCGTGTAAAGGAAATTAAATTGGAAGTGAAAATAAAAATAACGGAGAGAGGAAAATTAACTAGGATAAAGTAAAATCCAAATTAAATAAGGAAAATGAGAAGTGAAAATAAAATATGTTTATATAATTACAAATTTTATAAGTGTATTTTATACAAATACATATGCATTTAAAATAGTATATAGTAAATTTTAATAAACGTTGGTATATATATGGAAATATATACTATTTCATAAATTTAAATAATACATATGTATATAAACATAATATTTTATGTGTATATATAATTATATATATGCATATAAGAAAGGTAAATGTAATTTTATATTAAAGTTTGTATGTATATATATTGTATTATAACATTTATATAATTGTATATATAAATGTTATTTATTTTAAAGTATATAAATATACATATATATATACTAGATATATATTTTGTAATATACAATATATATGATTTATATATAATATATGTTGTATTACATTATATATGAAATAATATATGTATAATATATGGTATATATTATATGTATAAATATATTATATAGTATATAGTATATAGTATAATTATATACTAAAAATAGAAACAAAACAGAAAGAGGAAAGGAAGGATCGGGGAAGGATCCTGACCCTCCCAGCCGGAACCGATGGTGGCAGAGTTGCCACCGCCGGCGAGGGAAAAAGGAAGGGACGCCATTGCCGGCCAAAGAGAAAGTAAGGAAGCTGCCGGCGGCGAAAGAAAAGAAAGAAACAGAGGTAGAAACCCGACGAAAGCCGAGAAGGAGAAGAGAAGAGAAAGTGGCGGTGCTGGCCAAATCAGTCGCCGCCACTACAACCGAAGCTTCGTCGGAGGAAGAGGAAGACGTGGGAAGCCACCGGTGAGGCGAGGAACGGCGGAGGAAGGTTGACGGAGGAGGAGAAGAAACCGAAAGTAAATCGAGTAGATCCGCCGCCGTGCCGCCGATCCAGGCCGAGCTGAGGCCACCGGCAAGTTCGTCTCAACGCCGGCTAGCTGCTGAGCCACTGAGCTGTCGGAGAACCGGTCGCCGGCGAGGAACCGGCGAGGAAGGAGGTAGAACCGGTCTGGACGAGGAAAAAGGAAAAAAAGGAAAAGAAAAAGAAAAAGAAAAAAAAAAAAAAAAAAAGAAAAAGAAAAAGAAAAAGGAAAAAAGAAAAAGGAAAAAGAAAAAAGAAAAGAAAAAGAAAAGAGAAAAAGAAGGAAGAAAAAAAAGAAAGAGAAAGAGAAAAAGAATTCTGGGAATTTGAAAAATTCTTGAGAATTTGAAAATTACGGGAAATCTCGAGAATTACGGGAATCGGTAAGAAATCCCGAAAAATATTAAATTATTTAAATAATTTATTATTTAAATAATTATGAAAAAATTCTAATTTGTAGAAGAATTTAAATTTCAGAAAATTCTTGCGATGACCGAGCCGATGAGATCGGGTGAGGTGAACACGGGCGCGACCTTCGAGAGTCAGTCGCCGACCCGAGACAGGTAAGGGATGCATGTGCAGCACTGTAAGGATATTTAGTCTACATGTTTTAATTTCGAAATAATTTATGGAAATATTTTATGAAATTATTATGATGAATGATTGGTTGGAAATTTGGTATGAAGTATTGGCTGGAAATTATAAACTGTATTTTCTATGTAGGAGGCTAGCCAATCGGCAGTCGTTATACTGCCGAAAAATTCTCGAAAATTACTGAAAATCATAATAAATGATTTTATATCACGAGAAATGATTTTCAACCACGAAAATTGAGGAAATGAATATTTTCATAAGAACATGGATAAAATGAAAGTGATTTTAAAATATTCATGTTTTCGAGAATGGTGATAATGAATTCACCGAAAATTCTCTTTAAGAATGGTGATAATGAAATCACCAAAAATTCTCTTGATATGTAAATTACTCGTAATACGAGGTGAAAAACGAAAAGAAATAAAGTGAATATTTTTATATATATTTCTTGAATATTCACTAAATTGTTTTATAACCTTTATTGTTTTGAATTATGAAATTTATATTTTTATAAATTCCATAAAGGTTTATTGATGATAAAATATACTGTTTTGAGACTAGTAGGCATCCTATCATGCTGATGTGTGATATGTGATATGTGTAGTCTCGGTCAACACTTGATCAGTGATCCACTGAGGACAATACAGATTATAGTCATAGATTTGACATGTTTATTTCCTTACCCTCCGGGGTTTATAGCATGATATGATTGATGATTGTCTTAGACTCTTTATAGGATGTGTGACATGTGAAAAGAATATGTTTTATATGATATGAGAAGAAGATCAATTAGTTTATAGCTTTTTTACAAAATGCTCATTACGGTACTGATTATAGTACTGTGAGATGATTTTCAGAAGACATGTGATACAAATATGTAATATGCTTTCAAAAAGGAAGAATTGATAAATCTAATATTCTTACCATGATTTTATATGGAAAATTAGATTATACGTGCTACATGTGTAATGATGAACCATTGAAAACATAAGCCACGTAGGCAACTCGATTAAAGACTCGATCTTTGTACCGTGTGAGCCACCTCTAAAAGACTCAAGGGACCTAAGTGCTACACAGATTCTTCGTGAACTATGGGAGCCACCTCTAGAATCCTTTGAGCACTAAGTGCTACACGAGTTCTGATGAGATAGTGGAAAGTATATGGCGTAAAGGCCAATCCGAGTAAAGACTCGATCTTTGTACCGTGTGAGCCACCTCTAGAAGACTTGAGGGACCTAAGTGCTACATAGATTCTTCGTGAACTATAGGAGCCACCTTTAGAATCCTTTGAGCACTAAGTGCTACACGAGTTCTGATGAGATAGTGGAAAGTATATGGTGTAAAGGCCAATCCGAGTAAAGACTCGATCTTTGTATCGTGGGAGCCACCTCTAGAATCCTAAGGGACCTACGTGCTACACGAATACCAGTTGGACCGTGGGAGCCACCTCTAGAATCTCGAAGGACCTACGTGCTACACGGATGTTGTTTGGATCGTGGGAGCCACCTCTAGAATCCTAAGGGACCTACGTGCTACACGAATACCAGTTGGACCGTGGGAGCCACCTCTAGAATCCCGAAGGACCTACGTGCTACACGGATGTTGTTTGGATCGTAAAAGCCACCTCTAGAATCCTAAGGGACCTACGTGCTACGCGGATACCAGTTGGATCGTGGGAGCCACCTCTAGAATCCCGAAGGACCTACATGCTACACGAGTTCCTCGATATAACACTTAACTCCATTGCTAGTTAGGATGGATGTCGTAACCGAATCAGTGAATTGGGGCTTACGCCTAAAGTGATTAAGTGATCGGTTATTTGAAAACTGTTTTCAGTGAGTTAAGCCATATGCATAAAGTTTATTGATTTTCGTTTTGTGCATGGATTGATTTATTAGAATCATTGTGTTGGCTCTATAGGCTATACCGAGAGGGGGGGTGAATCGGTTCTTAACTAACCTTATGCCCGTTTTTCGATTCTTCTAAGTTCTCTAGCCTATTTGAATGTTTTCTAAGTTCTCTAAACTAGGCAAGCATGCAATTCAAATTCAATACAATAATCACAAATATAATTGCAAATAAGCAAAGAGAGTAAGGATAGAGAAATTTACGCAAGTGATTTATAGAGGTTCGGCAACCTTGCCTACGTCCTCTACCTTGAGACGCTCCCAAGGATTTTCCCCAAATTCACTATCTTTGAATTTGTATTACACTCCCTCTTTTTCAAGGCTTAAGAGAAACCTCTCTCTTTTTCTAGGCTAAAGAGAAACCTCCCTCTTTTTCTTAGGGTAAAGAGAAACCTCCCTCTTTTTCTTAGGCTAAAGAGAAACCTCCCCTTTTACAAGGAATGATTGTGTTTACAAATTGTGTAATCAAAGAAGGGCCTCTAGATAGGCAAGTGATTACAATGTTTAAGCACAAGAAAAAAGCCTATACAAGATTTGTGCTATTCTATACAAAGAATATGAGAATGATGGAAGATGAAGACTTTGTAGCTGTTGATTTGTTGTTGAGGCTTGAGGAAAATGAAGAAGATGATGAATAGAATTTCTGAGCAGTTCCTCTCACTTTCTTTAGCTTCTAAGCCTCTATTTATAGTCCCTTGGATGTATTCTAGCCGTTGGGTAGAGCCAAAACTTGAATATGACCGTTGTCTCACAAAAACTAGCCGTTACAGGCTATTTCGGGAAAAGGGATCGATCCCTTCCCATAGGGGATCGATCCCATGCTTCGTTCTGAGCCTTGGAGGCATTCTGCCATAAAGGGATCGATCCCTTCCCTTAGGGGATCGATCCCATGCTTCCAGAATGTGATTTCCTGCACTTTTTGAGTTAGAAATGATGTGGCTTTTGATCCGAATCCAACCCAAAACATTTTGACATTTTTGTGGGAGTTTTTCTTGACTTTCTCTAATGAAAACATGGTCCAAAAATTCATCAAGTGATTTTCTAAAATATTCAAAGCATTTATAAAGTATTAAGACCAATAAAGATGTATCATTAAATCATGGTCTTAATGTTTGATATGATCACTTGAAAATGGATTGAGAAAATCATGTGTGATAAGGCAAATTTACAATATGAATTAAAACATTAAAGCTTACTTAAGTTTTTGTCATTTCAAAATATATATGGCAATTTAAAGCTAACACATTGAATTGGGGCTTACGCCTAAAGTGATTAAGTGATCGGTTATTTTGAATTGTTTTCAGTGAGTTAAGCTATATGCTTGAAGTTTATTGATTTTCGTTTTGTGAATGGATTGATTTATAATCTTGCATGGTAACCAATTTATCGACGTGTATAGTGACTAATCTACCGAAGTGCTTGCTGCTTTGCTAATGTGATAAGTGGAATAGATTTTTATATTCTTACTATGATTTTAAATTGAATATTAGATTATATGTGACATGAATATGTGATATGTTTTTCAAAAAGGAAAGAGGAGAAAAATAAATCTAATATTCTTATTTTAATTTTTAAATTTAATATTAGATTTAAATGATTTATATGTTATACGAAAAAGAATTAATAGCTTATTTTGCTATTTAAAGTACTGTACTAATTATGATTGTACAGTAAAATATGAAATGAGTTTAATAAGAATGATGATGATTTAACTAATATTCTTTTCAAAGAATATATGAATATTAGTTACTTTATTTAAATGATTTATTTCATAAAAGCATTATTATATGAAAAGAATATGAAAATGATATGAAACAAAAAGGAAAATGATTTAAATTTCAAACGAAAAGAGATTTATTACTCTCTACAGTTGCTTTTAGGTTTCGGAACAAGATAGGTATTTCAAAATACCTACCTTACTCCATCCGGATCCCTAGTCGACTGTAGTATCCTTCCTACATGCGAGCCTAGAGCCCATAGGAAAAATGAAAAAGATTTTCAGCATATAGATAACTGAGTATCAAGTGAGGCATATAATTCCCTTACTGAGTCGTGGTTTTGCTCACCCCTTAATTTTAAAAATTTCAGGTTTTTGATGATTGTGAGATCAGTTGATTGTGGATCACGGCTAGACATAAAGGACAATGTGACAGACCGACAGATTTATTTGAGGTACGATCATTTATTTTCTGTATTTAGACTTGTCTACAGTACTACTTATCTAATTAATTAAGATAGGGGATGTGTATAATATAAACAATGTTATGTAAAATTGTTTAATAGTTAGTACAAGTGAAGTATCACAGACAGCCCAACCGGTTAAGTTGTGTACAATAAGGTGAAAAATGTGGTAACGAGTCGTTACACCATTAAATATCTTAAAATCCTATACACTTCTTCGTAGTGGTCTTGGCAAGGAGAATGCATAAATTGACTTACCACACTCACAGCAAAGGCTATGTCAAGTTTAGTGTGTGATAAGTAAATTAGTCGTCCAACTAACCTTTGATACCTTTCTCTGTCCTTCACCTTTTCAACAGTAGCAGGTTGAAGCTTTAAATTTGGTTCAATTAGAGTCTCGGCTGCCTTACATCCCATCATCCCCATTTCACCAAGTAAGTCCAACACATACTTACGTTGATTGACAAAGATGCCTTCCTTGGATTTAGCAAATTCCATCCCAAGAAAGTACTTCAGTGCTCCTAGATCTTTGATCTCAAAGTCCACAGCAAGTTTTCTTTTCAACCTTTCAACCTCTGTACCATCATCTCCAGTTATGATGATATCATCTACATATACAATCAAGACAACAACTTTACCTTCTCTTGAGTGCTTGTAAAACAGTGTGTGATCTACCTGACTTTGGATGTATTCATGGCTCTTCACTGCTCTTCCAAACCGTTCAAACCATGCTCTAGGTAACTGCTTGAGGCCATACAAGGATTTTTTTAACCTACAAACCTTGTCTTTGCCATGGTTGTCCTCAAAACCAGGTGGGAGATTCAGGAAGACTTCCTCATCCAAGTCCCCATTTAAAAACGCATTCTTGACATGCAACTAGTGTAGTGGCCAAATAAAATTCATAGCTAGAGATAGCAACACCCTGATAGAGTTTATTTTTGCCACTGGAGCAAAGGTCTCTTGATAATCTACCCCATAGGTTTGTGTAAAGCCTTTTGCCACCAACCTTGCTTTATATCCTTCTACACTTCCATCAGCCTTACATTTCACGGTGAAGACCTACTTGCACCCCACCGGTCTCTTGTCTTTGGGCAAGCTGACTATATCCTAAGTGCCACTCTTTTTTAGAGCATTCATCTCTTCCATCACTATTAACTTCCCAATTCGGATGATCAAGTGCTTCCTGAATAGTTCTTGGAACAAACAAATTAGAAATCCTAGAGGTAAATGCTCTATAGTTGGTGGATAGCTTTTTATAAGACAAGTATTTAGCAATTGGATGATAGGTACATGACCGGACTCCTTTACAGTGGGCTATAGGAATATTTAAATCAAGATACTCAAAATTATGTGGTTCTCAACAGGAGATAGTGGAACAATAGTAGGATTTGTACCTTCCTTCGAGGATTGTGATTGATCTTGTGCTAAAGTGAGAGGTAGACTTGTAGTATCTTTCCAAGCCTTCCTTCTAGTATAAACTCGAAGCTCAAGATTCGGATTGGATTAATCTGGTTGAAGAGTTTCTCCCTTTGTTTGTAATACAATAATACTAGGCATTGGTTGACATTGAACTTCTTTATTTTCATTATCAAAAACATTTTCTTCCAAATTGTACGAGAAAATTGGTTTTGGTAATGATTGCCAAAAATTATCTTCTTCCCTATTATTCTCCCCCTGAAGATGATTTTTAAAATAAGGCTAATTTTCAAGGAAAGAGACATCCTGTAAAAACTACAAACTTTGTACCATATTAGTGAATAAATAAGAGACATAGAATAAGTTGAGTACTATGATGCACCTTGTAATTTCATTATTTCAAGTAATAAGAATGAAGTTACAAGTATAGTAAATTTAGCAATAAAGGATTCATACCTTGAGATAAATTAGAAAATATAATAATGAGTTCAAGAGATGTATGAGAGCAAAGAGATACATGTATTGCACAGTATATAAGTATATTTGTTTTAATAAAACAAGGACATAAGAATACTAAAAGAAATGTAGTATACTTGGATAATTAAAATAGTTAAAATAAAATAAAAAGAAATGCATATATATATATACATATATACATATTGAATATTAAATGTGTATATATATATAGATATATATATTTTAAAATGAAAGAGGAATACACACACACACACACACACACACACACATACACTTACCTATAAAAAAAATGCATTAGACATGAACATGTGAAAATATGCATATGTGTGTGTATATATATATATAGGTGTATGTAAATAGTATATATTAATGTTTAAAATATAGGTACAAATACATACTTCATATAAGTAATATAACAAGATAAATAAATAAATAAATATATATATATATATATATATATATATATACACACACTCATTAGATATATATGTATAAATATATATTATTAAGTAAAGATAATTAAAAAAATAATATGGATGTTGATATTTGAAATAAGAATAAAAATATAAATATAAATAAAAATCTAAGATTGATAAAAATATATAATAAATTAATAGATAAATTGTTAGTGGAGTTTGATGGGACTTTCTCCCATCAAATCCCACTAACCTCACCCATCGGCATCGACCAAAAACTTCTCAAAAGAAGCTTTGAAAAGAAAAGAAAAGAAAGTGTAAGCTAAGAAGGGAGGTTGGGACGTGAACCAGAAAAGAAGGAAGGGAAAAGCTGTAACCGATAAGAAAGGAAAGGAAGAAAAGAAAGAGTAACTGAAGGAAAAAGGAAAGAGAAGAAAGGAAAGGAAGGAAGGAAAGGCTGAAACTGAAGGAGAGAAGGAAGAGCTGCTGGAAAATTTGGGTAAATGAGATATTCTTCTAACTTTACAATGTTTATTTATTAAGTATGAAAATGAAATTATGATAAATTGAATCAAATGGGCACTTTATGGATGAAGGATTGATTAAATTCCAACTTGATGTTCAAATCTGGAAATCTATGTTTTGTTTTGGGTTGCAATTAAAACATTTAGTTTAATTGTTATACAAGGAGAAAAATTCTAGAAACCTTATTGTGAATAGCCTTTTAAGTTAGGAGAAAGTCAGTTTTGGAATTTCTTGATTTGGATTTCTATAACTTGAGATATGTACAAATGAGTACAGGGTACTCTGTCAGAAAAACGTGAATTCTAGTCTTAACTTTGAAAAATTGTAGAAAATAGCCTAAATTGAGTTAGGTTTCAAGCCTTACATTTCCAAAAAGGTAGTGGCGTTAGAATTATTATGGTTTTAAGTTTGCACCAATTGGATATGCTGATAATTAAATATGGAGTATTTTGTGCAAGTAGGTTAGTGTAACACTGTGCTTGAATACTGCTGGAAGATAGTGCAACTTTGGAAAATTGCTAATGTTGGTATAGGAAGAATTAAATCATGAACCTTACATTTCTAGATAGGGAAATGAGTTAGCTTTCATCTAGTTTTGTAATTTGTGGATTTGGAATTATGTAACTTAACCTATGTACATATGAATGCAGGATACTCACTGCAAGGTACAAACAGCCTAGTGTCAACTTCAAAAATTTCTAGAAAATAATTCAGATGGAGTTTGGTTGCAAACTTTACATTTTCAGAAAGGTAAATGAGTCAGGATTGATATGGTTTTGGATTTGTACAAATTGCATATCCCTATAATTAGTAATATAAATTTTAATGAACAGAGGTCAGGAAACTATCCTACCTAATGTGCCAGATTTGGACCAAAGTTTGGAAAATTATTGAAAATGGCACAAGATGAATTAAGAAGTAAGCCTTATACTTCCGAATAGGGAACTGAGTTAGAAGTAATGTAAAATTTACTGCTTGACGATTAGATTTTGAAATTTTTACAAAAGGCTAACAAGGATGCTTTAAAAGGTTTTCAAGGTAAAGTAAGGCTTTGTAATGTTTTGTTTAAAATCTAAGTACATATTATGGATATGATGATATTGGGAGATATTAATGGGTGTGTGTGTGTATATATATATATAAAATATAATTACATGTCGTGTAGATATAATAAAGGATGAATATGGTAATGTATATATATATACACGTATAAATACGTGTCTAAATATATGTTAATATGAGAAGTATTGTTGACGGTTGATACATGGGTATACTAGAGGATGAGAATGATAATAGAGGTACGGACGTATATATAAATATATAAATATGTATATATATATATATCATGATAAATCAACATGTTGACATATTATTGAAATGATATATATATGTATAAATACATATGCTCATGCATAATGTACATTTGTACGAAAAAAAGAAAAAAATGGGATGAGCATCATCATCATCATCATCATCATCATCAGAGCCTTTATCCCAATAGATTGGGGTAGGCATAGATAAACAAATATATATCTACAATATATATATATTGGAATATACACATAGATATAAACACAAAGATGCTTAAAACATATATATATATATATGTATATAAGGACTCGTACCATGGGTACGTCGTAATTGACGATAAGGAGGTAGCTTTAGATTAATAGTTACTCGAAATTAATAACGTTTAAGGTCTTTATTTTAAGTACGTGATTAAGCACAATGATGTAAACTTATCAAAATGTTAATGGATTATGTGTAGCGAAGCGGAACAATGTAGAGGTTTGAGTACAGACTCGGAAGCACGAGGAGGATAATTACTAAGTCTCGAGGTAAGTGGGTTAAATAAGCCTTACTAGTATCATCTCGTAAGAGATGAATGAATTCTTATTAAATACTTACCTAAATTCTTGATGAGCTAAATACTTATCTAAATTCACATCAAGTTTGGTGAAATACGATAGAAAAGACTTCGAGGGTAAGTCTTGGTAAGATATAAGTTTAACTCGATGTGATCTTGAATAGTACTTGTTTGGAAAGAAATCTTTGTTTGTGACTTGCGTGTTATGTGTTATGGTTTATTTGTGTTTACTGAACATATAAAATCGTATAACTTTTGGTGCTTGCATTATTAGAAATGCATGTAAATTAATTAAGTTGCACCAAGTGAGTACGTTACTATATCGTGACACCTTGTGAATGTATGTGTGATTTATGTGCAATATATGTAGCTCCCAATATTGAATCATGGACCTCGATTAATACCTAGTTGTGTTTTTCGAAAACTAGGAAAATGGCAACTGAACAAAATTCAACCTTTTGTACCGTGTGAGCCACCTCTAGAGAACTCAAAGAAACTACGTGCTACGTAGCTTTCTTCATGAAATGTGGGAGCCACCTCTAGAGAACTCAAAGGAACTACGTGCTACGCAGCTTTCTTCGTGAACTGTGAGAGCCACCTCTAGAGTCCTTTGAGAGCTAAGTGCTTCACGTGTATCGATGAACCATTAGGAAACGTAGGCCATAAAGGCCAATCTGAGTAAAACTCACTCCTTTGTACCGTGTGAGCCACCTCTAGAGAACTCAAAAGAACTACGTGCTATGCAGCTTTCTTCGTGAACTGTGGGAGCCACCTCTAGAGTCCTTTGAGAGCTAAGTGCTGCACGTGTATCAATGAACCATTAGGAAACGTATGCCATAAAGGCCAATCTGAGTAAAACTCACTCTTTTGTACTGTGTGAGCCACCTCTAGAGAACTCAAAGGAACTACGTGCTACGCAGCTTTCTTCGTAAACTGTGGGAGCCACCTCTAGAGTCCTTTGAGAGCTAAGTGCTGCACGTGTATCGATGAACCATTAGGAAACATATGCCATAAAGGCCAATTTGAGTAAAACTCACTCCTTTGTACCGTGTGAGCCACCTCTAGAGAACTCAAAGGAACTACGTGCTACGTAACTTTCTTCGTGAACTGTGGGAGCCACCTCTAGAGTCCTTTGAGAGTTAAGTGCTGCACGTGTATCGATGAACCATTAGGAAATGTACACCATAAAGGCTAATATGAGAAAACTCATTCCTTTGTACCGTGTGAGCCACCTCTAGAGAACTCAAAAGACCTACGTGCTATATAGATTCTTCGAAACTATGGGAGCCACCTCTAGAATCCTTTGAGAGCTAAGTGCTACACGTGTATTGATGAAATATGAGAAATCCTATGCCAATGAGATAGTGGATAAAGGATTGTGCACTGTGAATGAGACAACTATCATCAGATAGGATAAATACTATGCATATGATTAAGAATTGAAATAATTATTGAACTTTACTTACATTGTGCTATAGAACCATATGGTATTTGAATTGGTTGTGTTTTTCATACTTAACTATATTGACAAAAAGTGTCAAAAAGAATGATATTGTGTTAATATATAGTGTGAATTAAAGAAATGAAGGAAAGCATGAATGACCTTATGAATCTGTTGTACACACAAATTAGTAGCTAATCTTGACATAATGCATACATGTTATTTTATAGAGTTCATGCATGTATGATCGTGTTTTACGATTTGAGCCCAGTATGTACTTACTTAAGCTACTTACTGAGCCATGGATTTGCTCACCCCTTAAATTTAACATCTACAAATCATACGGGTGGATATCCATCTCAGGCATTATATAGACTCTCCCGGGAATTGTACCTAGTAGTGGTACTAGTCTACATTCTCCGGGCCTAGCTTTTGTGCTTTTGAGGTATACTAATTGTATATCATTTTGATAGTTATACAAACTTTAATTTCATAGTACTATGAAAGAATATGGGATGTAGCTTTGGATCGCACTAGATTATTATGTGAGTCTAGATGATTATCGAGTACGATCCGGGTTAAGATGTATATTTTGAATTATGTATAAACTGCAAGATGTGGATTTATTACCGGTTAAATCCTTGAGAAATATAAGATGCATGATTGTGTGAATTGTGAGAAACAAAAGCTGGCTATATTGTGTAGATTTGAATGTGTTTAAATGCAGGTGATTTTACTAGGGAAATTGATAAAATATAAGGGGGAGGTTTTCGACCCGTTTCTTTTGGAATAGTAAAAAAAATAAGGTTATAATCATAAAAATCACCTTGAGAAGTGTGACATAGCTCGAGAAACAATATTAGTAAGATTAGATTTGATTTAGATACTACACTAACATCGAATACAAACCGTAAGTAGAAATAGAAAAATTTGGTTCGTAATTTTTCAAAGGCATAAAGTAAGTGTTAAGTGGACGTCATTGGCCTTCAGGTCGTGACACATCCATGCTCACAAAAGTCTTTTTTGTAATTGCGTTAAAGCACTTATAACCCTTTTTCTTTGGAGCATATCCAATGAAAACACATTTTTTTTGTTTTAGGATCCAATTTTGATCGCGAAATAGTAGGTATATAGACAAAACAAGTACATCCAAATACTCTTAAGGGTAGATTTGAATGTAATCTAGTGGTAGGAAAAATTTTTTTACAACAGTTTAGTGGAGTTTCAAACTTTAAAACCTTGGTAGGCATTCTGTTAATCAAGTATGATGCAGTTAAAATAGCTTCTCCCCAAAGATACTTTGGAATATGCATAGAAAACATGATAGCTCATGCTACTTCAAGTAAGCATCGGTTTTTTCGTTCAGCAATGCCATTTTGTTGAGGAGTGTTACAGCATGAAGACTGATGGATTACTCGTTTTTCTTTCAAAAAAGGTCCCAAACACTTATTGAAATATTCAGCACCATTATTCGAGCACAAAATGCAAATTTTTGTTTCAAATTGGGTTTGAACCATTTGGTAAAAGTCTTGAAACAATTTTTTCACTACAGATTTTTTACTCAACAAATAAACCCAACATAATCGTGTGTGATCATCGATAAAGGTGACAAAACATTTTTTTCCAGACAAAGTAGTGACTCATGAAGGACCTCACACATCACTATGTATTAAATAAAATGGTTTCGAAGCACAATAAGGTTTTGATAGAAAACTTGCACGATGATCTTTAGAAAGATGACAACTTTCACATTGAAAATTTGAGCAATTCACTCCTTAAAACAAACTTGGAAACAAATGTTTGAGATAATAAAAACTAGGATGTCCTAGTCTATGATGCCATAGCATTATTTTATCACAAACTGAAATTGAACTAACACTACTAAAGCCTTAAGCCTTTTTATTACCAAGGGAATTCTCTTAAAAATAGTAGAGTCCATTCATCATTCTAGCATTGCCAATCATCATCCCCGAATTTTGGTCCTGAAAATTGCAATGAGAGTCATAAAATATAACACAACAATTAGAATCTTGTGAAAGTTTGCTAACGGACAGGAGATTACAAGCAAGTTTAGGAACATGAAGGACAAATTTAAGTTTAATAGTTTGTGATATTCTGATTAGGCCTTTTCCTGCAATAGGTGAGAAACTACCATTCACTATTCTAATTTTCTCATGACCTGAACAAGGGGAATAGGTATTGAATAGATGAGAAGAACTATTCATGTGACCAGAAGCTCTTGAATCAATGATCCAGGGAATAGATTTTGAGAAACTAGATAGAGCAATTGGATTACTACCTATGTGTGCCAAAGAGCCACTAGGAAAACCAGATTTCGAATTAGACATTAGCAGTTTTAAAAGGTGATCTATCTGCTCTTTGCTAAATGGACTTGAGTTTGCTTCATTTGCAGAGGGTGTTTCACGATTGGATCGGTCCCGTAACTTGCTGCTCTTCCAATTGGCTGGTTTGCCATGAATTTTCCAACATGTTTCTCGAGTCTGGCGTGGTTTGTTGCAAAAATCACACCACACTTGAGATTTTTCATCATCTCGTTTCCGACTTAAGGAACTTTTTTGGCTAGCATTAGCCTCGGCAACAACCACCAATGCAAAGTTGTCTATTGAGCCACCAACACTTTTCTTACCAAGCATAACATGTCTACGGCTCTCCTCCCTGTGAACTTCGGCAAACACTTCACTAATCAAAGGAAGTGGATTTCTACCAATGATTCGTCCCCAAACCTCATCAAACTCAACATTTAAACCAACAAGAAACTTAAATACTCGATTAGCATCAACCATTTTCTTATTATGGTTGCAGTCATCAACCGACTTCCATTCATAATCATTAAAAAGATCCAAATCTTGCCATAATCTTTTCAAAGAATTAAAGTATTTGGTAACACTATCCTCACCTTGACGAATCTCACCGAGCTTTAGAGTGAGCTCATACACCTGGGATTGATTCCCCAAATTAGAATACATCTGATTGACGTTGTCCTAAAGTTTTTTTGCTGTCGAGTAGCACATGTAATTAGAGCTAATGTCTTCATCCATGGAATTCACCAGCCACGTCATGATCGTGGAATTTTCAGCATCCCACGTTGCATAAGCACTATCCTTCATATCAGGAGCCTTAGTCTCTCCCGTCAAGTAGCCAATCTTATCCCGTTCTCTAATGTACATTCGAATGGATTGAGACCACCGTAGAAAGTTATCGCCATTCAACCGAATTATTGTGATCTGCACAGGATGGGCATCAGAAATACGAACAGGTGGGGCTTCAGTGTTCAAATTGGGACCAGTATTTGACGTGTATTCAGATGAGATATCAAACATAATGGAGAAGTAGGGAGGATATTGAATTACTAATGTTGTAAAAAAAAAGTTATGGCAGCTAGGGTTTCTTAAGGGCCAAAAAGTTTAGGCTTTGACACCATAAAGAATAAGAAAACTGAATAGAGAGAATAGAAATCTCTTATATTTTCATACTAAAAATTATAGAACAAATTGATCTCTTCTTATAGGAAGAGTCAGCAACCCTAAAATAGGAAATAAAAATAAAATAAAATAACTTTCCTAATTACAATTAATTGATTTTCCTATGATATTCTCCCACTAAAGTGTGATCCTAATTGCTCCAAATATGGAAATTAGTGGCAGCCAAATTACTGCTGACAGATTCTCCTATTTTTTCTCTCTTCTGATTTCTAACACTTTATTGTACAGTACTTTAGTCTGTAAAGGGATGTAAACTAACTGAATGTCAATTATAGTCATTTGATATTAGATATTTATATGGTTTGATGTTGTTTATTCGAGTGTAGCCATGAAGTAATTTTAACTTGGTTTGATGTAATTAAGATGGGAATGTAAAGAAAAGTAATATGTATTGTATATGACTGTACTAGGACTTATCTAAATAATTGGATATTGAATTAGCTGAGTTTTAGCTTAATATTGAATTGATGACACTGAACACAGCCCAATCGAATGAGTGAAAAGGAAAAAATCAGTCCTAAATTTTACTATTTGAGACATGACAAGAATTCATCGCAACTCCAATGCGATGAATCCAAATTGCTCTATAATCAGACAACAATACTTCATAACAATATTAACCTAAATGGTTATTTTAATCAAAATAATGATAAGGTTAGGTTAAATCAAGGTACTAGCCCTTATATAGATGATCCTTATACGAAAATTTTAAATATTTTAATTTTTATATTTTTTAAAATTTTAAATTTCAATCCAATTGTTAATAAAATTTATTTTTCATGGTTAATTTTGTTAACATGAACATTGAGTTTTTTACATGGTTAGGAATGGTAATACATATGGTACTCATTAATTTTGAGATACTCGACTGTAAACTCAAATTACTAGAACCCAATAATATAATGCTCTGAAATAGGGAAAAATAAGTTAAATTTTTCCTTTTCCTTAAATAATTTGTTATCATGTAGCATATGTTTCTCTTATTAAGTAGATTACTACTCATTTGATCTTAAACTTTCTATCAAAGATCCCAAACAGATCTACCTTGTGATGTATATCCTTACCTTTGCAAGAAGATTATGATTCTATGATGATCCCATTTAACTATTGTTAGGTTATCATCATAATCCATTAAATGTGCAAAATCCACAATCAGTATCCCATAACATCAATATACGTTATATACACTAATTTTATCTACTTGTATCACATGGTAATAGGCAACGTTTACGTCTTTCCCGACTTACATCCCGACTCATATTATCTTGTTACAAGCTAGATGTCTAGAGATATAAACAACACATACAATCAAGATATACCTCTCAAGATGATACAATTACATTAGAATAGTAGGGTCACTTCATACTATCTTATATAAGTAATCAGATATCGCTCAAAAAATCTGAAAAAAATAAATAGAGGGGAATGGGCTAAAGTCTAGTAAGTAACAAATATAAATTAGAATTAGGCTCATATCGCATTTCCAATAATCATCGTATAATCACAACCACAATTCAATATTCATTTCTCACATTAATAATCAATCTTATCTCACATGAATTTGTTAATCGATAACGACCTTTTTTAGATAGTAACTCTATTCCTTTACTTGAAAGGGTATATTTTGTATTCGAATGGTCTATTTTTCTAGTTGACACCTCGATGTATCTAACTGCCAAGAAATTGTTGAAAAATATGATCGTAAACCTTTCCAAAATATATGCTTAACAAATAATACCAATATTTTCTCGGTAAATAGGAATTTGACAACATTTATTCATTTATTTCACAAACGTAGTAGATTTTGTAACATACGGTCTTACTTACTCAATATACACCTTAAGGTACAATACTGCAAAAAAACTGCCTAAAAATAAAATCATTTATTTATCGAAAATATATTCCTCATATCACACTCATTTATTTATCAGTAATGACTATTCCATCGAAATTAATTTATTTACACCTAAGAAGTAACATATTTGTTATCCACCAAGCACATTTACCCAATTAACACTTCAGTCCACAATACTATAGACAAACTACCTGAGAACGAATTCGCTTACCCATCGTAAATATACTCCGAAAACTTAGCGTATCGAATGCACTATAAATCACTATTTTAATCCTTATCAATCTATAATTCCTTATATCTTCGAATTACTTAATCATTCATGATCAAACTTATGTTGTTTTAGGGTTTATAGGGTATTAGTTAAAAGAATACTTCAAAGTACCTCATTTCCCTGAGCCCTAACTCCTTAAATTGCTCAATTCCATTCCATCCACAATTATTCTCATATTTACATGCATGTGCTATGTTTAAACATGACTGCATAAAATCATAGTTTAAATGCCAGGTATAATGATTGAAGCATAAAATTGATATGCATAATATCATTATGCAATGTAAAAGCAATATGCTACATGCATAAATAGTAATGTGTAAAACCAATATGTAGTAGCATAAAACAAATGTATAAACATCATTATTCATCAATCTTTAAAGTATAATTTTTGCTCTTGATCATAAAAAATAATAGTTCTCAATTATAGAAAATAGCTGTTCTTAATCAAATAAAATATTTGAGATAACCACAGATAAAGCACATATAAATTCTATTCGGGTTTATTTAGGAGACAAGGCATATTTCCCTAATGTTCAATTAACAAAAATGTTGACTCATGATAGCTATCCATGGTCAACATCCATTGTAGGATTTCGATAAAACTATATATGATCATAGACTTATCTTAGTGTTAGGGATCCTTTGACACTAGCACGTGTCACTACTTGTGTCTTGATAATGCTTCCCGTTACGAGATGGCCTCGTCAAGCACGCCCTTACTGTAATACTAGCTTCATGCCATATAGGCAGGATTGTTGTTGCTCAGTATACATTGAAGTGCTACATACCATGTGGTATGAGCTATTAAGGTGCCTTTTACTATCTTAAAACAAATCTCTTTAAAACAAGTCATTCAAAACTTAAAATGGTAAGAGGCAATTAATAGCAAATTGCAAGCACTGACAGCAAATAATACATGGAGCATTGTACCACTACCTAAAGGAAAGAAAGCAATTAAATCAAAATGGGTTTATAAGATTAAATACAACCTAAGTGGATCCATTGAATGGTATAAGGCATGTCTTGTTGCAAAGGGATACAACCAAGTGCATGGTCTAGACTACAATGAGATTTTTGCACCAGTTGCTAAATTTTACAATTGTGAAGTGCCTTCTTGCTGTGGCAGCCATAAAGGAATTGGAATTGCATCGACTTGATGTCAATAATGCATTTCTAAATGGTGACTTGGAAGAAGAAGTTTTCATGAAAATTCCACAAATACTTGAAACTTAGGAAAAAAGGCATTGTTTGCAAGCTCCACAAGTCCTTATATGGACTGAAACAAGCCTCTTGCTAATGGTTTAGAAAGTTATCTGAGGCGTTGTTCAAATATGGCTTTCAACAAAGTCTTTTTGATAGTTCCTTATTTACTATGTCTAACAACAAAAGCATGAAGATTGAGTTAGTGTACGTAATGATTTAATTGTTGTAAGCAGTGACAAGAAAAGGTGTGAACAATTTAAATAATATCTCCAAAGTTGTTTTCACATTAAAGATCTAGGCAAGTTGTGATATTTCCTTAGTTTGGAGGTGAAGCAAACTACTAAAGACGTTTATCTCAACCAACAGAACTATGCAAGAGATGTAATAAAAGAATTAGATTTTGAAAATCTCAAAGTTGTTGCAACACCTATTCCTCACTAACATGTCATCTCAAATGAAATGGGTGAGTTGCTAGAAGATGCATTAGTTTATAGAAGACTTGTTGGATGACTTTCCTATCTCACTCTCACATGACCAGACTTAACGTTTAAGGTTCATTTGCTAAGTCAATTTTTACAAAGTCCAAGGCAACCTCACATAGATCTAGCAGGGAGAGTTGTTCGTCATCTTGCCTCAACAACAACAAAGGGTGTTTTCTTTCCTAAGAAAAACCAACTCAAACTACGTATCTACTGTGGTGTAGATTGGAGCAGTTGTCCAACCACAAGACGGTCTATAACAGGTTTTGTCACATTCCTTGGGATTGCCCTAATCACTTAAAAATCTAAGAAGCAAAGTACCATTTCCTTGTCTTTTGCTAAAGTTGAATATAGGGAAATGGCAAAGATGACTAAAGAAAATATATGGTTAGTCAGTTTGTTCACGGATCGAGCTGAACTCAAGCCTGGCACTAGATCATCTCGACTCGACTCGATTACACCCCTAGGAATACATCATAGCTTGCCATAGATGAATATTCTTGTGATTCTTGATAGCCTCCCTTAAGTTGGTGTGTGAGCCTTCCTAAGCCCAATTTCACGCATTAGTGAACAAAAGTGATCAATCCCAAGAGCTTAGTGAAGACATATGCAAGTTGCTAATGGGAAAGCACATACTTCACATTCAGAAGCTTGGTTTGGTATTTGAGACGTACAAAGTGGTAATCTATTTCAATATGTTTGGTCTTTTTTGAATAATAGATTTGGAGGCAATGTGCTACTTGTTTCGTGACAACAAAGCAGCCACACATTGCCTCCAATTCTATTTTTCAAAAAAGGACTGAACATATTGAAGTAGATTACCACTCAAATACCAAACCAAGCTTTTGAATGTGAAGTATGTGCCTTCCTATTAGCAACTTGCAGATGTCTTCACTAAGTTTCTTGGGATTGATTAATTTTGTTAACTTATGCGTGAAATTGGGCTTAGGGAGGCTCACACATCAACTTAAGGGAGGCTATCAAGAATCACGAGAATATTCATCTATGGCAAGCTATAGTGTGTTCCTAAAGGTGTAATTAAGTAGAGTCGAGATGATCTAGTACCAGGCTTGAGTTCAGTTCGACTTAAAAACTTGAGACTTGAAGCTTGGTTTGAGCTCGATCGAGCTTGGTTTTTGAAGCTCGAGCTCGAGTCGACAAAATACTCGAGCCACTCAAGCTCTACTTGATAGACTCGAACTTGATTCGATATGCCCGATCTATCAATTTATAACTATATATTATGAGAGGAAAATCATAAATTAATAATAAAATATTGAAAATATAAATTAAAAAAGTTTGATAAGACTCGCAAGTTGATCGAGCCGAGTATTAAGAAGCTTGAACTCAGCTCAACTCGTTACTCGAGTAGCTCGAGCTCGAGTTTGGCTTGAAAATAAACAAGTTAAACTCAAATAATCATCAAGTCGAACTCGAGTAGCTAAACTCATTTACACCTCTATGTGTTCCTCTCCACAACAACTTGAGGGAGGCTATCAAGAATAAAAAATAAGATATTCTTAAAAAAAAAAAAGATATTCTCGTCCATAAAATCAAGTCTAATTCCTAAGATTAAGCCTTTAAGAAATCAAGAAATAGTTGACTCATTTAATGTAGATACTTGTCATGTATATTATATTCTGTACAAATTATCATTGTGATATACATAGAAAACATTTTCTTTCAGTATCTTTTCAGATTTGTGCCTTTAAAATTGAAGATGACATCTGGGATCCAATCTTGCTGCCACTTCCTCTTCTTGGAATTTACTAATTAACAAAAAGAGATACGTGTGCTATCATGTCTACAATTAGGAGTGTCGTAGAATTGTTTAGTCATTTTTGGTAAATCACAGTATTCTTTGCTCAACAATGGGATGATGAAGAATTATAGTGTCAGAGAGTCTTGTTTGGTTTAATCCACAAAAGGTTGGAGTATTGAAAGTCAGATAAATACCATCTGGGATTAATGTTCCTTCAGTTTCTTTATTAACGATGGAGACTTAATTACTAATTTTTGATGATTTCAATAAAGCTATTGTTTGCTTTAATCCACAAAAGAGAATGCCCTGCAAAATGCAAACAAAAGATTTCTGGCCTTCCAGAACACATCAAAGGCATTGCATATGTTGCGAGCTTTATATTTCCAAAACAAAAGATGGAAGAATGTTAGATTATGGTGTAAATTTTAAGAAAAACCACTACTAATTTCTTCCTCCTAGTTTTAGACACTTTGTCAATCAGAAGTTTGAACGTTTGAATTACTGCCTAAATTAGTGTGTTTAATAATTCTTTCTTGCCTCATCATGTATAGTATCTTCACATATATATACACTATTCCTCTTGAATTAGTAAATGTTAATTGGTTAAAAAGGACTAAAGAAGATACAACCTCCAATTTTCAACAGACTAAAAAAGAAACAACATAGCACATAGCTGACATTCTTAACAAATTTATTCTACAAAGACTTCTCTCTTCCTAGCCAGTGAATAGTGCAAATTTGATCAAGTTAAGCATCATCCAAAATCTAAAACATTCTGACTGAGGATGCACAGCAGGTTTATTATGCCAAAAAGATATGTAAAGTGAAAATAATATTGATTACAATTAAAAAAAAAAAGATGGAAGAAGATGAAACAGAAAGCCCATACATGAACCTCTCTCTAATTAAGACTTCTCAACAAGAAGAGGGTTTAGAACTCTGTGAATAGAGTAGAGGAGGAGCAACATGTAGATAACGACAGTGATGAAGCCAACAATTAATGCTCCCTTTACTTGGTTGCAGTACTTGGCGACTTGGCCACAGATAGGTAGCCAACCTGCGTTAGGATTTCCTTTTTTGCCAACATATGCAATTGCCAAGGCCGCTGAAATGCTCGAGGTAAGCAACATGGTGAAAACCTTGTCAAAACAAGACTGCATTTGTTAGCACTTGTTGTAGCCTAGAAAAAGAATAAGTGTTTAAGAAAAGCTATAATTAAAGAATAATTACCGCATCCAAGGCAACAACTAATCGCCATAGCAGGCTTTCTGAAGGAGGAAACAGAAGTAAAAACCCGTAGATGCTTACAATTGCATTTACAATAACGAAGTACCTATTCAGTCACACGTTGCACATCATATTAATGAAAGAAAACAAAATTTTGATAATATTATCTCTATAGTAGTTGCAGTTTGAACTCACTTAAACGCTGGTGTATCAGAGTATTTTGCTTCAAACGATAATGCCAAAACAGTAGTTCTCTCACGGCTTGAAGCCATTATAATTGCAGCTGCAAGTGTCGTGCCGAAGGCGATAAATCTTAGAAGAAAGGTACAGATTCTCCTGGTTTCAGCCATGGATATGCTACAAAAAAGAAGTTTTGAGTATACTGTAAAAGGAAATGTGGAAATTGTGGAGAAGATTGGAGGTTAGCACACGGGAATGACACTGAGAAAGGGTAAGCTCTGGGGTATATAGGGTGGTAGGAAGGCAGGTGAGTGGTGGTGGACTTGGTACTCATGTTGTATATTTTGTTAGTTGAAATCCTCATCTGTCACTCCCCACCCAGAGAAAAGTTTTTCTACTTTGGCTGCTTTTGTAGATTTTCACTTGCAAGGATATTTGTGGTTAATTGTTATTCTCGTCTTTTGCAAGTCTCTCTTTATTTAGGTTACCGGTGTTTTGTTTCGGCTGCAGACATTATGATCCGTGGATATAAATTGAATGTCGGTTTGAAAAGGAAAGGCTTAGCTCGGGAAAACAGATTGATGCTTTATTTCCTCCCAACAATAGATAGAAATAAAAAACACGTTTTGACAAAGATATCCATTATGTAAACTCTTGTCTGATAATGTACAGATGTTACATGCCAAATTTTTTCATTTTTTATTTTAGAAATTATAGCTGCATATAAATAAGTAGTTTTCTCTAAGGTGACATTATTTCTTGTTGGACACCAAATGTAGGCGATAATGTGTGTGCGAGTATATATATCTGCTGATTGCTAGAAAAATCAAAATGAAATTTGTAGCTTTTTTATATATGTATGACTGTGAGACCGAGATGCATGAATCTATTTGGACTTGGCCCGTAGTTTTTATAATTATTTTTAAAAACTAAAAGGCTTCAGATTCTGAGTCCAGTCCACATAACCATCATGAAACGGGCCAATGTTGGCAAGTCTCTACCCCTGACCCTCACCCTGACGCTGAGTGAGTTTCAATGTGGATATCAGATTCGATTTCTACTTCTGAGTTCTGAATGATAAATTGATGATCACAGATTCACAGAAGTACTGCTACTGCTTGTGACTCTTATCTGCTTATCTGCTTCACTCCAAAATAAAACAGAGATGTAGAGAGGGTTGGAAGTACTGGTAAAGATGTCATTCAGGATTTCTTTATCTTGTGTGTAATAAAATGCCGAAGGTCTAAACTTGTGTGTAATAAATTTCCTAAGTTACAATGGCAGGTGTTCAATTTTCATTCAACGAAAGGTGCTTTTACCTTGGCACCTTGCTCCTCTCTGCATATTTTTTTTTTAAAAAATTGAATCATGATCTTGAATTTAAAGCAAGTTGTAGTGATCTTGCTGCGTGTTTCAATTTTTTCTTCATTTTGATCAATGGAAAAGAATACTCTCTTTTTCTTCTGAACATGAAATGCGTTGAGAAATATGGTGTGAAAATAGACTAATCCTGATGTTTCTTTCATTTGTGATTGATTTGTGAGAGTCTATGGTGATTAAGGTGCTTTAGAAATTCATATTGCAGGTACTACTATAATCCTTTTTCTTCTGCGACTTTCGGGTAAAAAACTTGGTTGGAAAAACATCTAACCAAGGTTAGAAAAGGGTAGATCAGCCAGGCAAGTTATTCAAAGACTCAGGTTTGTTGTTTTAGCCCCACTGTGCTTATGATTTCGTTTTTTCGGATAATTGAAATTTAAATCAAAATCCAAAAAGAAGCGAAACAATTCGGCTACGAGAAGAAACTCTTGTTCTTATGCAAACAGAGTAGAATTGCACGAACTAACGGAAGTTAGTAGTCGACTGTTGTTGAGTTCCAGGCATGCATGTAATGTCCCAGCGTTAAAGTAAGAGTAATAGATAAAATGATTGACAGAAGAATCTTTACGCACCCAAAGTACTTGCAATCTGATTATGATGAGTGGTATTCCAGAAAGCATCGTTTCAACCACTTGGGGAAAAGGAAAGGAAACTAAATCATGCATTTCTTAGTCATCGCAAAGTAAACAATAACAATTCTTAGAATTAAGCCTTAAAGAAGGGTATCTGACTGGTGCGCCCATCTTCGATAGTGTTTCTCACATCAGACTCAATAGTCGTTAGTCCTAACCTCTGTGACCTGATATGGAGCTGACTCGAATTGAACCCTATCTCGCTGTTGCTGTGGGGGAAATTATTGTCATTTTCCTCTCCTCTTACTCTTAGTAGTGGCTTGTTGGTTTATGATTGGAAACCCTTCATTTTATAAGGCTTCTCTTTTGTATACGACGAGGATCGTCCTCATCGGATGTCGCATTAAACCACCCAAGTTGCATATGATGTCCAACGAGAATTACAATTTCATATTTCAAAAAAAAAAAAAACCCAATTTCATCTGTTTTCCAATGAAGACTACAATTTCCTTGGTCGATGCATGCTTGTTAGAAAAATATTAACAGACAAGAAGAATAAATAATTCTGAAGAGTGAATGATCACCTTCCAAATTTTCTTAAAGATTCAAAATTTTTCATCATACAATCTCTTAAACTCTCTCAAACATAAGTATGAAAACTAAGAATAAAAAATTAAGCATAGAAGTCTGCTGTTGTTGCACAAAACAACAATGATGAAATGCTAACATAAGTTGCTTGTTCCTTTTTCACACATGGCACTGAGAGTTATGCAAAAAATAGGAAGTCAGAGAGACACATGGGGTGGTTTCCTGTATAAGCACTCTAACGCTTAACTCAGCAATAGGCTTTTTCTCAGTCTTAGTAAGCAGAAAGTAAAACTTAGAGAATAAGATAATACCTGTCCCCTACTTATAGTGGAATGATTTACCTCTACTACTTTGGTAATTAATGGAGGATAATTTCGTCTTTTTACACACTTGCGGGTCCTTTTTCCTGTGCGTAATAGAGACTTTATCATGCCTCTTGTCCATCTCGACGGGAGAGTGCCTCACGTAGAGCGAGAGAGCATCTTTCACGATGCAGGAGGCTATCACAGGCAAGGGGGGCTATCACAGAAGTTGCGGGAGGCTAGATGCCCTCGTTGCAAGAGACTACCTCCCGTTGTGCAAGCACTGCCACATGACACAATGATATTGTGCCACATGGTTAAACTTCGTGGCTCCTGGGCCTACTGTGCCTTGTTTATTTAATTTGGGCCTTTCCCATATCAATTGCTCTTCACTCTCTTATTGGATTTTTTAATAAGAGTGTATCTATATATATATATATTGGGTATTTGATCATTTTGTTAATTTTTGTCATTTTTTGTATCCTTTCGCAGATACCAGAGCACAGCTCTTCAGGAGGTGTTTTCTTGGTTCACGACTTTTGGAATTCCCTACCACTGCTATATAAGCAGGAGAAGTTACGTAAATCGTATTGAAAATTCTCTAAAGCAACACCCTGCAGCACACCTGCACCCTCTCACCCATGAAACCTGCCGCAAGTCTTCACTCTACCACGTAACCGCCTTTAATTGCAAACGAACACCCTACAGCAAACAATAAGTTTTCCACCTAAAACACTTGCTGCCACTATTTACGTGTCACAGACTCTTAGTCTCCTGCATCTTTTTGCATCCACCCGCAGGCATTAAGCCTACCATATACAAAGTCCCTTCTTTCCTTTTCGCTTAAGTTGTTAATTATGGCCACTCATGGTATAGGTAAATCATTGAGGAAGGGTGTCCCTTCTACGTTAGGCACTGTAGACTTAGAAGAAATTAGCACTAGTTACCCTCTCCCTATACGTTACCGATACAGGCTTCCGACTGATAAAGAACCTTACCCTGACTTAGTTACTAGTGACGTAGTTGTATATAGAGCTTCCATTCTTTTTGGTTTTCGCTTTCCTTTTCCTGAACTGGGGCTAGAGTTTCTTAGGCATAAGAACATCGTTCCGTGTCAACTCCACCCCCATGGTTGGGCCTAATTAGTGGGATTCTCTATAGTATGTCATGAACTAGGCATCACACCCTCCATTTCTCTACTCAATGTATTTTTTAGGGTTCGTGGGTTGGCCGGGTCAATCTCATACTCCCTCCAAAGGGTAACGAAAAGAGCTTTCATAATAAGATTTTTGCAGACTTCTCCAATAAATTACATAGGTTCGAGAGCGAGTGGGTCTTTATTGAGCTTCCAAGGGGTTTGAATATCCCTACTAGATGGAAGAGGGATACAAGCAACCACACCAAGCGCTCTGAAAGATTTTGTTTAGCTTTTTTGAAAGAGCAATATAATGAGTCCATTAACCGTATATGTTCTACCGGGGAGAGGAAATTATTTTCCCTTCTCGCTCTTGAAAATATCACTGCGGCTAGTTGGGGGGTAGGCAGGATCCCCTCTAACACTTCCACTACCTTTACAGACTTACCATTAGGTTTAGCTACTCGTACTTAGAATACTACAGACTTGTCTTTAGCTTCCTTAGCCGAACCGACAAATCCTATAGGTCATTTAGTTAGAGACTCTTCCTCACACTTGGATGATGAAGAGGATGAGTCATCTGAGGCCACAAGTACTAGCAATTCATCCAGAGAAGATTTAGAGTGGAACCAAGACGACACCTTTGGGAGTCCTTTCTACGATCTTCCGACGGATGAAAGTTTAGCCAATATAAGTGATCTTGATGCATATTTAGGTTTTTAGCAGTAATCTTATTTTTGCACATGTAATAAATGCTCTCGACATGATATGCTGACACCTTTTTTCTTATTGCGTAGGTATGGGCTTCTAAGATGCCATTCGTAAGAGAAGGGCGATTGTATCATCTTCTAGGGTCCCTCCTGATGCTCCTCCTACCCAAAAGCAACCTCGTGTTGATGCATCCACTTCAGAGCATCCTCATGTTCCTACTCCTCCTCCCACTATAGGTGAAGCTGATCGTTTCATGCTAGAAGTTGAACGTGGAAAGGAGAGGAGGTTTATTATCTGTGACTATTTCGCACCTAGTTTGGAGGGTCACGAAAATTTGAGGTCCCAAAGAAGCGAGTTTTCTCCCTAAGAAGGTGACCCCGACCTTCCGAGAGACAAGCATGTTCTTCGCAAGCCTCGCCAAAAGAATAAAAAAAGGCTATATGTTGAAGATGCAATGGTTGTGAGCTCTATTTTGCCAAAGATGGCACAACCTATGCTTAAATGCTATCAAGTGGATGGAGGCAAGCTAGTCGATGAAGATGACTTTCAGACCTACCCTAACATCAATGACAATGATAGTATCGAAGATGCTAGGGTAACTTCTCGTCTAGCTTGGAGCACTATCCTTCCTCAAGGCGAGAAGGCGATTTTCAAAGGTCTCTCTACTGGCGAAGACAGTTCAGACTATTTTTTCATGAAGGTAAAAGGCTTCAACTTCTACTCGAGCACATATATTTTATTATTTTTTGCTCCTTATTTTTGAGTATTTTTCTCATTTTGCTAGGCTGCATAGCAGGTAGTAGCTATAAATGCCCAGCACAGGGCCTATCAGGAGTGAACTGAGAAAGAGCTATAGCAACTTAGGGCTAATAACATGGGGCTTTGGAACGAGGTCCAGCAGCTTCGCTCACTTCCTAATAGGGTGGATGAGTTGAAGAGGGAAAATGAGAACTTAAGATCTCAAATAGCGGACCTTCAATTTAAGCTGGATAATGAGCAGGTGAAGACTTGTTCCTTGAAGGGGTATAAGGAGGCTTATGAAAAAGCCATGGACGACTTACGACTTACTCGAACTCAATGAGATGAAGCCTTTGAACAAGTGCAAAGTTTGCAAGATCGGCAAAGAGAGGTAGAGACCAATTGCGAGCGTATCCAGGCTGAGGCTATTTGGGAATATCGTCTCTCCCAGGATTGCTTCGAGAAGAAGCAAATATACTTAATGAGCTTTGTGAAATACAGTTTTTATCTCACCCCTGCGTGGCTAGAAAAAGAGAGGCTTGGCTAGACGTTCTCGGAGCTTAAATGTTTTGATGAGGTTGAGTTGTACGAGCCATCCCCTTGGATTGAATACAAACCAAATTCTGAGAAGCTCAAAGACTACTTGGAGAGAAGGGCTAAGGACAACTTGGAAAACCTTAGCGGCCTTTGGCCTCCTCGTCAGCTACGTGGACAACCAGAGCCTATTGAGGCTTTAGAGGGTCTCGACAGTGAGGACTTGCAATTTTCTGATTCAACTACTGTCAAGCCTGTGCTAGATCTTGTAGCTGTCAAAATCGTAAGGCCTCTTGGTAATGTCCAACCTGTTGATGTTGCTGCTCTTGAAGGTCCAACTGAAAGCACGACTTCCCTACCTCCTCATGATTCTGCCTCTGTAGCTGGATAGTCGAGATAACTTTTTTCTTCTTTTTATGTAATTTTTTGTTTTTTGACGGTTGTAAATCATTCATTTGTTTTTAGAAATTTTACAATTGTAAATCATTCTTTTACTTTTAGTAAAAGTTGGTAATGATTTCTTTTGCAGTTTTTCTTTTCTTTTACTATTTTACTTTTTATGCATGCTCATGATTTTGTGATGGATTATTGAAACACAGTTGTAATATGTATACCTTGCCAACATGTTAGTGTATCATGTGATCATATCTGATAAGACTATAATTCATAACCGCAATGTTGCATAGCATGCTAACGTATTAAAATGTTACAAAGCCAAAGCATATCCATTGATAAAATTGCAACACATATCCAAATTGTAACATAACTTGTAACATACCATACCATATGCTTCCCAGTTCTTCTTGCAAAGTAGTATCATTTCTTCTAAAGAAGAACTCTTGCTCAGGTATTGTGCCAGTCTCACACATTTTTTTCTTAGGGACTTATTTAGTTTGCCCGTCTCTAGCATTTTTTCACTTAGGGACCTTTTAGTTTGCCTATCTCATGCATTTTTTCACTTAGGGACTTTTTAGTTTGCCCATCTCACACATTTTTCGCTCAGGGACTTTTTTAGTTTGCTCGTCTTGCATATTTTTTTGCTTAGGGACCTTTTTAGTCGCGTCCAACTTTTGCCCCTTTTATTTTTGTTCCTGTAATACATATATCATTCAAACAAGATTATCAGTACAAAACGCATAAATATATAAAAAAACTGGCCCTTTTATTCTCATTGAACAAATAACATCATACAAGACAAGTAATAAAGTAACTATAAAAGATTAAGAAAGCAATAACATAAAACTTTTACTGTGAGTACAACTTTAAATGATTAACATTCTAAGCCTTTGAAATCCTTTTTCCTTGCAAAGTCTCTAAAGTGCATGTACTTGGTCTAATCATTGTCCTGATTCTATAAGGTCCTTCCTAATTTGCTCAGACCTTACCATCTTCCTTGTACGCATGTGAGACCCGATTCTACTGTATTGTACGTGTAATATGTAATTAATTATTAAGAGAAAATTAATGTGCTAAGTGATTAATAGTAAAGGTGTAATGTAGGCCCCATTTATTTTTAATGTGTTCAGATGGGCTCAAGACTGATAATAAAGTGTACAGTGGAGTAATAAATATAATATGATGAATTTGAGGTTTAAAATCATTGAATTATATTATTATGAATTATTTTGAATTATTTTGTGAAGATGGGAAACAAATTGGAAAACAACGATTACGTCTCGAGGGCATTTTTGTAAATTATGCCTAAACTAAAATGAGTTGGGACGAAGTAAAAATACCATGATATTCTAAATAAAAAGGAGAATAAGATAGTGTCAAGAGATTTATCGAAACATTGGTGAAGTGAGAGAAATTCACTGGCGGGTCACGAGGGTAAAATCGTAATTTCTCACTATCCGTGCACTACACGTCGATGAAGCCAATTCCAATCATCAAGATACATTAAATATGACTATTTGGAAGTGGAATCCAAAATTTTGGAATCCAATTACACAGTTTTTACGATTACGGAAGTTAAAGGCAAAATTGTCCGAAATTTACATAACCAAGGGCAAAATGGTAATTTTGCCCCTTCTAGAAACATCATCACACTTCAGCCATAAGTGCAGGACACTGTTTAGTTTCTCCTTCATTTGGCTTGCATGACAAAGAAGAAAGAAAAGAAGAGAAAGAAAAGAAAAAGAAAAGTCAACAAAATCAACTAAAACTTGACTTTCTCACCAAACCCATTACTAGAAAAATATTCTACACAATTTCCTCTCTCCATTGACACCAATATCTCATCAAATAAAGAAAAAAACAAGGAGAAAAGAGAGCGAAGAGGTTTCAGCTAAAGGTAAGAAATTACAAATTTTAAAGTTTCAATTTATTTCAAAGTTGTGTTTTGACTAAATCAAAGGTGTAAATTATGAATATACCATTGGATTTGATTTTTGTTGACTAAACAAAAATCCACCGTGAAAGGGGATTTCGGTGTGCTTGAGAACTCATGGAATCAGAGTAAATCCTTGCATAAAAATGGTAGAAAATGAGACAATAAACATGGATTTATTATTTGGTAGCATTGGATTTAAGAAAATCATTAAGTTGGATTCATGGGAGCATTCGGCCAAGGGTTTTGGACATCCTAAGATTTTGCATTTCATGGTTTTGTATGTCAAATTACTGTAGAAATTAAGAGAAAAAGACTGGTGAAATCGGAGCTAAAACGGAGAAGTTATGTTTTACTACCGATGTAATTTACACTAGTTAGGCATAGATAGTATCTTATGTGGTTGCATTTAGTGAAAATTAATAGCTTAAAAATAAGAGGAAAATTAATGAAAATTTATGGTGAAATTGTTTTGCAGCTGGGAGCATTGGATTTTGTGCGGTGCTATCGAAAGGGTCGGTAATATAAGACACGTAAAAGATGAGTGTGTAAGCCGTAGGAATATAGTGAATGCATGATGTTGATAAGTATAATTTTATGAAATTATTGGGTGCTGAATTGCCTTTAAAATCATGCAAATATGTGATTTACGACTGACAAAAATATTGTGTTTAAGTGCAGGAGGTTAGAGTAATCTCAGCTATTATGCTGCTGAAAACTCCTCCAAAATTTTTAAAATATCATGAAATATTTTATGAGCATACAATGAGTGAAATTGTGTATTTTGGAGCTTATTTCTAATATTTTTCATAAATTGGAATTTTACTGAAAAATATTATTTAAATATTCGTGTAATTAAATTTTATTAAAGTGAGATGTCAAATACGTTCTTTGAAATATTTCACAATTATTTAGAACGTTTACAAATTTTCTCACTAAGACATGAATATTTTATTGACTGTTTTTACTGTACTGTTAAATGTGAATTTAAATACCTTTTGGAATTTTATTAAATTTTAAATGATATTTGTTTAACTTCCTTAAAAGTATTTTCACTATAAATGAAATGTTTAGAGACTGTTAGGCCCCATATCATACTCACGTATTAATGTACTGTACGATACTATTACTGTGGCTGATAGACCTGCCAAGTTATCAGCAATCCTAAGGACACTTGGCAAGTGTACTCTGAGGACACCTATAGACTATGGTCATAGATCTTACTGTTTACTATTACTGTTCCCTATGGGGATTATAGCATGATATATCGAGGGTGATGCCTAGTCTCCACCTACTGTTTACTGTTACTAAACTGTGAAATACCGTTTACTGTTTTTACTGAACTGTGAAATACTGTTTACTGTTTATAGAACTTTACTAAATTGTTACTGTTTATCGAATCAAAACTGTTTTATGGAAATTATTATTGGTTTTGGAAACTTTATTGCACCGTTACTGTTTTATGAAATTCAAGTGCTTACTGTACTGAACTGTTTCTACACCGTTTACTAAACTGTTACAGTACCAATATTGAACTGTTTTACTGTTACTGCAAAGAGTACTGTATCGAACTGTTATTGAAGTGTTTTACAAAACTGTTAATGTTCAAAATGAACATTTTATTGTCTTTAAACCTATATGGTTTACTGAAACCACTACCATCTACTGAACTGTGATTTACTGTCAACTGGTTACTGAACCGTACTAAGTTATACTGTTTATTGAAGTGAAAATAATTATGACATTATTATTGGTTTTTGAAAGAATTATTGAACTGTTACTGTGATGTGAAATTGAACTATTTACTGTACTAAACTGTTTCTTCACCGTTTACTGAAGTGCTTGATCGTACTGTTACCACTATTCAAACTCAACTGTTTACTGTACTGTCGCTGTCACGTGTTTTAAAGTGTTACTGAAGTGATAAAATTAAACGGTTTATTTACCATTTATTTATTGAAAATTTCATTAAATTGTTTATAACAATAATTTATTGATTACTCCCTATATTCGCTTCTAGGATTCCAAGACAAGACAGGTATTTCAAAATACCTTCCATGCTCCATCCGTTTGCCTGGTCGATTATAGTATCCTTCCGTTTACTGTGCCTAGTGAACTATTAGGAAAATAATGTTTACTAGCATATAGATTTCATTATATCAGTCTTACATACGATTCCTTTACTGAGCACATTTCGCTCACTCCTTTATTTTTCATTCCACAGGATATTATAAATGATTAAAAAAGGGTATACATTAGAGGATATCGGCTGAATCTGGTTTACCAAGACTGCTTTGTGTCAACCCGAGAGGTATTCGTATTTTCTTTTATACATTCAGGTATATTGTACAGTACTACTTAAATCGTAAAATAGGAACAAGGGATGTAAAGTGTAAGGAATATTGTAAATTACATAATCCAAATTTATTAATTTAAATAAATGTTTACTATTTATCATTGTTACTGTTCAAGTGTTAAAGACATCACAGACAACCCAATCATAATTTATGTATGAAATGTGTTATTTACTGTACATTTGGACTGTTAACTCAAGCGTTATAGTATCCAGCTATTCTTTGTTGGTAGGCAGCCAATCTTATCCTTTCCCTATCCCTTAGCTCATCAATTGATAAGGGTCATACTAAAAGTCATTAGGCTTTGATATAAGTTAGGCTAAAGAATATTGGGCCTAATGGTAATTTAAGCCTAAGAGGAAAAAGGACTCAGAAAAGCCATGAAAGATCAACTAGGTTAGCATTTAAGCTATGGGTCTTAACCGTATTTACGTGCCAAATAACCTCTACAAATAAGTCACAGGCATCATTTTTAGACCCTAATCTCTATTTACTTATGAAAAACCCTACCTAAATCCGATTTTATTTAAGCATCGGAGAGCGCGCGCAAGGGAAAGCCCCTCTGATAGTTTTCTTTTTTGTGGAGCTCTTGAAGACAAGTGAACACGCAGATCGAGATTCATACGTCATCATTGTTGTGAATAGGCAACAAAATCTGCATATTTATAATGCTCAATAAACACTGTGAGTGGACAGTTTAAGATCCGTTATTCAATTTTCTTATGCAATAATTAAAACACAACAGATATTCAACAACTAATCATGTGTACCCGTTTGAAACAAATATCAATGAAAGTGAAAGCATAAAGAAACATAATCACTAGGACTATGAT
Source organism: Heritiera littoralis (assembly GCA_031772115.1). Classification (NCBI taxonomy): domain Eukaryota; kingdom Viridiplantae; phylum Streptophyta; class Magnoliopsida; order Malvales; family Malvaceae; genus Heritiera; species Heritiera littoralis. The sequence continues at coordinate 1,839,458 of JAPDPK010000100.1, read as the reverse complement.
TAGGTAAATCTTCCTCTTCTACTTCTCTCAATGGGCAGATACCAATACGTTAAGAAGTGAAGAGGGGACCTAGCTTTATATTTGTAATTAAACCTAATAGTCCCTTTATCAAAGACTTTTAAGTTTTAGGCTTACACAATCACCGCACCATACTGACCCAATAAGATGCGCAAAAGCCCATACTTGCTGATTTTAATTAACTATTTAGGCTTACTTGCATATTTTCAAACCAGGACTAAATTATATCAACTTGTTTCATTAAAACACAAAACTACCTATTAATAGCAGTCCACCCATTGAAAATTTCTAACATTCTCCCACTTGGCCAATATTAATTGAGGTTTTCAACTTTATGAAAATTTATTTTTATAAAATAAGACTCCAAGCTGATTAACTTTATTTATTTTTTGATGAGGCCACGATTTGAAAACACTTTAGTCCTTAGAAACAACATCTTAATGATCCTGTTCAACATGACCAATCAATAACAAATCATGGCGGCAATTGTGTCCTTTATTGACACAAGACCAATCCATAGTTACAAATACTAGTGACCACATCAACAATGGATCTCAGTATAGCTGTGCAGCAAGAAAATAACACCTAACAGTGATCAAATGTGTTACTTTCATTGTCAATCCTCTGATTTCTCCTTAACTTGTTGAGAAATTGGATTTCTCCTTAACTCGCTGAGAAATCTATTTGGCAATCAGATGTGCTGGTAGGTCTCTTTGTTCTCAAGGTTATAAAGTGGTATCACTTACCGAGAAATACCCCCATTGACGCAAAGTTAATTTCACAATTTTTTCAAATGTACATGTATAAAACAATCAACATGATAAAACAAGATATAAACCAATGATAATCATCAACTGACATTTTAATTGAAATATCGCATAAGTATTGTAAACATGAAGTGGTTTCAACATAGCATGATGTATAACATGAGAGTTCAACAACAAGTAACACACTCCTACTAAACCAATACATCAAAAAAACCTCAAAACACCAATGTCCCTTTAACTTGCAGTAGCTTATGGATATTTTCCAAGTCAAACTATACCTAATAAGTAATTTTAAAATATCTAATGATGCATTTCACCAAGAAACCTAAAACAATAGTGGTTTCAAATAACAAATCACAATGCATCCATCATCAACATGAAAATATCAAAATTTTCACACAGAAAAAACATATCATCATCAAATCACAATGACTCCCACTAATCCAGTGAATCACAAACATGCTTCAATAGTTTTTAAATGATGAGCAAGAAGCATAATAATAAATGCAGTCACAACAAAGTCATGTAGTCTATCCTCATTACAAATGTGATGACTACTAATATTCTTGGACTTCATGCTATCACTTAAATAAATCAATTATAAAATTACTAATATGTTACAAAATTTTCTTATTCATGTGTTTACACAACATGTTCTTTTAAGCATGTGCCAAATAATAGCCTAAGTGCTTCCACTAACCTTAATACATATGATATCTCCAAAGAAATGATTTTAAAGCATTTATGAGTTCTCACTACTTTCCAAAACATGTGAATTCTCACTGATTTTTACTTTCTATAAATGAATACTTTTTGATTCAATAAAATACAATATAATCAAAACCTTTATACTATCCTTTCTTGTAACTTTAAAAGGTCTATTCATAATATTATTCAAAATAAAGAAGGAAAACTATTACAATTCTTATTTTCTCTTAAGAAATTAGTTTAGGTAATTTATAAATATAAATAGTATAAACCTTGACAAAATAGGGAAAGATTAACAAGGAATTACAAAAATAAACATAAAACAAATAATTTACTTATTTATGTAAAATGAATTTCTTCAAAACTCTCACATGTGCAATAAGTGTAAAATAATATTCTTTCTCCCATGTGTGAGTTCCTTAAAAAGAATTAATTAATGTTTGTGAAAACACATTGTCAAAAAATAACAACAATATGCCTTAAAAAAATGATAATTGTGCTAAGTTTGATAATTTTAGCTAAAATACTAAAATCAATAACTTAATTGAGAGTTAAACAACCAATAAAAATATTTATCAAAATGAAATTATATTTCAAGAACTCTCAGTTTTACACAAAACATTACCACTATGAGATACATATCAAGTTTAAAATGAAATATATATATATATATATATATATATATATCCTTATGTGGAAGCTATCTTAAGGCACAACATGTAAAATGTCAGTTCTAAGATCTAATAAAGTGACTAATATCCAAGAACTTATCAATTATGGCAGATACTAAACTATGACGACAATTATTCAAATAAACTCAAACTGAGTACAAAGACCAATCAATTGTCAAAATAGATCATCACATTAATCAACTTAATTTATTTTTCAGTCTTATCAATAATAACTAAAGTATTTTAAAGACAAATTTATATTAGGTAAACTCAATATTTAGAAAACATGTTATACCTTAGTGTTCTCAATTTAAACAATTATGAATATAAAGACTTTCAAAAATTTATCCCCTTTCGGTAGATAAATTTTCTAGGTCCATGTATCTATAATTTCACAATTATAATTCACAATTATCTCTAAATTAAAAATACATGACCACCCCATTTGGGCAAGTAGTCACATGTAGTAACTTAGAGACAATCCCATAACAACAAAAGAAATTTCACAATCATTATAGCTTAATTAATTTTCTTTTGTCCATTTATATTTGTGATCACTCCAAGTGAGATACTAATCTCAGTGTACCTCCATATATCACTTAACAACATAAATTGCCTAATATAAAACTTACACACATTGGAGAACTTTGAAATCATGTTCTATAATCATTTTATCAATAAACAATGCCATATGACCAAGTAAATTATCTTAACAATTAATAACATTTTCACTATGGCATCAAAATCTTTTAATCATAACTTCAAGAAATATCAAAATTAACATTGATTAATCCACATACTTTATACTAACATGAGATTTTACAAATTTCATTAACTTCATACCATAAATCTCAACATAATGGCATATAACGAAAGTCAATAAAATACAACAATCATATGCACATAAAAATATATTATGGTATAATGCAAGCTCATATTCAAAATAATATTATAGGAAATACAATATTTTTAATATCACCAAACATGAGTTCTGACATAAACCTTTAAGGCAGATTAATCTTGCAAGCCTCAACAACAATGCATCTCAGTCAAAACTTTAACTTTAATAACTTAAATTTGCAAAACTAACCTTTTTACTTACATCCAAGGACTAAAACCTTTACTCATATATTTTATTATCACTACTTAATTGTTATTTATTGCCCAAGATTCTATAGTGATTGTCATAACATATTAAGCTTTGGAAAACCTAATAGCTAGACACAAAACTATGGAGTCGCCACCAACCATTCTAACCTAGGTGTGATTAGTCACCTATTCAAACAAAGGACAAGGCTTGGTCTACATTAAAAGTTCTAAGTTTGGGAGTACGGTTACGTGTGAGGAAGGATTAGCACCCTCACAACGCCCATCCTAAAATGGTACCAAATAATCTAAGGTTATCCTAATTTTGCCTTTTACTTTAATTTCGATATGATTAAATATTGAAAAATCCTTTAAGTCTCCTCCATCAAGCTGGTTGGACAACTTAAAAGTTTGTCTCACTTCAAGAGTATTCAAGTAGGACCAATCGCCTTTCTTGAAGAGGCTCCGTCGTCAGATGATTTAAGTACATTATGTAAACCCTATCTTGACTCCTACTCGAACTTCTATTTATTATTTTATCTTATTTTATTCTATTATTATTTTTATATAAATTATTATTTCACATATTTTATATATTTAAATAAACATGAATTATTTTATATTGAAAATTCTCTAAAGACCTTCCATCAAGCTGGTAAGACCTTAAAAAAATTTTCTCACCTTAGGAATTTTTAAAGAAACTACTCAAGTGCAATTCCCTTTAAATTCCATCCTCAGAATAATTCACATCTATTAAAATATTTAATTTAATTTCTATTTATTTTAATTCTTTTCTAATTTTTATTCTAACTAATTAATTTGATTTTTATTATTTATTATTTATTATTTATTATAATGAACTTAATTTTAATTTACTATTTTTTATCTAATTTAATTTTTTATTTTTATAATTAAATTGATTTATTAAATATTGGAAATATCTCTTAGATCTTCCATCAAGCTGGTAAAACCTAAAAGAAACCTCCTCACCTCAAGATATCTAAAAGTGCTACTCGAGCGCAGTCCTTTTAGAATTCTATCGTCGGAATATTTGTAGTTGTATTATTTTATTCTATTTTGTTTCTAAATATATTAATTTTTATGACTCTTAATTTCTAATTTGATTATTAATTTTTTAATTGCAATTAATTTAAATTAATTCTTATTTGAATTTTTAATAAATTTGAGTTTTAAATATCGAAATAACTTTTTAGATCTTCCATCAAGCTGGTAAGACTTAGAAAGGACCTCCTCACCTCAAGATATCTAAAAGTACTACTCAAGCGCAGAACCTTTAAAATTCCATCGTCAGAATCATATTTATTCAAATTTAACATAATTTTATTTAATTTTATTTCTATTTATTCTTATTTGCATTTTTTCTAATTTAATTTATTTTTCTATTATTTTATTTATCTAATATCTATCATGCTAACATATAAAATACAAATTAAACTAACCAAATATATCAAATACACAAATTATTTATTCAATATATATATTAATCAGATTAATTAAATCATGCAAAATCAATCATATCATACAGGTCATGCAAATAAATCTTTATAAATTAGTTCATATTAAATTAAGCCAAGTCATGTTATATTAATTAAATCATGTTAATTAAATTAATTAATCCTAAAAATATATTTAAGCAAAATATCTACTGCAAATTAAACAAAACATCTACTACAAATTAAGTCCAATCATACAAATTATGTTTTAAAATCATGCTAATTTGGATTATTTAAGTTTCAATTTATTTAATCAAATATCACCTAAGTAGTTAATATCTAATTAATATAATATAATTAAAAACACCTTTTTACTTACCTTTATTTTCCAACGTCTCTTCTTTCTTTTCTTGTCTCTTGTTTTGCAACTTCCACTAATAGCTGTCAATATTTCCTTGCTCTTCTACGTTGAACACCACAAGCTAGTTTCTTTCTTTGTTTTCTTGTTTCACGTTCTTTCTTTTGGATCTCTGTCATTCACGTTGCTTTCATGTCGCTAAACCAGCAACTCACCTGTACAGGAGTAGGACTTGGTAAAAAACGCGTGCCATCACGTCCAAAGCCGATTGTCAATTCAAATCGGGAACGTTTTAGATTGCTTTTGCTATCGTCACTCTAGCGGTTTGCACTGGTTCAACAGCAAACGGTTCTACTGCTCTCACTCTTTCAATGGTCGGTCTTCCTTCGACGGTAACAAGGAATAAGCTTTGGTACAGCAGGGACCCAGAGAGCCTGGCCACAGGTGCGGGGAAGATGGCTTTGAGCTGCAGCGGCATGGTCGAGTGATCGTGATGCGGGTTAGGGTAGCCGCACTCGTTGCAGCAGCGATGGAGAGGCAGCCTACTGTGGCAGGGAATGATAGTGGTTTTTCCTCCCAAGCCGAAGCGTGGCTTCAAAATGCAAGAACGGACGGTGGTGTAGCAAGTGCAAAACGTGCGAGGCAACAAAGAACAAAGCAGTACAGGCAGTGGTGCGGCAAGGTGGAACGGAAATAGGAGAGAGAGAGGGTGATGATGATCGGTGGTCAAGGTGCCAAGTTTGAAGTGTGCTAGTGCAGTAGTAGCAAAGATGGAGGTGACGGTGTACAGTAGAAATCCAAGATCGGACAGTAATGGAACAAGGCAGAGGCGGCACGGGTTTTCATGAGAATTGGACCCAACTTAGGGTTTTTCCTCCTCCCTTTAACAGGGTCGGCTCCCCTTTTTTATTTAATTTTCCTTTCTTTTTTTTGATACGGGTATTAAACCAATTTTATTTCCTTTCCGTCCATGCACCAATTTGAGTTTGACTTGTATCTTTATTGATTCTCACTTAATTCACTCATTGATTTTGATTCTCTTTCTAAAATTTTCAAATTTTTGACTTTGCCTTTGTTTTAAGATTCTGATTTTTTTTTTTAAGTTTCCCTTCTTTGATCACTTTATTTTTGTTATTTTTTTTCTATTTTTATTTTCTTTTCATTTTTATTTTTTTAATAATAAACAAGATAGTAATACAAAAATTAGATTCATCTTTTAATTATCAAACCCAATAGGCCCAATAACATTAAAAGACCCCGGACAAAATGGGGTGTCTACAGTTGCCCCTCTTTGTACATTTGCTATGAAATAGTAATTGTGCAAAAACATAGACATCCATTTTGTCCGTATCCATTTTATTATTTTTTCCTTTCTTTTCAAAATTTTTATTTTTATTTTTTTTTGTTCCTTTTTTTTTCTTTTTTGTGGATATTTACTCATTCTACAAGAAATTAATTTTCATCATGAAAATGCTCCTTCCACCAGGAAGGTCCTGAAACTTTAAATTTTCTCATATCTTAAATGCTCCTTCGACTAGGAAGGCCCTAAAACTTTAAATTGTCTCGTATCTTAAATGCTCCTTCGACTAGGAAGGACCTGAAACTTTAAATTTTCTCATCTTTAAAATGCTCCTTCAACTAGGAAGGCCCAGAAACTTTTAAAATTTCTCATTTGAAAGTGCTCCTTCGACTAGGAAGGCCTTGAAACTTTAAATTTTCTCATCTAAAATGCTCCTTTGACTAGGAAGGCCCTGAAACTTTAAATTTCTCATCTCCAAAATGCTCCTTCGACTAGGAAGGCACTAAAACTTTAAATTTCTCATCTCTAAAATGCTCATTCGACTAGGAAGGCCCTGAAACTTTAAATTTTCTTTTCTAAAATGCTCCTTCGACTAGGAAGGCCCTGAAACGTTAAATTTTCTCATCTAAAATGCTCCTTCGACTAGGAAGGCCCTGAACCTTTTAAATTTTCTCGTCTCCAAAATGCTCCTTCGACTAGGAAGGCCCTGAAACTTTAAATTTTCTCATCTCTTAAATGCTCCTTCGACTAGGAAGGCCCTGAAACTTTAAATTTTCTCATCTCCAAAATGCTCCTTCGACTAGGAAGGCCCTGAAACTCTAAATTTTCTCATCTACAAAATGCTCCTTCGACTAGGAAGGCCCTGAAACTTTAAATTTTCTTATCTTTAAAAACGCTCAATTATGCCCGAAGGTCTTATAAATTTACCCGGAGGTTTTAATGAATCATGCTCGGAGGTCTTACAAGTTGTACTCGGAGGTTCTAATGAATCATGCCTAGAGATCTTATAGATTGTACCCGGAGGTTCTAATGAATCATGCCTGGAGGTCTTAATGAATCATGCCCGGAGGTTTTGATCTTATCTCATCATTTCAATTCTATCTTCTAGATCATCTTATCATTCCAGTTTCTTCTTTTTGTTATTTTCTATCACATTTTTTTCATCTCATCACATCTTTCAATCCCTTTTTCATTATCCCATCATATCCATACCTTTTTAGTTTCCTCCAAATTTTTAACATTTTTTTTTCTAAACTTCATACCTTTTTCGTCACATCTTATTCCTAATTCTTCTCACATTTTCTGATTTTCTTTTTCTCTTTTTTTTTTAAATTCTCAAAATTTTAGTCATCTAATCTTTCAAAACTTTTTATCCTATTGTCTTAACAAACAGTTCAAAAAAAAATTTTGGTGTAAAAATGCATATAATGAAATGTCATGTATGTCATGAATGCAATGCAAATGACAAATAATGCCTTACCAAGTCACATCATCAATCTACCATATTCCTTTCTTCAAAAATTTGTCATCCTTTAATCTTCTCTCTGCCTTATCATTCAATCTTTCAATGCCTCATCATTCTTCTTTCTTCAAATTTAGCAATCCTAAAATCATTTGCCCTATCATCATCGTTCATTCAATCTTCTTCTTGCCCCACAATTCTTCTTTCTTTAAATTTAGCAATCTTCACTCATTCAGTCTTCTCATTGCCCCATCATCATTATTCATTTAGTTTTCTTCTTACCCCACAATTCTTATCAACTTAAAATTCATCAATCCAAATCATAACAACAAAATCATCCCAAACTATTCACAAGAACACTTCACCACTTCTCATATCTTCAAGAAAATTCATGCTCTCAAATCAACCAAAGATTGCCCCAAGAATAGTCTTAAAACACCATCAACACACTTGATTTCTTTAAGACAAGAACTTGCCCCCATAAAATCGCAAAACTCTCATTTTTCACTTCTTCAAGTTTCTTTCTTTGAAAATAGAAAATTGCCCCACATAATAATTTTTCAAGATAAAAACATTTGACATTTAACTCTCTTAAAAATTGGTGATTACTATCGAGAACAAATAGAATGAGTCATAACTTGGTCTAGCTGAATAAGTGTACTGATTTGTTGCATCAAGGATGTTTAGTTATCAAGAAAGGTTCTATTGATCAATGTCTCTTCATCTAGGCTCACAAATGAAACAAATTCCTTGAAAATCAAAATTCCTTTTGTAAAAGTAACTTTCACAGAACACAATCCATTTTAGCACTCTTTTAATTTGTTGATATGTGGACTTTAACAAATGTCAAGACTAGCTGTGATGGCTCAAATTTCTGGGCAAGGATTCCAAAGATACAAATCTCAAGTCAAAATTTCAAGGTGATGGTTTTTGAATTTCTCAAAAGGTCTTGACTGAAAGCATCACTTTTCTGGTTTTTCTTCTTTATGGTTATTGCCTTAGCGTAGTCACAAACAATGGCCTTGAATTGTTTCAAATTTGCTCTAGACTGCCCTTTCATGGGTTTTCACCCTAGAGCTTCATTCTCTTTTTTCTTCTTCTTTTTTTTTATTGATTATTCTACCATGCATTTGAGAATTCAAATTTCATTCCAAACTAAATAACGATGATGGTTTCTCAAAGAAAAGCTTTTCAATACAAGCATCTCTATTTGATCAAAATGGACTTTTAAGCACGTACCGTAGGCCAAGGTTTAGGGTTTTCAAAGAATGGATAAATAGGCCCAAAATAAGTGTTTTCAAGGTTTATCGAACCAAGGATCATTTCTTCGATTGTGAACATCTGTCCTTCCCACTCTTTGAAGCATTTTTTCTTTTCTTTTCTTTTCTAATCTTTTATTCTCATTCATTTCTTCTTTTCCATCCCTTTTTTTTTGCATCTACCATTTTTATATTTTTTCATTTTCTTGTTTTTTTCATATTGATTTCCAACTTCACATATCCTTCTTCTCACATTTGCCCCCTAACATAGGGTATCATTTTCTTGTATTTGACATAAGATCAATCACTAATGCTTCTAAAAACTCCTCTTATGTATTTGCTTCTCCAATGTGGAGGGTGATCCTTGGTCAAGGTTTATTTAGAAAGAAATCAATAAGCTCAAAAGGGGTAACAAGGGGATGATTTCATTTCAGTAATAGGAATATGAAAGATGGCCATCTGTCATATCAAATATTGACACTTCTATTGAAAACCAATCCTCAAGATGAAAATTTGGCTTTGCTTGTGAAATCATTTGAATATCCCTCATGCATGGTTTCACAGTAAATTTTTTTCTTCTTTTCTTTTCTTTTTTTTTTTACTTCCTTTTTTCTTCACTTTTTTTTTTACAACTCATGCCTAGAATGTATCAGCTCAACTTATGAAGGCCTTATGCAATGATTTTCATTATCATGGTTTAAAATAGGAAAAAAGATATCAATCAAATTAAGAATGGTCATTAAAAGATGTTGAGGTTATCAAAAACTTGGCTCTTTCAATCATTTTGCCCCAAGGTGTAGCGAAGGATGACTTGAGTCAGAGAGTTCAAGTTATGAGAAAGAATTTTTGGTTGATGTGTTTGGGACTCTTAGCTTGGCCTTAACATCTATCAAATTTCCAAATACAAAGTCCTTAAGAGAATGCTTCATGAATTGGTTCTTCAAAACAATTCAAAAAATTTTGCAAATTCATCAAACATTTCATTGCTCATTGCTTTAACGAAGATCATTGACTTCAAAAGTTTACCATGGTAAGCAAAAATGAATGGATTTCAAGCTTGTGTTTCTTTATGGATTCCAAGTTTTCACTGAATCGGAAAGTATAGTGGAAATGTAATGACTAGGTCTATTCATTTCAATAAAAATCACCAATGTTTTCAAAATCATTTTATTTCATCTACTTGGAAAGAAAAATATGGAAAGCTTTCAAAACAACTTGATGAAAATTTCAAGAATCCTAAGAACATCTCACATCCACAAATTACATATAGGAAACTTGGCCTATGGAGGAGTAGACTTCCATTGTTCAATAAGCTCTTGAGTCAAGGCGCCACTACTGATGAGTTCTTCAACATTTTCCTTCAATTGCCTACACTTTTCTGTTGAATGCCCAATTGCCTTCAGTGCAGGCTAACTTTTCTCACAGAATTCTTTTATCGGGACTGTACTGAAATAAGCTTCTCAAAACTTTTCTTTATTACCTCCAAGGTGACTTTTCATCCAAATGTATAACAATGGTGTACATCCGATGAAACGTCCTTCTCCCTTGCGACGACAAAAATTTAAAGACCTAAAAGTCTCAGACAAGATAACTGGGGCCACGTTCACATCATGATCAAGCTGCTCAACAAAATCCGCCATTGTAATCTCAATGTGTCCTAAGAATTTAGGGAACACGGCCATATCATACACAACTAATGCCATTATGCTCATATGTTGTTCTTTCGTTAGCTGCTTCTGAAGACAACTTTGTAAAAAACTCCATGGTAATAAGTGGTCTCTCCTTTATGCCTTGTGTGATGATCAATTCTTGAATACTATGGCCAGTCATGGAGGACAATTTCTTACGATATCCCGATTTCCTTTTCTTCCAATAGATTTTGGTGGGATTTTCTAACTCACGACGGAGCAAGAGTGAGTACTCCTCTATGGTTGGCATCAAATCGGCCTCATTGAAGACAAAGCATCTGTAGGACGGTCCTAAAATTGCACCATGGCCTTTATCAAATCCAAGTCCACTTCCACTGAAAATAGTAGCATCAAGTCCCCATATTTTTTCTGAAATTTCGTCTTCTTTTCTTCACCCCATGCCTTCCAAATTCCTAGCAACTCAGTGTAGTCATTTTGTCTTAGGTCCAAATGAATTCTTTTTGGCAGAGTAGAAACAAAACCAACAGGTAGGCAATCACCATTCTCACGTTGGGCTTTTTCGGATCGTTCTTTCATTATATGGGCTGGTTCCTCTTACGATAATTTTTCCATGGATGCAAATGGATCTTAACCTATTCAATTTGTTATGAGAAAGAAAAATGCAAGGAATGAGAATATGCATTATTTTTTTTCTCTCTTTGGTTTATTATTTTTGTATTTATTTATTTTTCATATTTTCTTGTATGAGATGATGGTCATTCTTTGTGTCCTAATATAGGCTTCAATTCTAAAGCTCTAGCTTACGAGTGGGCATCATAAGTTCACTATATGCTTGGCTTGGATAGATGGATTACTAAAGGTTCCCAGACTGTTCCCCACTATCGTCCATGTGGACTAGTAAGGCACCCCAATCCTCACCCATTATAGGCTTCAAACGGAAAGGGTTCAACCTGAGTGGGAGTATTTTACTGGCCTATGTGGAGGTTACCACCTCACGAAGGCAAAGCTACTTTACTTCCTTTTAAAAAGGTAAGCCCGAGTCGAGGGCTAATGCATGCACATGTAAGTGGAGTGTGTGTATTTAAATGTCTTATTAAACTTAAAGTTTTTAGGCAAGATTTTGATAACCTTAAACTTCCTAATGGCCTGACTCTCTAAAGTCCCCAGTGGAGTCGCCAAACTGTCATAACGTATTAAGCTTTGGAAAACCTAATAGCTAGACACAAAACTATGGAGTCGCCACCAACCATTCTAACCTAGGTGTGATTAGTCACCTATTCAAACTAAGGACAAGGCTTGGTCTACGTTAAAAGTTCTAAGTTCGGGAGTACGATTACGTGTGAGGAAGGATTAGCACCCTCACAACGCCCATCCTAAAATGGTACCAAATAATCTAAGGTTATCCTAATTTTGCCTTTTACTTTAATTTCGATATGATTAAATATTGAAAAATCCTTTAAGTCTCCTCCATCAAGCTGGTTGGACAACTTAAAAGTTTTTCTCACCTCAAGAGTATTCAAGTAGGACTAATCGCCTTTCTTGAAAAGGCTCCGTCGTCGGATGATTTAAGTACATTATGTAAACCCTATCTTGACTCCTACTCGAACTTCTATTTATTATTTTATCTTATTTTATTCTATTATTATTTTTTATATAAATTATTATTTCACATATTTTATATATTTAAATAAACATGAATTATTTTATATTGAAAATTCTCTTAAAGACCTTCCATCAAGCTGGTAAGACCTTAAAAAAATTTTCTCACCTTAGGAATTTTTAAAGAAACTACTCAAGCGCAATTCCCTTTAAATTCCATCCTCAGAATAATTCACATCTATTAAAATATTTAATTTAATTTAATTTCTATTTATTTTAATTCTTTTCTAATTTTAATTCTAACTAATTAATTTGATTTTTATTATTTATTATTTATTATTTATTATAATGAACTTAATTTTAATTTACTATTTTTTATCTAATTTAATTTTTATTTTTACAATTAAATTGATTTATTAAATATTGAAAATATCTCTTAGATCTTCTATCAAGCTGGTAAAATCTAAAAGAAACCTCCTCACCTCAAGATATCTAAAAGTGCTACTCGAGCGCAGTCCTTTTAGAATTCCATCGTCGGAATATTTGTAGTTGTATTATTTTATTCTATTTTGTTTCCAAATATATTAATTTTTATGACTCTTAATTTCTAATTTGATTATTAATTTTTTAATTGCAATTAATTTAAATTAATTCTTATTTCAATTTTTAATAAATTTGAGTTTTAAATATCAGAAATAACTTTTTAAATCTTCCATCAAGCTGGTAAGACTTAGAAAGGACCTCCTCACCTCAAGATATCTAAAAGTACTACTCAAGCGCAGTACCTTTAAAATTCCTTCGTCGGAATCATATTTATTCAAATTTAACATAATTTTATTTAATTTTATTTCTATTTATTCTTATTTGCATTTTTTCTAATTTAATTTATTTTTATATTATTTTATTTATCTAATATCTATCATGCTAACATATAAAATACAAATTAAACTAACCAAATATATCAATACACAAATTATTTATTCAATATATATATATATATATATCAATCAAATTAATTAAATCATGCAAAATCAATCCTATCATACAGGTCATGCAAATAAATCTTTATAAATTAGTTCATATTAAACTAAGCCAAGTCATGTTATATTAATTAAATCATGTTAATTAAATTAATTAATCCTAAAAATATATTTAAGCAAAATATCTACTGCAAATTAAACAAAACATCTACTACAAATTAAGTCCAGTCATACAAATTATGTTTTAAAATCATGCTAATTTGGATTATTTAAGTTTCAATTTATTTAATCAAATATCACGTAAGTAGTTAATATCTAATTAATATAATATAATTAAAAACACCTTTTTACTTACCTTTATTTTCCAACGTCTCTTCTTTCTTTTCTTGTCTCTTGTTTTGCAACTTCCACTAATAGCTGTCAATATTTCCTTGCTCTTCTACGTTGAACACCATAAGCTAGTTTCTTTCTTTTTTTCTTGTTTCACGTTCTTTCTTTTGGATCTCTGTCATTCACGTTGCTTTCATGTTGCTAAACTAGCAACTCACCTGTACAGGAGTAGGACTTGGTAAAAAACGCGTGCCATCACGTCCAAAGCCGATTGTCAATTCTGTGATAACCGTAAATTTTTCAATTATTAGTAATTATAAATATTGGAAATAAATAAAATTTTGAGAAAGGGATATTGGTGAAAATCCCGAGAATTGAGAAAGGAACGGATAATGAAAAATCCTAGTGAAGGAAAATAAGATGAGAAATTCAGAAAAAATAATAAAAGAGGAAATTTAATTTGGATAAATGGAAATCCAAATCAATAAGAAATTGAGGAAGAATATATATATATATTGTAAATACAATATATATTTATACTAGAGATATATTTTTTATATACACAAAATATATATATCCTTATATAAAATATATATAGTACCATATAATATATATAATAATAATAATATTATATGTATTATATATGTTATAAGTATAATATATATGTATAATTATAATAAAAAAAAGGAAAACAAAGAAGAAAGAATCGGGAAGCCTCCCGATTCTTCCTCCCCAAGTGGCTGCCGGCCACTGTCGCCGGAGAAAGAAGAGAGACGAGGGAGACCGACGTCGTCGGTGAGCAGAGGAGAGGAAGAGAAGATGACCGGCGACGGAAAAGGAAAGAAAACGGCGGAAACAGAAACGAAAAAAACAAGAAACCAGAAGAGAAGAAAGGAGAAAGGAAACGGCGGTGCCGGCCGGTCTTGGCACCGCCGGCACCGCCACAGCCACCTCGACCTCGACGGAGGTGAGGGGAAGGAGAAGAGAGCCACCGGTGAGGCCAACGACGACGGAGGAAGGCCGGCGAAGAGGAAGAAGAAACTGAGACCCATGCCGCCAGATCTGCCACCGTGCCGTCGATCCATGGCAAACGGAGGCTACCGGTAGCTTCGTCGTGCCGTCGGCAAGCTGAGGAGCCGTCGAACCTTCGGAGAACTGGCCATCGGAGGGGAACCGGCAGTGAGGGAGGTGATCGAACCGGCTGGGAAGAAAGAAAAAGAAAAAGAAAAGGAAAAAGAAAAAGAAAAAGAAAAGAAAAAGGAAAAAGAAAAAGAAAGGAAAGAAAAGAGAAAAAGGAAGAAAAAGAGGGAAGAGAAAAAAAAGAGGAATTCCGGGAATTTGAAAAATTCTCGGAATTCAGAAATTACGGAAATCTCGAGAATTACGAGAATCGGTAAGAAATCCCGAAAAGTATTAAATTATTTAAATAATTTATTTAAATAATTATGAAAAAATTCTAAATTTTAGAATTTAAATTTCAGAGAATTCTCTCGATTACCGAGCCGATGGAATCGGGCAAGGTGAACACGGGCCCGATCTTCGAGAGGCAGTCGCCGACCTAAAACAGGTAAGGGAGACATGTGCCGCCTGTAAGGATATTCGGCCATGTTTTTAAATTGCATTTAATTTTTAAATGCTATCGATAATTATCGGTTTATAATGTGGTGATTTATCGGTTTTAAATTGTGGTAAAATACCAGTTGAAAAATATAAACTGTATTTTCGGTGCAGGAGGCTAGCCAAATCGGCAGCCATTATACTGCCGAAAAATTATCGAAAAATTATTGAAATTTATCGAAAATCACTGAAAACCAAAATAAAAGATTTGATTTCACGTGAATCGATTTTCGAGCACGAAAATCGAGAAATTAAGTAAATTTCATAAAACATGAATATAATGGTATTTAATTTTAAAATATTCATGTTTTCGAGAATGATGAAAAGGAAGTCACCGAAAATTCACCCTATAGGTGATATTTCACGTGAAACGAGATGAAAATGAAAAGAGACTGAAGTGAATATTTTTATAAATATTCTTAAATATTCACTTGATTTCATATAAAACCTTTATGGATTTAATTATGGAAATAATTAATTATGAAAATTTCATAAAGGTTAAGAAATGAAGAAAAACTATGATTTTGAGACTAGAGGTCTCTACACGTGTTTTTAGAAGAAAACATGGTGATGGGAATTTAAAGTTAGAAAATAAATAATTTATTTTCATAATTATAAAAATGATTTGTTTGAAATTCCGATAATTATAAAACCATGTTTTCGATTGAATGCACGAAAAAGGTGCATATGTGTTTTACGGTGAAAAAAGGACAGTTTTGCCCTTCTATATTTTCAGTAATGATTTATAAATTGTTTTCACCGTATGAAAAATATGATTTATACCGTTACGAAATATTTTGAGAAATGTTATTTTAATTTAATTATTTCATAAAGGTGATGATTTATTACATGTGAGCCTTATGGATATTTGTGAAATATTTCGATTTCCTGTATTTAAAATCCATAAAGCTATGGTACGGCTTATACTGTTTTGAGACTTAGGCCCCGAGCTTCATGCATCACATATACTGTTACTGTCACGTGGCTGATTGACTAGCTAGTCATCAGCGTCCCGAATTGTCGCCTAGCAAGCGTACACCGAGGACATATTATAGATCATGGCCATAAATCTCATTACTATTACTGTGTCCCTAGTGGACGAGATAGCATGATTTACTTGTAGGGTGTTGCCTAGTCTCACTTATTACTTACTACTTATTGTTTACTGAAAGGATTTACGGAATCCTATTTACTTACTGTTTACTGTACTGAACTACTGTTTACTGTTTACTGCTACTGATGAAAGACCGTACCAAAATACTGTGTTACTGAACTGTACTGTTTACTGAAATGGTAGCCATTGATTACTGTTTTACTGAACTGAAAGCTACCATTTACTGTTTACTGAATCGAAAGCTACCTTATACTGTTTTTGAATTAGTAGCTACTATTTACTGTCTATTGATTGAACCGTATCGAATTACTGTTTTACTGAATATACTGCTTTACTGATATACGATACGGTTACTGATTTGAAAAGAGAAATAAATGTTTATTCTAAAAGAATAACATAAGAATTATTTCTAAGATAGGAATAATCGAAGAAGTAATTATCCAATGATTGAATATTTACAAATCGCTGTACTGTACTGAAGAGAAAAGAAGTAAACCACTATTTTTATTACTGAATTGTCACGTGTTTTAAAGTATATTGAAGTGAAAAGAGATAAGTGGTTTACTTTGTGGAAAAACGAAAATTATATCGTTTTGAAAACAATCGATTTAGTATTCTCTAAGTTGCTTCTAGGTTTCGGAACAAGCCAGGTATTTCAAAATACCTGCCTTACTCTATCTGGATCCCTAGCCGACTGTAGTATCCTTCCAACATGTGAGCCTAGAGCCAGCTAGGAAGATTTTAATGTAAAAGAAAAAAATTATTTTCAGCATATAGATAGCTGAATATCAAGTGTAGCATATAACTCTCTTACTGAGCCGTGGTTTGCTCACTCCCCAATTTTAACATTTCAGGTTTTGATGATGGTGAGATCCAATATTTGTAGATTACAGCTGCACATAGTAGACAATGTGACAGACTGACTAAGATATATGAGGTACGATCATTTATTTTCTGTATTTAGACATGTATACAGTACTACATTTTTGTAAATAAGATAGGGGATGTGTATTATATTAACAATGTTATATTAAATATATTTAACATTAAGTGCAAGTGAAGTATCGCAGACAGCCCAACCGAATAAATGGTGTAAAATTAAGGTGAAAAATGTGGTAACGGGTCGTTACAAATTCAAATTGGGAACGTTTTAGATTGCTTTTGCTATCGTCACTCTAACGGTTTGCACTGGTTCAACAGCAAACGGTTCTACTGCTCTCACTCTTTCAATGGTCGATCTTCCTTCGACGGTAACAAGGAATAAGCTTTGGTACAGCAGGGACCCAAAGAGCCTGGGCACAGGTGCGGGGAAGATGGCTTTGAGCTGCAGCGGCATGGTCGAGTGATCGTGATGCGGGTTAGGGAAGCCGCACTCGTTGCAGCAGCGATGGAGAGGCAGCCTACTGTGGCAGGGAATGATAGTGGTTTTTCCTCCCAAGCCGAAGCGGTGGCTTCAAAATGCAAGAACGGACGGTGGTGTAGCAAGTGCAAAACGTGCGAGGCAGTAAAGAACAAAGCAGTACAGGCAGTGGTGCGACAAGGTGGAACGGAAGTAGGAGAGAGAGATGGTGATGATGATCGGTGGTCAAGGTGCCAAGTTTGAAGTGTGCTAGTGCAGTAGCAGCAAAGATAGAGGTGACGGTGTACAGTAAAAATCCAAGATCGGACAGTAATGGAACAAGGCAGAGGCGGCACAGGTTTTCATGAGAATTGGACCCAACTTAGGGTTTTTCCTCCTCCCTTTAACAGGGTCGGCTCCCCTTTTTTATTTAATTTTCCTTCCCTTTTTTGATACGGGTATTAAACCAATTTTATTTCCTTTCCATTTATGCACCAATTTGAGTTTGACTTGTATCTTCATTGATTCTCACTTGATTCACTCATTGATTTTGATTTTCTTTCTAAAATTTTCAAATTTTTGACTTTGCCTTTGTTTTAAGATTTTGATTTTTTTTTAAGTTTCCCTTCTTTGATCACTTTATTTTTGTTATTTTTTTTATATTTTTTATTTTTTTTTCATTTTTATTTTTTTAATAATAAACAAGATAGTAATACAAAAATTAGATTCATCTTCTAATTATCAAACCCAATAGGCCTAATAACATTAAAAGACCCCGGACAAAATGAGGTATCTACAGTGATATTTCTCCTATCTTATGACAACGACGTCACATTTCAAATTCTTACTAATGAATAAATTCTGCAAACTACTTTTTTCATCAATTATAATTCTATAACTGTGAATAACTTAATATCTTATGGCAACACACTTAACTTAGTAAGAATTTTGAGAAAATACAAGATTTTATCATTTGTCTTTAGCAATCTATGTGAGCAATTTACTATACAATTATTTAATAAAAATAATTAATATAATGCAATTGCACTGCAACAATAATCATTAACCAAAAACTCTTCCACCATTCAATTAATTAGCATAATCTAAATGCTTTCTATAAATCTTAAGAACCAATATTTTCATGTCCATGACAAATGTAAAATTTAAACAAAGCATCTATATCACATCATGCACCTCTTTAGGCTTTAAACTTAATGCTTAAGAAATTTAAATCAAAACATGTGATGTATAAAATTAATTACATAACAAGCATGTGAAACAAATTCAACTCATAAAAAACATGCTTTCAAAATTAGTAAATATTAATTTCACAGTCACATTTCGTAAACACATAATCAACCATTAAAATCAATTTATCATACTATGGTAACATAGCAACAATCTTATTGATCATGTATATGACAATTGTTTCTCATGGATCTATAAAACTTAATAGTATTTAAGAACTCACAAAATTTTCTCAAATAAAATTTTATCATCACAAAAAGCAACATTTCAACATTAGAATAATAATTAATTACAACATCAAAGCTTAATGATTATGTCCAAGAAAACACTCATGATTAAATTAAGCTCTAAATCAACCACAACGAAATCGTTTTATCTCTTCAATTAGAGCTACTTGATCTTTTATACTTTAATTATCATAAAATTTAACAACAATTTTGAAGACAATAGAATACAATATTTAACTTTGAGTAATAATCCAAATAGCATTGATCCATTGTATGCTATTTGTCTTCAAACTAAAGAGCTCAAATGCATCATCATAAACTCCCCTTTGGGCAAAGAATGTAACATGCTAATAGGTACCCTTCACATAAAGTTAATATGAGAATATCCTAATTTTCGAAAAGTCTATCCCTTTTGGGCAGACAGACCTTCTAGACTAGTATATTCTCAACCATAATGCTCCATGTCCCATTCCAAATTATCAAACACAATAACCCTCTTTGGGTAGGTGATTGCATAAGGTAACCTGAAATCATCTCGAATCTTTATGATTGAGAAAATAATCATTAATATCAATAAATGAGCCACTTTGGCAGCCAAGCATTTACGTCAATTAAATAAAAAATTTTCTCAATCCAGGAAAACTAAAAGTTGCTCAAATTATGAACATGCATACGTAACTTGAAGTATAAAATAGATCAATCTAGTAAAAATATGAAACCTAGATATATCTCATTAAGTTCTTAAAAAGTTTATCATTCCTTGTGAGATGTAAATCATCATGTATCTTTATGGGTCCTTGTGAGATATTCAAAACCAAACATGTCTCTTTTGATCAACAAATAATTATTGCATTCACAAACAAGTGACTAGAAATTTATTAATAAATCAATATTTAACACAATTCATACTATCATTTATCAAAAAATATAAATTTCAAAAATTAACAGTGATACATAACATATATAGTCATGGGAATAAATCAATTCAGATAAAACCTTAAACTCCAAATAATTCAAATTATTAATATCTAATTATTAAAAAAATTACTAAATTTAATACTAACTAGCTATACCAAATCCTCATGGAGTTTAAATCTAACTTATCATTTAAAGCTATATATGTTGCATTTAAATTGAGAATTTAAAATTAGTAAAAGTAAATTTTTCTAAATTTATTTAGCTATGCACATAATTGTAACATGAGAGTATGTAAATATTTCAAATATATTAGAGAGAGTATGCACCGCCAATAGACTCAAAATAGTACTAAATATTTTATTATACAATAAAATTTTAAAATATATGTGCATAATATATAATAATTATAAAAATAATCATAAAATATTAAATAATAAATATTTAACGATTTCAAAAAATTTCAAAAAAATAACAAAAAAATCAAAAATAAAATTCCAAGCAAGTGCGAGAAAACGAA
Source organism: Heritiera littoralis (assembly GCA_031772115.1). Lineage (NCBI taxonomy): Eukaryota > Viridiplantae > Streptophyta > Magnoliopsida > Malvales > Malvaceae > Heritiera > Heritiera littoralis. The sequence goes on along the minus strand of JAPDPK010000100.1, from coordinate 1,818,837 downwards.
GCCCAAAACAGGCTTGGAATGGGCCTACACGTGCTACATGTGCCTCCCCATCCATATGGCCCTTGCTATGGCCGCAATTCATCATCTCCTCTATCAAAACCATGTCATTCCTAACCTAGTTAAAACTTCAGCAGACCCATTCAAGTATGGTTCTGGTTCTAACCTTGATTTGATGCTTTTTATTTGATTTTTCATCAACTTGATTATTCCAGAACCTAATTAACTCACTTTTTTACAAAACCCATATTGAAAAATTCATCAAATCACTAAGAAACATTATCAATTTGATCAAACAAGATAACTCGAAAAACCCACATGTAACCCATTTAGGTTTTCTTCAAATTTTCTATCAAAACTTAAAATTCATTCAATTAAATCCTTTAATTCGTATCTTTAATCAATTATGAATTGTTCTCGGTCATTAAATCGAACAAAACGGCATAAAAAATCAAAGTTTTAATTAAATTTTGAATTTTCATTAAAACATTGTTCAAAAGATTTTGTTGTCCAGTTTCTTTTACTTTGAAAAGAGTTAATGAAAATAATTAAGATGATTTTGATCTTTGTCTAATGGGAAATAAAAGCCCTAAGGTTTGATTCATAAAATTCTTTTGTAAGATTGGAATTTGCTTGCAAAAAAACAAATGCCCAAAACTTTTTTTCATGAACAATTAAAAATTCTCTTAATTCTAATTCTACATAAGCCTAGCTCTTGATACCACATGTAAGATCAATTATTCAATTTTCTTATGCAATAATTAGAACACAAGAGATATTAAACAATTAATTATGTGTACCTGTTTGAGATAGATATGAACAAAAGCGGAAGCATAAAGAAACATAATCACTAGGACTATGATTAGGCATATCTTCCTCTTCTACTTCTCTCTTTAATGTGGCTCTCAATGGGAAGATACCAATACGTTGAGAAGTAAAGAGGGGACCTAGCCTTAATTTGTAATTAAACCTAATAGTCCTTCCATCAAAGACTATTAAGTTTCAGGCCTATACAACCACCACACCACATTGACCGAATAAAATGTGTAAAAGTTCATACTTGCTAATTATAGTTAACTATTTGGGCTTACTTGCATGTTTTCATACCAAGACTAAATTATATCAGCCTGCTTTACTAAAACTCAAAACTACCAATTAATAGTAGTCCACCAATTGAAAAATTCTAACAGACATGTCTTGTCAAAAAGGCATTATTTCATACTAGTTATGTTTTTTAGGCAATTTTTAAATAAATTATGTTTATTGGAATTAGTTTTTTCGGTTAGACATAACTTTCAAGCAAATTATGTTTATTGTAACTAGTTATGTTTGTTGACATAACCTTCTAACACTGTCTATTAGACATAACGTTTTGTAACTTAAACTTAATTTTCTACTCCATATTTCAAACTACCTAACACTTCCCCACTAATTTGAAATGTTTGCTTAATTCACTGTTTCACACGACAAGTAATATGCTTAAAGAATGTATTTCTTGATTCGAACCCTCCATAGTGTTCATTTCTTAATATCTAACAAAATTAGTGATGTCCATGAATTGAACCACAATTCCTAGTATTAGATTTACTAATATAGCACACATAAGACTTGTTTGCTTATTTTAAAAGGTTTATTTCCTTTGCAGCACTATTATGATCATGTGCTTGTTCTGGTAATTGTGAACATTTTATAAGAAAATCCATCAATTTCTTATTTGAAGTGGCACCACTTCTATGATCACTTATGTGGAGCTTTTTTGCATCCCTCTTGATCATTGGCTGTGGACATTTTGTTGCAACTCCATTAAGAGTAAAACTCATCCTCCAACTCACACAATAGTTGTACTTGACTAAGTAGTTTAGGAATAGGAATAAGTGCTAAACAGATATATGCAATAACTTGTTAACTAGTTGAACTTTAAGTTTAGAGGTTATTAATATAAAGTTGGATTCTAATTACTGATGTGTAATTAATGGATTTAGATTCCACCCCAACTGACATTTTCTTTAACACATCTCTCAATAATGCTTTGGTAAGAAGATGAGCTAAATTGTTTGTAGACTTCATATATTATGGTTATAACCTCACCAATGACCAACTCTTGAATATATTCATGTCTAATGTTGATATGTTTTGATTTCTATTATAAATATTATTGTATGTTACAGACATTGTAGCCTTACAATCATAATGCATGAAGATGGCTAGCATAGGTTGTTGCCATAACTTTATATCAAGTAACATATTTCTTAGCCATTCTGTCTCCTTGAAGGAAACCAAAGTGGAAAAGAGAAAAGAAAGGAAAGAAGGAAAAGGCGGTGTCGACCGATCCGGGCACCGCCACCACCACCCGAACCTCGGCGGAGGTGAGGGGAAGATGAAATAGGCCACCGGTGAGGCCAACAACGGTGGAGGAAGGAAGAATGAAGGAGGAGGAGAAGTCGAGACCCATGCCGCCAAATCCTCCGCCATGTCGCTGATTTGGGCTGAACGGAGGCCACCAGCAGGTTCGCCAGGGTGTCGGCCAGCTAAGGAGCCACCGAACCGTCGGAGAACCGATGATGAGGGAGCTGGAGGAGCTAGACTGGTCTGAACCGGTCCGAACTGGTTCAGACCAGGAAAAAGGAAAAGGAAAAGGAAAAGAAAAGGAAAAAAGAAAAGAAAAAGAAGAAAGAAAAGAAAAGGAAAAAAAAGAAAGAAAAAGAAAAAAAGAAGAAAAAGAAGAAGAAAAAGGAAGAAAAAGAAGAAAAGAGAAAAAAGAGAGAAAAAAGAAATTTTCGATAATTCAAAAATTACAGAAATTCGGTAAGAATTACGAAAATTATTTCCTATTATTTAATTAAATAAATTATGGAAAATTCTAAATTTTAGAATTTTATTTCCAGAAAAATATCCTCGATGATGAGATGATGGAATCGGAAGAGATGGAGTACGGGCGCGACCGATGTCGAGGATGTTGCCGACCCGAAAAAAGGTAAGGGATGCATGTGCAACACTGTAAGGATATTCAGTCTGCAAAATTTTAATTATGAAATATTTTATGAAAATTTTGTGATGATTCTGTGGTTGGAAATTTGTGATGATGCATTGGCTGGAAATTATAAACTGTATTTTCCGTGCAGGAGGCTAGCCAATCAGCAATCGTTATGCTGTTGAAAAGTTTTAAAAAATTATGTAAAATCATATTAAATGATTTTATTTTCGAAAATCAATATTCAATCACAAAAAACGAGAAATTTCTAATTTTCATAAAATATGAATATAATGAGAACTAATTTTAAAATATTCATGTTTTCGAGAATGGTGATAATGAAATCACCGAAAATTCTCCTGATACATAAATTACACATAATACGAGATGAAAAATGAAAAGAAATAAAGTGAATATTTTTATATATATTTCTTAAATATTCACTAAATGATTTTATAACCTTTATGGTTTTAAATTATGAAATTATATATTTTTATAAATTCCATAAAGGTTATTTTATGATGAAAAATACGATTTGAAGACTAGATGGCAACCTTATCATGCTGATATGTGATATATGATATGTGACATGTGATATGTAATATGTGATATGTGATATGTAGTCCCGACCGACACCTGATCAGTGATCCGCCGAGGACAATTATAGACTATGGCCATAGATCTGACATGATTATTTTATACCCTTCGGGGTCTATAGCATGATATGAGTAACGACCCAGTGGACGGGCTGGGCGTGCCTCGGTCTCCATATATGAAAATGTTTTATATGATATGTGATACGTGAAATGAAAATGTTTTACATGATATGTGATTAGTAAATGAAAGTGATTTACAGCATTTTACATAAAGCTTATTTCTGTACTGATTTTAGTACTACAATATGATTTTCATATGACATGTGATATGAACATGTAATATGTTTTCAAAAGGAAAAAGAGTTTATAAGTCTAATATTCTTACTATGATTTTAAATTGAATATTAGACTATATGTGACATGAATATGTGATATGTTTTCCAAAAAGGAAAGAGGAGGAAAATAAATCTAATATTTTTATTTTAATTTTAAATTGAATATTAGATTTAAATGATTTATATGTTATACGAAAAGGAATTAATAGCTTATTTTGCTATTTAAAGTACTGTACTAATTATGATTGTACAGTAAAATATGAAATGAGTTTAAATGAGAATGATGATGATTTAGCTAATATTCTTTTCAAAAAATATATGAATATTAGTTACTTTATTTCATAAAAGCATTATTTTGAAAAGAATATGAAAATGATATGAAATGAAAAGGAAAAAGATCTAAATTTCAAACGAAAACAAATTTATTACTCTCTACAGTTGCTTCTAGGTTTTGGGACAAGACAGGTATTTCAAAATACCTTCCTTACTCCATTCAGATCCCTAGCCGACTGTAGTATCCTTCCTACATGTGTGCTTAGAGCCCCTATAGGAAAAATGAAAAAGTTTTTCAGCATATAGATAGCTGAGTATCAAGTGAGGCATATAATTTCCTTACTGAGCCGTGGTTTGCTCATCTCTTAATTTTAACATTTCAGGTTTTCGAGGACTAAGAGTCTGACGACTAAAGGACTTCGACTGTACATTTGGGGACGATGCGACAGTTTGATTTATTTAATAAGGTATGATCATTTATTTTCTGTATTTAGACTTATCTACAGTACTACTCTTTTATAAAGTAAGATAGGGGATGTAATTCATATTATAATTTAATATGAAATTGTATATATGTAAAAGAAAAGTAAAGTATCGCAGACAGCCTAACCAAATAAGATGTATAGAAAAAGATGAAAAATAAGGCCACGCGTTGTGACAATAAATGGTAAATAAACCATTTGATTTAATCACTTCAGTAACACTTTCAAAATCACGTGACAGTAACAGTAGTAAAATAGTAAAATAAATCAGTTGAATTTAAACAGTGGAAACAATATACTAATCGATTCAGTAACAGTACGATAAAACGCTTTAGTAAACAGTATATTTTGGTACAGTTCAGTAAACAGTAATTAGTAAATCATAGTTCAATAAATAGTAGGTTTCAGTACAGTTCAAAAATCATTTAACAGTAGGTTAAGACTAGGCAACGCCCTAAATAGTCAAGCTATAATTATCCCCGTAGGGAAACAGTAACAATATGCAGTAAGATCTATGGCCTAGTCTATAAGGTGTCCACAGAGTGCACTTGCTAGGTGACCTTGGTACTGCTGATGACTTGGCAGGTTAATCAACTATAATGATAGTACAGTAGCAGTAAGCATGAAGTTGGGGCCTAAAGTCTCAAAAAAATCATTTTATTTCAATATAAATACCTTTAAGGAATTTAAATAGAAATTATCATTAAATTAAATAAAAGTTCTAAAAAGGTATTAAATTCATATTTGATAGTACAGTGAAAACAATCAATAAAATATTCATGTTTTGGTGAGAAAATTTATAAATGTTCATTTTCAATATAAAATGCTTTAAAGAACATTTTTCTATTCTCACTTTAATAGAATTTTATAACATGAATATTTAATTACTATTTTTCAATAAAATTCCAACATATGGAAACTTTATGGAAATAAACTCAAAAATCCATAATTCACTTAATTCATGCATCTAAAATATTTCATGCTATTTTAGAATATTTTTGATAATATTTCGATAGCATAACAGCTACAATTCCCTAACCCCCTACACTTAATACAAAACCAGCCATATACCACAATTCACATGATTTTCAAGGCAATTTATTACCCAAATAATTTCATAAATCCATAATAATAAAATCATGCAATTCATTATATCCCTAAGGCTTTCACACTTCTCCCTTACTTGTCAATAATACTGACTCATTCGGTAGCACCAATCGAAATCTAATAATTCTGGCTGCAAAACAATTTTACCAAAAATTATCATCAATTTTCCTTTTATTTTTATGCTATTTACTTTCACTAGATACAGCCATGTAAGATACTGTCTATGTCTAACCAGTGTAAATTGCACCGGTAGTAAACCTTAACTTTTCTATTTTAGCTCCGATTTCATATTCGACTTCACCAGTCTTCTTCTCTTGATTTCTATAGTCATTTAGCATATTCAAACCATAGACTGCAACATCTTAGGTTGTACAAAACCCCATGGCCGAAAGGTACCCATAGCCATTCTTGAAGCTTTTGTTCAATCTAAGCTTACCAAATGGTTTAACTAATTCCATTATGCAATTTAGCACTAATTTCATGTAAATTTTAGCATGGTTTCCTCCTGTTCTTGTCCACACCGAAACCCCAATATGCCTTTTCTTCACGTTCTAATGAGATTTAAGCAAAAACTAGGCTAGATTTATGCCTAGCATGTTGAAAAACATATAAATTCAATCTTAGTTTGTAAAGAAATGAAGAATCACCATAAAAACTCACCTTTGCTGCCACTTTCCTCTTCACTTTTCTCCCTATTTTCTTCTTCATTTGATAAGATATTGGTATCAATAGAGAAAGGGAATTATGTAGAGAAATTTCCTAGAAACAACTTTGGTGAGAAAAGTTAAGCTTGAGTTCCTTTTTGTTAACTTTTCCTTTCTTTTTCTTTCTTTTCTTTCTTTTTCTCTCTTAGTGCCATGGGGCATGGGTTAAAGAAGCTGAATAGTGGCCAGCCATCCCCCTTTGTTGACTTATTAACTTTCTAAAGAGGGCAAAATTACCATTTTGCACTTGGTTATTTAAATTTTGGACAATTTCGCCCTTAAGCTTACGTAGTCGTAAAAACCATGTAATTGGACTCCAAAAATTTGGATTCTAGTTCCAATCTATCACATTAATGTACCTTGACGATTGGAAGTGGTTTCGTTGACACGAAGTGCATCGATAATGAGAAATTACGATTTTACCCCTAGTGGACCGCCAGCAAAATTTTCTAATTAAATCATCATTTCAATAAATCTCTTGGCACTATGTTATTCTCCTTTTCATGTAGATTATCATGGTATTTTTACTTTGTCCCAACTCATTTTAGTTTGAGCATAATTTACGAAAATGCCCTCAGGACGTAGCCGTTATTTTCAATTTGTTTTCCAAAATTCTCAAAATAATTCCAATTAATATAAAAATTATTTTTATGCCTCAAAACCATTATATATATTTATTTCACCCACTGTACACTATATTATCAGTCTTGAATCTATTAAAACCATAAAAATTAAAGTGGGGCCCACATTACAAATTCACTTAAAATTACAAATTATATTATATTTCACTAAATAATTTATTACAAAATTAGGTACAGTATAATAGAAACAGGTCTGACATTTTCTTCCCACCTTTAGGAAATTTGGACCTCCAAATTCACTTGGACCAATTATTGAAAAAGCTCTGGATACTTTTCACGCATAAGGCTTTCTAATTCCCAAGTAGCCTCCTCTTCTGTGTGATACTGCTAGAGCACTTTTACCAATGGAATCGTCTTAGACTGTAGCACTTTATCTTTCCTATCCAAGATCTGTACCGGTTTCTTAACGTAACTCATGTCCTTTTTAATCTCTAATGGCTCGTATCAAATTACGTGAGAAGGATCTGGATGGTATTTTCTCAAAATCGAGACATAGAACACATTATGCACTCCTGACAAGTTTGGTGGTAGTGCTAACCTGTATGCCACATCTCCAATGCAATCTAAGATCTTGAATAGTCTAATATATCGAGGACTCAGCTTTCCTTTCTTATTGAACCTCATTATACCTTTAGATGGTGATACCTTCAAAAACACATAATCACCCACAAAAAATTCTAGTGGTCAGCGTTTAGTATCTCCATAACTCTTTTGTTGACTCTGAGCCGCCTTTAATCTTTAACAAATCACCAGTACATCACGAGAAGCTTGTTCGACCAAATCAGGAGCTAATAATTTATAGTCTCCCACTTCTTCCCATGTTATCGGGGATCTACATCATTTGCCATACAATGCCTCATAAGGTGCCATGTTGATGCCCGTATGATAGCTGTTATTATAAGCAAACTCAGCTAGAGGTAGATAATCATCCCAAGAGCATTTAAAATCCAGTGCACATGCTGTCAACATATCTTCGAGCATCTGTATTGTGTGCTCGGACTGTCCATCAGTCTATGGATGAAAAGCGGTGCTGAAATTCAGTTGCGATCCCATGGCCTCCTGAAATCTCTCCCAAAAATGAGATGTGAATCTGGAATCCCTATCAGAAGTAATGCTCGTTGGAACACCATGCAACCTCACTATCTCTTTGACATATAGATCGGCTAAGGCACTAACTGGGTCAGTAGATTTCATGGCTAAGAAATGAGCAGACTTTGTCAATCTATCCACAATCACCCAAATAACATCATACCCTCTTCGGGTCCGTGGTAAACCTATAATAAAATCCATTACTCCCATTTCCACGTAGGAATTGATAGAGGTCGTAACATACCTACAGGCTTCTGATGCTCAATCTTAATCTACTAGCATGTAAGACATCTTGCAACATACTCTGCGATGTCCTTCTTCATCTTGGGCCACCAATATACCCTCTATAAATTCTGGTACATCTTAATACTACCAGGATGTATAGTGTACCTGGAGGTATGGGCCTCTGACAAAATCAAATCCTTTAACTGCTGACCACTGGGGACACAGATCCTGCCTCTGAACCTCATAATACCATCGGTGCCAATCTCAAAATCTAATTGTACTCCCTTCTGTACCTGACTAGCAACCTCGATATAGTAAGTATCTCTCCTCTAAGCTTCCCTAATACAATCTATCAAATCCAGCTCTATCCTGAAATTAGCCGTAAACCCATATCTATCAGAGGAAATCATATACCGACTGAGGCTTGAGAACTACTCTAAAAGATCGTGCTCCCTCACCATCATATATGATACCATGCCCATATGCTTGGGCTCAGTGCGTCTGCCACTACATTAGCTTTCCCTACGTGATACAAAATCTTGCAGTCATAATCCTTTAACAGCTCCACTTATCTTCGCTGTCTCATATTCGGTTCCCACTATGAGAATAAATATTTCAGACTCTTATGGTCCGTATATACCTGAAATTTCTCTCCATATAGATAATGCTGCCAAATCTTCAGTGCAAATACCACACCAGCTAACTCTAAATCATGCATCAGGTAGTTCTTCTCATGATCTTTCAACTGCTGAGAACCATAAGCAATAACCCAACCATTCTAAATGAGTACACATCCCAATCCCTGTGCGGAAGCATCAATATATGTCACGACCCGTGACCACATTTTTCATCTTCTTATACACATCTTAACCGGTTGGGCTGTCTGTGATACTTCACTTGTACTGACGGTTAAACAATTTTAAAATGTATTGTTTATATTATACACATCCCCTATCGTAATTTTTCAGATAAGTAGTACTGTTGACATGTCTAAATACAGAGAATAAATGATCATACCTCAAATAAACAGTCGGTCTGACACATTGTCCTTCGTGTACAGCCAGGATCCACAATCCACTGAACTCACATTCAACAAAAACCTGAAATGTTGAAAATTAAGGGGTAAGCAAAACCACGGCTCAGTAAGAGAATTATATGCCTCACTTGATACTCAGCTTCCTATATGCTGAAAATCTTTTTCATTTTTCCTATGGGCTCTAGGCTCGCATGTAGGAAAGATACTACAGTCGTCTAGGGATCCGAATAGAGTAAGGTAGGTATTTTAGAATACCATACTTGTTACGGAACCTAGAAGCAACTGTAGAGAAAATTTTCATTTCGTTTTGAATTAATAAATCCTTTTCTCTTTCAAGCTTTCATAACCTTTTTCATATGCTTTTCAAAATAATGCTTCTACGAAACAAAGCATTTAAATAAAATAATTAATATTCGTATATTCCTTGAAAAGAATATTAGTTAAATGATCATCTTATTTCTTTAAAACTTATTTCATGTTTTAATGTACTCTCTTAATTAGTTCCGTCCTTTAAAAAGCAAAATAAGCTATTAAAATCTATTCCATTCTTCAGTTCACAAGGCATCATTCTTTTTATCAGTATGATTAAGTGTGAAAGAAACGAACTTATTGTAAGGACCGGGAGTGCCTGGATCTCTGTTAACCAGGGATTTACCACCCCAGTGCCTTACTTATCCGATATATCACACACATCATATGTCATATGCACCAGATCTATTTCATCCTTTGACATTTGTCGAATTCACGAATCACAATCACTTACTTATCGTCACAATATCCTACGATTTCTCATACTAACATCGGAACACGTGTAGCACTTAGTTCCCGAAGGACTCTAGAGGTGGCTCCCACGGTTCAATCATCGAGTCTCTGCTCGGTATGGCCTGTACTGAACATCAGAACACGTGTAGCACTTAGTTCCCGAAGGACTCTAGAGGTGGCTCCCACGGTTCAATCATCGAGTCTCTGCTCGGTATGGCCTGTACTGAAACATCAGAACACGTGTAGCACTTAGTTCCCGAAGGACTCTAGAGGTGGCTCCCACGGTTCAATCATCGAGTCTCTGTTCGGATTGGCCTTTATGCCATATGTATTTTTCACTGTCTTATCAGATCTCATGTAGTACTTATGATCTAATATTTCATTTGAGACCATAGAAAGAATATTAGAATTATCATTTCTTCCTTTTGAAAACATATTACCTATCATTTATGGAGTCTAAGATAGACATCAATCTTATCATACTGTATACCTCGGAGGGTAAGGAAGTACACCGGTCAAATATATGACCATAACCTATATTGTCCTCGGTGGATCACTGATTAGATGTCCACCGGGACTAAACATATCACATATCATGCATCAGCATGATAAGAATACCAACCAGTCTCAAAACCGTAATTCTCATCATAAAATACACCTTTATGGAATTTATATAAATATATAATTCCATGATTTAAAACCATAAGGGTTAAAATCCTTTAGTGAATATTTATAAAAATATTCATAAGAATACGCACTATATTTCACTTCATCTTTCGTCTCGTAATTCGTGTAATTTATCTATTCCGAGAATTTTCGGTGGTTTCATTGTCACCATTCTCGAATACATGAATATTTTAAAATTTCATCTCATTATATTCATGTTTTATGAAATTTAGTAATTTCCTCATGTTTCGTGATTTACTATCGAAATTCGGAAATAAAATCATTTAATATGATTTTATAAAGTTTTTTCTAAAATTTTCGGCAGCATAACGACTGCCGGTTTACTAACCTCCTGCACGGAAAATACAGTTTTAAATCTTTCAGCCAGTACTTCTTCCCAAATTATTTTCAGCAAATCATGCATCATAATAATTTCCATAAAATATTTGCATAAAATATTTCAATTTAAAATATGCAGACTGAGTATCCTTACAGTGCTGCACATGCATCCCTTACCTTTTTCCGGGTCGGCGAATTCCGCTTATCGATCGCGCCCGCACTCCATTTCTCCCGATTCCTTAGCCCGATTGCTGAAAATAATTTCTGGAATTAAAATTCTAATTTTTTTAGAATTTTTCATAATTTATTTAATTTTTTTTTTGAAATTAAATTATCGGGAAATTTCTTACCGAATTTTGCAAAATCCCGGGTTGTCGAATTTCCGGGAATTTTCCGAATTCTCGAAATTCTCTTTTTTCCTCTTTTTCTTCTTTTTTCTTCCTTTTTCCTCTTTTTCTTTTCTTTCTTTTTCTTTTTCTTTTTCTTTTTCTTTTTCTTTTTCTTTTTTTCTTTCTTTTTCCTTTCTTTTTTCTTCTTCCTTTCCCGGTCAGACCGGTTCAGACCGGTCCAGCTCCTTTCCTCGCCGGTTCCTCGCCGGCGGCCGGTTCTCCGGCGGTTCAGGCGTCCCTCAGTTGGCCGGCTGCACGACGAACTTGCCGGTGCCCTCCGTTTGCCCTGGATCGGCGGCACGGCGGCGGATCGAGGCGGTTTTGCCTCGGTTCTTCTTCCTCTTCGCCGGCGTTCCTCCGCCGTCCATTGCGTCTCCGGTGGCCTCCATCAGCTTCCTCTCCCTCCGGTGAAGCTTCGGTGGTAGTGCCGGCCACCGATTTGGCCGGCATCGCCGTCGGCCATTTCCTCTTCTTCTCCGGCGTTTGCTTCTGTTTCCCTTCGATTTTTTTCCGTTTCACTTCGCCGGCGTTGGCGTCGGCTTCCTCTTCCTTTGCCGGCGTCGACATTTCTCTTCCCCCTTCTCCGGCGGCAGTGGCCGGTGCCACTTCGGGAAGATAGAATCGGGAAACCGATTCTGTTTGTGTTTTAGGTTTCTTTCTATTTTTGTTTGTTTTCTATTTCCCTTTTTAGTATATTTAGTATACTATATTTTATACACTTAATATAATAATACATATATGTCATGTACTTATATTATATATTTAATACACATAATATTATTATTATCATATATGTATATAATATAGTATTATATATTACATATAAAATATATATTTTGTGTATTAAAATTATAGATCTAGCATAGATATATAAGTATATATTTATATACTTAAAATAATTAATCTTTACATATATATCTATATATATATATGTTATAATATAATATGTTTTGTATTTACAATATATATTTTTCAAACTTTAATGTAAATCAAATATAAACATTTCTCAAATATATATGTATATATATATATATACCTATATATACATAAAAGATTATACTTAAATACATATGTATTATGTAACTTCATGAACTAGCATATATATATATATATATATATATATATATATTCATATATACAAACATGTAATTATTAATATACTATATAGTATTTACATACATATGTATTTGTATAAAAATACATTTATAATTTGTAATTATATAAATATATTTCATTTTATTCTCTTATTTTCTTAATTAAATTTGGATTTTAATTTATCTAATTTAATTCTTTTCCTCTCTCTATTATTTTTATCTTCACTTCCAATTTAATTTCCTTTATACGAATTTCCCAATTTTTTTCACTTCCTCACTTCTCGGGATTTTCACCCATATCCCATTCTCGCAAAATTTTATTTATTTCCTCTGATTTAATTTCTCCAATATTTATTTTCAATATTTCTAATTTTCAATAAATGGAAAATTTACGGTTATCACATCCTCCCCACCTTAAGAAATTCGGTCCTCCGAATTTAACTTAAGTCCAAAGGTGGTACATGTCGTACACTTACGACTTCTGACTCTAGTTCATCCTCCAAGTAATACTGCCAGTACACTTTCAACATCAAGAGTGCTTTAGACCACTACATGCTGTCTTTCATCATATATGTCTATGCTCCCGTAAGTTCATTTCTCAAATCGGGAGTTATTCCCTTTTTATTCTTTTCACTAAAGAGTCCATACTCAATATTTTTCATATTACAGCCGATCTATGCTGTTTATCATCCATTCTTCTCACTTAGTGCGAGTCGACAAAATATGGTACTATCATGTACTCATATCGATCAATTATATGTAAGTGTCCCAGTAGCTTTCACATCTCATGCACACGCTCTCTCAATATCATGGAGCGTTTACATCTCACGCTCATATATATATAAAATATATATCAGTATGGAGCGGTGCTATCAATACACTTGGGATCTCAAAGCCTTTTGCTATCTCTCATTAGCATATGGCAACACAGAGACTCCCATCACATGTAAGGCTCACTGGAACTGTACATACACATTCACACCGTTTAACACTTATACTTCGACTAAGGCACTAGAGAATCTAGAAGTCTGATAATGGAAAGTGATTCTATTTAGATCCTCAGTCTTTAATCACTTCCATATCATCATTTCTCTTTTGGACTCTTTATTGTCCACAATATTCATTTTCACACTTATTCCATCAAGGCTACATATCATTGCAAATTTTACTGTTAATCATCTCTTACAGTAATTAAATCATGAGACAATCATTTTCTCTCCATGTCTCTTTTCATGTAGTATGGTCATTACATCTCTTACGCTTATGGTATATTCAATATCATTTAAATTTTAAGATATAACCAGGAATATACTCTTTTCATAATTTAGATTCTGTGATTGAATCCTCGAATTATCCATTCAAGTACCACATTATTTATACAATTCCACCATCTTTATCATTTCGAGGTGGTTATATGTACAAACATTTTACTGGCAGTAAACATATCAATTATCTTACTCCTTGGAGTATCATTACTTTCACTTATCAGTTCTGGCTTTGATTTTACATCTTGCCACATTTATGTGATAACCAACACAATTCACTCTCAGTCTTAACTTCGGGAACTGTTTCATATTGATGTTCCCTTCTCATCATGCAATTTATTTCCTTATTCCACTTTCAGTTTCGTTTTTCATATTTTTACTCTTATCCTTTTCTGTCGGTTTTTTCGATTGGTATGGTACTATACAGCTAAGATCTTTTAAAATCTCGCATACCATCTATTCTTTACACTTATCCATCTGCCGACTTTAATTTCTTTAATTAGATCTCGTCTATAGAGCAGCCAGTCTCATCACTCTTTTATAGGCTGACAATAGTATTTAGCTATACTCATTACTTTCGTATCTCAATCATTATCTTTATATCATAGACGGTTCACTGTCATCCTGTCGTTTCGAGATCATATATTTCAAGAGGAGATACTGTCTAGCCAAATTTCTTAGTTGCAAATCTTAGCACAATCCCATAGCCTTTAAGAGTTTAAGGATCATATCACAATGCTGCTCATGTTCATTTATACTTTGGACTCTATCAGTATTTCATCCATTTACTCATGTAAGAATGCCTCATTCTTCAGGCTTATATACTTTACAAGGCAACTCATTACCCTTGTAACTTCAATCGAAACTCGTAAAATTCACTCCGAGTTCAAATCATCATCTTATGGACACCAATCTTCAATCTTTTATCTAAGGACGCTTTATACAGCGGCTAGTCTTATTTACTCCTCACGTATCTCTAATCAGATCAATAAAGCGTCTATTTTCACGTAGATTAATACTTGTTCTTCACCAGAACTCATCAATGATAGAAATTTAATATATCCTTTTTGATTCGTCTACAACTCAATATCATTTGCATTTCTCTCATTTACACCTATACAGATAACTCCTTTATTCTCAATTTTTTTTTCATTATCAGTATTTTCGTCATCCAGACTTCTACACGTTAATTTCATTATTCACACATTTTTCAGAGTTATTTTCTTAAGCTTTTCGATTCTTTCTACATCCTCGATATAAACTTAGAATTTAACTTCATATTTAAAATCAAATCAGTGTTATCTCGATTCCTCTAATTTATATAACTTTGGAAGTTTTATCGGAAATCAAATCTGATACTTTCTTTAATCGTACCTTTCTTATCATCTTGTGACCATCGTTCGTTCTTTAACTTTTCATCTGATGATGCCTTTTACAAAGATTGCTCTTATAAGCTCCTTGTACATCTCCGATTAAATCATATTTAAGGCATCACTTCCATATAGATATTTATTTGTTCTTCATACGAACTTTAGTGTATAATAAAAATGATAATATATCATTTAATTCATCCTCAAATTGTGTCATTTGTATTTCCATCCTCTACATCGATAAATGTGAATTTCATCATCCACAATATTTTCCAAAAATTCTTTTCTTAAGCTTGTTGGATTTGTTCCATATTCTTCGATACAAGCTTAAGAATAAATTTCATATCCACGATCGAATCAACATTAACCTGATTTCTCAATCTATGTTACTTTGGAATTTATTGGGATTCTCAACCGACAGTTTCTTTAACCACACTTCTTTTATCATTTTGGACCTTCATCATTGTTTCCCATCATTTCACAGTGTAGTTTCAAGGCAGAGACATTCCATATTCAAATCATTTTGATACATACTCTACCTTGATTTCATTACCTAGTCATACTTTACAGCGTTACGAATCTCATTCTGGTAAGCTGTATCAATTACAATGATTCTCAACACACTTCACAGCTACTCGTTTCAATTCCGTTATTCACTTTAAAACCATTTCCATTTACTGAATTCAGGCTTAGTTCCCTTGAGTATATTCTCCACGAGGTTTGAACCTTGGCACCCCTTACATACCTAGTTCCTTACACTCGTGTTACCACTAAGCTTCTTGTAAGAGTCCCGCCTGTTCGAATCGACCGTTGGCGAGCATTCCCTAGGCGATTCCTTTCGCCCTAGGTTTACCGTTACTAGTGGTCGACGATGACATAGTTCGCCTGTATCTCATAACACATGATCCACTAAGGGTCGCCCATCACAGTTCTGTCTCAAGGGTCCTGAAGAATTTTAGGTTCGCTGTCATCTTCTTTTTATCACTTCACTGTTCTTATAATTATTCTCTAGCTTACAGTACTCCACACAGTACTTCATTCTATAGCACATATTTCAGAGTTCGAAAATCAAATAATTCAGAAATCAGAAATAACAGAAAGTGCAGACATGGCAGTAACTCGATATACATCAAGCAGCAAAGATATCCTATAAGGATAATAACAGATAGGAGTGTGGCCATAGTCCAAGTGGTCTACAGTGAACACTGATCAGGTGTCATCTGTGGCCACTACGGACTGGATCAAATCACACAGCAACATAGTGCACAAAATTCATATTAGATACAAATACTGTAGGCCCCGAAGGTCACACTACAGCCAGATACTATAGGCCCCGAAGGTCACGCTATAGCCAGACACTGCTGGATGATGGTTAGCCAATGTCTCAAAACAAAAGTTTCATAGTTTGGAGTTCAAATTCGTAAGTCAAATCATACAGATATTGATAAAAGTTCATAAAGCAGATCATTGTAGAAAATCATAATTATTTTCCAATTATTTAAAACTTAGTAATTTCCAACAACATATATATAAAGAAAAAATAGATTTTTCGCGCCATGGTTTATAATAAATTCGTAAAACCAAATTTAAGACGGAAAAATCACAAGACTTTAAAATCATGAAATTTAATAAGCTTTCAATAAAAACTGAATTCTTTAGATAATTCATGTTAATGCAGAGTTTCATAAGTCTTAGTTCGAAAGAGCAATTTCAAAACTCATAAAGGTTCCGGAACCAATTAAAATGCAAGGAATTTCAGAAATATGAAATTTCACAACTTTTTTTAAAAATATTTCTAAAACACTAAAGTTTGGTAATTTCCATAAGGTAAAATTTAATTTAAATATTCATGATTATGCTAAAATCAGGCAACTTAATATTTTCAAGACTAAATTCCTTAAGAAAGTTCTATCCTTAAGAAGTTTCTTACCTTTTTAACTGAAATCGCAAAAATCAATATTCTTACGAAAATTCGATAGCATAACGATATCAAATTTCTAAAGTCTCTTGCAAATCATTCGTAGTTTATAAAACACAATGCAATTTATCTTAAAATCATTTCATTTTTCATAGTATCTAACGATCCCGTTCAATACACTCTTAATTTTTCGACCCTTTCAGTCAATAACCGGGCCAAACATCTGATGACATTCCACTACACTCTTTGGATCGCATCATACCGTTTTATTGTGAAGCCCCGGATTTACCGTTTCTTTCAGGGATTTACCGAGCCACTTCACTCATCCGTACTCGTTTTATTGTAAGGACCAGGAGTGCCTGGATCTCCGTTAACCAGGGATTTACCACCCCAGTATCTTACTCATACGTACTGTCCACTCTGGGTTCTAGAGGTGGCCCCCGTCACACAGACGTGGCACTTAGTCCCTTACGGATTGTTTTATTGTAAAGCTCAGGATTTACCACTATGGCCCAAAGTCCACTCGTATGGGGCCCTGGCCGCGTCACTCAACCGTACTGTTATCCCCTATGGCCCACAGTCCACTCGGGGTTTTTCTTTCGCGTCCATAATCTAAGTGTTAGTGGAATCAGAAATAGGGATTGTTATATTCATATGACATCCTCTATGCCATCAATAATTTCATTACTATCAATGGATTCCAACTTAGCTCGATTTTATCACTATTCCGACATCGCCCAACATAGGGGCATTTTCGTCATTTCGACACTTATTTCTTTCTCCTCAATATACATTCAAATTAATGAACTGATTTTCTTTGTGTTGATAGTATCATTTCTGATACTTATACTAGCAATTTAGATCTCATTCGATTTCGATAGAGAAATTCACTAAAATCCATAATTGGATTATTTTGCTTGTACTTCAACTTTATATCCTTAATTTCTCTGTCAAATTGATCAATTCCAACTTCTGGTGATCTATTTTGACTCCCAGTAAAATTTTGGGGTAGGGGTATTTTGGTCATTTTTGGCTAAAAATTTTCTCTCTCTTCAAATACCCTCAATCGGTGATCTTAAAGTCTATTTAATGATTATATTTTATTCCCCTATTTTATACCATCACTTTCAAGTCTCAGTTCGGTTCGGACAGAAAAGAACTAGTGGGGCCCTCACCGAGTCCATTTCTGTTCCTTACCGAACAGGCCTTCATATAGATTAGAAGAATCACCAATTTTTCGGTAATTTCTGAGCCTATTTTCTTCTTTAACATTCTCAATTTATACTTTCTCACTCCCTTTAAATCATTTTACTCCATTACACTCATTTATTTTCTCTATGTATTCAGACGACACAGTACTACCGGGGATGTTTAACTCTTTTCCTTCCAAAAGTATCCACAGACATCAGGCCAACCATTGCTCTGATACCATTAAATCTGTCACGACCCGTGACCACATTTTTCATCTTCTTATACACATCTTAACCGGTTGGGCTGTCTGTGATACTTCACTTGTACTGATTGTTAAACAATTTTACAATGTATTGTTTATATTATACACATCCCCTATCGTAATTTATCAGATAAGTAGTACTGTTGACATGTCTAAATACAGAGAATAAATGATCATACCTCAAACAAACAGTTGGTCTGACACATTGTCCTTCGTGTACAGCCAGGATCCACAATCCACTGAACTCACATTCAGCAAAAACCTGAAATGTTGAAAATTAAGGGGTGAGCAAAACCACGGCTCAGTAAGAGAATTATATACCTCACTTGATACTCAGCTTCCTATATGCTGAAAATCTTTTTCATTTTTCCTATGGGCTCTAGGCTCGCATGTAGGAAAGATACTATAGTTGGCTAGGGATCCGAATAGAGTAAGGTCGGTATTTTAGAATACCATACTTGTTACGGAACCTAGAAGCAACTGTAGAGAAAATTTTCATTTCGTTTTGAATTAATAAATCCTTTTCTCTTTCAAGCTTTCATAACCTTTTTCATATGCTTTTCAAAATAATGCTTCTACGAAACAAAGCATTTAAATAAAATAATTAATATTCGTATATTCCTTGAAAAGAATATTAGTTAAATGATCATCTTATTTCTTTAAAACTTATTTCATGTTTTAATGTACTCTCTTAATTAGTTCCGTCCTTTAAAAAGCAAAATAAGCTATTAAAATCTATTCCATTCTTAAGTTCACAAGGCATCATTCTTTTTATCAGTATGATTAAGTGTGACAGAAACGAACTTATTGTAAGGACCGGGAGTGCCTGGATCTCTGTTAACCAGGGATTTACCACCCCAGTGCCTTACTCATCCGATAAATCACACACATCATATGTCATATGCACCAGATCTATTTCATCATTTGACATTTGTCGAATTCACGAATCACAATCACTTACTTATCGTCACAATATCCTATGATTTCTCATACTAACATCGGAACACGTGTAGCACCTAGTTCCTGAAGGACTCTAGAGGTGGCTCCCACAGTTCAATCATCGAGTCTCTGCTCGGTATGGCCTGTACGGAAACATTAGAACACGTGTAGCACTTAGTTCCCGAAGGACTCTAGAGGTGGCTCCCACGGTTCAATCATCGAGTCTCTGCTCGGTATGGCCTGTACTGAAACATCAGAACACGTGTAGCACTTAGTTCCCGAAGGACTCTAGAGGTGGCTCCCACGGTTCAATCATCGAGTCTCTGCTCGGATTGGCCTTTATGCCATATGTATTTTCCACTGTCTTATCAGATCTCATGTAGTACTTATGATCTAATATTTCATTTGAGACCATAGAAAGAATATTAGAATTATCATTTCTTCCTTTTGAAAACATATTACCTATCATTTATGGAGTCTAAGATAGACATCAATCTTATCATACTGTATACCTCGGAGGGTAAGGAAGTACACCGGTCAAATATATGACCATAACCTATATTGTCCTCGGTAGATCACTGATTAGATGTCCACCGGGACTAAACATATCACATATCATGCATTAGCATGATAAGAATACCAACCAGTCTCAAAAACCGTAATTCTCATCATAAAATACACCTTTATGGAATTTATATAAATATATAATTCCATGATTTAAAACCATAAGGGTTAAAATCCTTTAGTGAATATTTATAAAAATATTCATAAGAATATGCACTATATTTCACTTCATCTTTCGTCTCGTAATTCGTGTAATTTATCTATTCCGAGAATTTTCGGTGGTTTCATTGTCACCATTCTCGAATACATGAATATTTTAAAATTTCATCTCATTATATTCATGTTTTATGAAATTTAGTAATTTCCTCATGTTTCGTGATTTACTATCGAAATTCGGAAATAAAATCATTTAATATGATTTTATAAAGTTTTTTCTAAAATTTTCGGCAGCATAACGACTGCCGGTTTACTAACCTCCTGCACGGAAAATACAGTTTTAAATCTTTCAGCCAGTACTTCTTCCCAAATTATTTTCAGCAAATCATGCATCATAATAATTTCCATAAAATATTTGCATAAAATATTTCAATTTAAAATATGCAGACTGAGTATCCTTACAGTGCTGCACATGCATCCCTTACCTTTTTCCGGGTCGGCGAATTCCGCTTATCGATCGCGCCCGCACTCCATTTCTCCCGATTCCTTATCCCGATTGCTGAAAATAATTTCTGGAATTAAAATTCTAATTTTTTTAGAATTTTTCATAATTTATTTAATTTTTTTTTTAAATTAAATTCTCGGGAAATTTCTTACCGAATTTTGCAAAATCCCGGGTTGTCGAATTTTCGAGAATTTTCCGAATTCCCGAAATTCTTCTTTTTCCTCTTTTTCTTCCTTTTTCTTCCTTTTTCCTCTTTTTCTTTTCTTTCTTTCTTTTCTTTTCTTTTTCTTTTTCTTTTTCTTTTTCTTTTTCCTTTTTCTTTTCTTTTTTTCTTTTCTTTTTCCTTTCTTTTTTCTTCTTCCTTTCCCGGTCAGACCAGTTCAGACCGGTCCAGCTCCTTTCCTCGCCGGTTCCTCGCCGGCGGCTGGTTCTCCGGCGGTTCAGGCGTCCCTCAGTTGGCCGGTTGCACGACGAACTTGCCGGTGCCCTCCGTTTGCCCTGGATAGGCGGCACGGCGGCGGATCGAGGCGGTTTTGCCTCGGTTCTTCTTCCTCTTCGCCGGCGTTCCTCCGCCGTCCATTGCGTCTCTGGTGGCCTCCATCAGCTTCCTCTCCCTCCGGTGAAGCTTCGGTGGTAGTGCCGGCCACCGATTTGGCCGGCATCACCGTCGGCCATTTCCTCTTCTTCTCCGGCGTTTGCTTCTATTTCCCTTCAATTTTTCTCCGTTTCACTTCGCCGGCGTTGGCGTCGGCTTCCTCTTCCTTTGCCGGCATCGACATTTCTCTTCCCCCTTCTCCTTTCCTTCTTCGGCGGCAGTGGCCGGTGCCACTTCGGGAAGATAGAATCGGGAAACCGATTCTGTTTTTGTTTTAGGTTTCTTTCTATTTTTGTTTGTTTTCTATTTCCCTTTTTAGTATATTTAGTATACTATATTTTATACACTTAATATAATAATACATATATGTCATGTACTTATATTATATATTTAATACACATAATATTATTATTATCATATATGTATATAATATACTATTATATATATTACATATAAAATATATATTTTGTGTATTAAAATTATAGATCTAGCATAGATATATAAGTATATATTTATATACTTAAAATAATTAATCTTTACATATATATATATATATATATGTTATAATATAATATGTTTTGTATTTACAATATATATTTTTCAAACTTTAATGTAAATCAAATATAAACATTTCTCAAATATATATGTATATATATATATATATATATATATATATACCTATACATACATAAAAGATTATACTTAAATACATATGTATTATGTAACTTCATGAACTAGTGTGTGTGTGTGTGTATATATATATATATATATATATATTCATATATACAAACATGTAATTATTAATATACTATATAGTATTTACATACATATGTATTTGTATAAAAATACATTTATATAATTTGTAATTATATAAATATATTTCATTTTATTCTCTTATTTTCTTAATTAAATTTGGATTTTAATTTATCTAATTTAATTCTTTTCCTCTCTCTATTATTTTTATCTTCACTTCCAATTTAATTTCCTTTATATGAATTTCCCAATTTTTTTCACTTCCTCACTTCTCGGATTTTCACCCATATCCCATTCTCACAAAATTTTACTTATTTCTCTGATTTAATTTCTCCAATATTTATTTTCAATATTTCTAATTTTCAATAAATGAAAAATTTACGGTTATCACAATATACATCGTAAATCCACCAGATCCGCTCGGAAGGGCTACTACGGGGGCAGTAGTCAGTCTCTGCTTTAACTCTTAAAAACTATGCTCACACGCATCAGTCCACTTGAACTTCACATCCTGACATGTGAGTCATGTCAGTGGAGCAGCTAGTCTAGAAAATCCCTCGACGAAACGGCGATAATATCTGGCTAGAGCTAGAAAACTCCATATCTCTGTAACAGTCTTAGGCCTCTCCCACTGAACAATGGCCTCTATCTTGGATGGATCAACAAACACCCCGTCCTTCGACACTATGTGTCCTAGAAGGATAATATGATCTAGCCAGAATTCACACTTACTGACTTTGCATATAGCTTCCGGTCTTTGAGGGAATGTAAAACTATGTACAAGTGCTGCTCGTGCTCCTTTGGAGACTTAGAATAAATCAATATGTCATTAATGAACACTATCACAAATTTATCCAAATATGGCTTGAATACCTCATTCATCAAGTTCATAAATGCTGCAGGGGCATTCTTCAACCCGAAAGGCATCACCAGAAACTCATAATGTCCGTACCGAGTTCGGAACATCCGACTCCCGAATCTTCAATTGATGATAGCCCAATCGGAGATCTATCTTGGAAAACACCCGTACACCCCTAAGCTGATCAAATAATCATAAATCCTGGGCAGGGGATATTTGTTCTTAATGGTAGCCTTATTCAACATCCTATAGTCGATACACAATCGTAGACTACCATCCTTCTTCCGGACAAATAACACTGAAGTACCCCATAGAGATAAGCTGGGACGGATGAATCCCTTATCCAATAGCTCCTAAAGCTGCTTCTTAAGCTCCTCTAACTTCGTTAGTGCCATCCGATATGGGGGTCTAGAAATCGACTCCGTACCAAGTACCAAATCGATAGTAAACTCCATCTCCCAGTCCGAGGGTAACCTTGGTAACTCCTCTGGAAATACGTCCAGGAAATCCCTGACCACAAGAATCTCATGCAAGGCTGGACGTTCCTTTTCTACGTCCTCCACATAAGTAATGAAACCTTCACATATATTCATACATAATCACACAATGCAGTAAACATATCATTTTAGTAAACACATAACTGTATCACTTTATTAATTTACAACCAGTTTTACAATGTACTTTTCAGATTGAAGAAGGTAATAAACTAGTATAACAGTCCAAACTAACATGATTTGTAGCTAGCCAATCCATTCTTAGGATTACATCAAAATCATACATATTTAAAAAAATCAAGTCAGCTGTCGTTTCCTTCCCTCCTACAGTCACTTTACAATTCCTATATATAATATCCGTCCCCTGAGATTCTTTAAATGGGGTATTCACTTGCAAAATATACCCTAATAGCTCCGGTTCTACAAGGGTCTTATTAGCACATGTAGGTGACAAAAATGAATAGGTAAAGCTCGGATCAAATAACGCAAGTACTGAAATATCAAAAATATAAATTTTACCTTTAATCACATCAGCAGAAGCGTCGGCAGTCTCCTGATCTAAGGCGTACACCCATCCCTATGTCACAACCTTCTTTCCCTTTTCTGCTACTGTCGTACGCTCGACTATGAGGCTGTAGCTTTCTTTGACTCAATCGGAGCTGCCGATGCTGGTGCTGGTGGAGTTATAGAGGGAACAGTGGAGGCAGCGAACTCTCTGAGCATCGGGCAATCCCTCACCATATGCCCCATCTGTCTACATATAAAGCACGCCTTAGTCAATAAGTAACAAGGATGTGAACCATCCGACTTACCAGAGTGTCTGGTCGTTGTACTCCTCTAAGTAGAGGTGGGGCTAGTAGCAGGGGCTGAAGCTGCTGATTCGTAAATCGCCATCAAAAATTTGAATGCCGAAGACTTGGCCTTCTTAGGCTGCTCCATACTAGATCTGTCCTTAAAAGCTCTCTTAGCTTTGCCTTTTCCCTTCGCCTTACCCTTCTGACTAACATCTGTATGGTACTGCTCAAAGTCCCTCTGACATAACTGTACCTATCGTACAACCTCATCAAAAGTACGAATATTAAACGGGGCTAGCTTAGATCTAATAGAGGATCTCAAACCGACCTTAAACCGATCAATCTTATGCCTCTCGTAAACTCTGGTCTTGAATCAAACCTGCTCAGGGTGGTGAATCTAGCCTCGTACTCATCTACTGACATACTCCCCTGAACTAACCCCAGAAACTCCTGTTGTAACTTTTGCTGGGCCGTGTTAGGGATTTACTGTTGTCAAAAAGCCTCAACAAAAATATCCCATGTCACAACCTAATGCTGAGCAACCAAAACTGTCTGTGTCGCCTTCCACCAGTGCTCCGCATCATCCATTAACTGGAACACTACTAGACCCACTTTCTCGGTCTCCAAACACCTCATATACCTAAATAATTTCTCAACTATAATAATCCACTGTTCTACCACCAACGGATCCCTTGTACCCTTAAACTTCGGTGGATCCAATTTCTTAAACGACCGCACCAAGTTTACATCACATTTAGACTCCACGTCTCTGGGCAGTTGAATTGGTGGCTGTACTGGAACTGCCAATGGCTGAGGTACCGGTAGTGGAATAGGCTGAGGCTCGGGTGCTACTGTTGCTGGCTGAGGTAGGGGTAGTGCTACTGCTGGAGCTGTAGGAGTTGCTCTCCTCTGCCCTATCCGTAGCTCGATCAGCCTGATACATAACCATAAAATTGGCTAGCATCCTCTCCATCCTTGTCATCCATGCATTAGGACTCTTCGGTTGTGGTGGGTGAGCAGGTCTTGAGGCGGGCTCCAATACTGGCTCAGGAGTATGGGGCTTCGGAGTCTGCTCTGCCTTACCTCTACCTTACCTCTAATCGCGCTCATGTTACCCTCATTCCACTCATATCTGCATCACAGATACAATTTATTTCACTTCCATTAGTTATTCAATTATACATTCAGACTATACAGTACTCTAGAGGATGTCTATTACTTCACTTTTATTTTAAGACATCGACAGACATCAAACTAACCTCGCTTTGATACCAATTAGACTATAATAGTCCAAATATACAGTAAATAACATATTTTTACACATGTATTTCGGTTGGACTGTCTGCGATGCCTTTACACTTGAATAGTAACAGTAATAAAAAGTAACTCCAAATAATTTTATAAATTTGGAATATGAAATTTAACATCATTTTCTTTATACTTATATCCCCTGTTCCTATTTTACAAATTTAATAGTACTGTAAAATTCATCTGAATGTATAAAAGAAAGTACAAATACCTCTTGTTTGACACAAACAGTCTCGATTAAGAAAGAACGCACCAATATCCTCTAATGTATACCCTTTTCCAGTCATTTATAATAAATTGTGGAGTGAAAAATAAAGGGTGAGTGAAACATGCTCAGTAAAGGAGTCGTATATAAGACTGATATAACAAAAACTATATACTAGAAAATATTCATTTTCCTAACAGTTCTCTAGGCACTGTAAATGGATGGATACTATAGTCGGCCGAGAAATCCAGATGGAGCATGGAAGGTATTTTGAAATACCATTCTTGCCCCGAAAACCCAAGCAACTATAGGAATGTTTTGTAATTTGTGGATATAAAACAATTTATTAATGATTTATTCCATATCTAATAAATGGTAAATAAATCATTTGATTTAATCACTTCAATAACACTTTCAAAATCACATGACAATAACAGTAGTAAAGCAGTACAGTAAATCAGTTTAATTTAAACAGTGGAAACAATATACTAATTGGTTCAGTAACAGTACGATAAAATGCTTCAGTAAACAGTGAATAAATAGTTCAGTGCAATAAACAGTACATTTCAGTACAATTCAGTAAACAGTAATCAGTAAATCATAATTCAGTAAACAATAGGTTTCAATACAGTTCAAAAATCATTTAACAGTAGGTTGAGACTAGGCAACACCCTAAATAGTCATGTTATAATTATCCCCGTAGGGAAACAGTAACAGTATGCAGTAAGATCTATGGCCATAGTCTGTAGGGTGTCTACAAAGTACACTTGCCAGGTGACCCCGGGACTATGATGACTTGACAGGTCAATCAGCCACAGTGATAATACAATAGCAGTAAGCATGAAGTTGGGGCCTAAAGTCTCAAAAAATCATTTTATTTCAATATAAATACCTTTAAGAAATTTAAATAGAAATTATCATTAAATTAAATAAAAATTCCAAAATGGTATTAAATTCATATTTGATAGTACAATGAAAATAGTTGATAAAATATTCATGTTTTGGTGAGAAAATTTATAAATGTTCATTTTCAATATAAAATGCTTTGAAGAACATTTTTCTATTCTCACTTTAATAGAATTTTATAACATGAATATTTAATTACTATTTTTCAATAAAATTCCAACTTATGGAAAATTTATGGAAATAAACTCCAAAATCCATAATTCAATTAATTCGTGCATCTAAAATATTTCATGCTATCTTAGAATATTTTTGATAATTTTTCGGCGGCATAATAGCTGCAATTCCCTAACCCCTACACTTAAATACAGTATACAAAACCAGCCGTATACCACAATTCGCATGATTTTCAAGGCAATTTATCACCCAAATAATTTCATAAATCCATAATCATAAAATCATGCAATTCATTATATCGCTAAAGCTTTCATACTTCTCCCTTACCTGTCTAGTAATACCGACTCATTCGGTAGCACCAATCGAAATCCGATAACTCCGGCTACAAAACAATTTTACCAAAAATTATCATTAATTTTCCTCTTATTTTTAAGCTATTAACTTTCATTAAATGCATCCATGTAAGATACTGTCTATGTCTAACTAGTATAAATTACACTGGTAGTAAGCCTTAACTTTTTCGTTTTAGCTCGGATTTCAGATCCTACTTCACCAGTCTTCTTCTCTTAATTTCTATAGTCATTTAGCATATTCAAACCATAGATTGCAACTCACCTTTGGGCCACCGTCCTCTTCACTTTTCTCCCCATTTTCTTCTTTGTGTGATAAGATATTGGTGTAAATGGAGAAAGGGAATTATGTAGAGAAATTTCCTAGAAACAACTTTGGGGAGAAAAGTCAAGCTTGAGTTGTTTTTGTTGACTTTTCCTTTCTTTTTCTCTCTTGGTGCCATGGGGTGTGGGTTGAAGAAGCTGAATAGTGGCTGGCCATCCCCCTTTGTTGACTAATTAACTTTCTAGAGATGGAAAATTACCATTTTGCCCTTGATTATTTAAATTTCAAACAATTTCTCCTTTAAGCTTCCATAGTCGTAAAAATCGTGTAATTGGACTTTAAAATTCAGATTCCAGTACCAATCTATCACATTTAATGTATCTTGATGATTGAAAGTGGTTTTGTTGAGGCACGGTGTATCGATAATGAGAAGTTACGATTTTACCCCTAGTAGACTGCTAGGGAAATTTTCGATTAAATCACTACTTCAATAAATCTCTTGGCACTATGTTATTCTCCTTTTCATGTAGATTATCATGGTATTTTTACTTTGTCCCAAATCATTTTATTTTGAACGTAATTTATGAAAATGCCCTCGGGAAGTAGCCGTCATTTTCCAATTTGTTTTCCAAAATTCACAAAATAATTCCAATTAATATAGAAATTATTTTTATGCCTCAAAGTCATTATATATATTTATTTTCACCCACTATACACTATATTATCAATCTTGAACCCATCAAAACCATAAAAATTAAAGTGGGGCCCACATCACAAATTTACTTAAAATTACAAATTATATTATATTTAACTACATAAATAATTACAAAATTAGGTACAATACAGTAGAAACAAGTCTCACAAAAAGAGATAAGGATCCCCACACACTCTCACTAGATGAACTTATAGGATCATTACTCACTTATAAAATGAAGATCAAAAGAAATCAAGAATGTCCTAAGAAAGTTGGGGTAGCATTAAAATCCACCACAATTGAGGAATGTAAGGATGATAATGAAGAAAGTGGTGATGAGGATATTGAGATAGCTATGTTTGCCAAAAGGTTCAATAAGTTTATGAGAATGAGATTTAGTGGAAACTCTAGGACCACTAGGAGAGATAACAATAGAGGTGAAACTAGTGAAAAAGAACCTATTATATGTTATGAATGCAAGAAATCGAATTGTCCTCTATTTAGAAAGCAATGTGAAAAGAAGTCAAAGAAGAGGTAATGATAGCTACATGGAGTGATAGTGATTGCTCCGATGAGGAAAATGTTGAAGATCAAGTAGTTCAATCTTTGCTTCATGGCTATTGATAATGTTAAGGTAAATGCCAACTCACTAGATCCTAATGAATATACATTTGATGAGTTGCAAGATGCCTTTGATGAACGTGCTAGTGAATTTGAAAGCATGAATATGAAATATAAGAAAATGATTTCAAAATTAAGAAAGGAAAATGAAATGCTTGTAAATGCTAAGCTAGAGTGTGAAAAGAAATTGGAGAATGCTAATCTAGAAATAAATAAGTTAAATAAAAAGAAAACTAATTTGCCTAACTCATTCTCTAGATTTTATACTAATGAATATACATTTGATGAGTTGCAAGATGCCTTTGATCAACCGCTAGTGAATTTGTAAGCATGAATATGAAATATAAGAAAATGATTTCAAAATTAAAAAAGGAAAATGAAATGCTTGTAAATGCTAAGCTAGAATGTGAAAAGAAATTGAGAATGCTAATCTAGAAATAAATAAGTTAAATAAAAAGAAAACTAATTTGCATAACTCATTCTCTAGATTTTATACGGGTTAACAAAAACTTGATTATATGTTAGAGAACCAAAGAGCATTTTTTGATAAAGAAGGAGTAGGATTTAATGCAACTATTAAGGAAAGTCACCTTAAGAATTTCCTTGTTACTAATAAGAATATGCATAATAAGTTACTTACTTGCTCTTTGTACAATAAACTAGGACACTCATCACAAGCATGCACCTATAGGAAAACCACTTTTAGAGGTAAAGTTGTGAAGAAGATGTGGGTGCCCATGCATGTTCTAAATTCAAATTATGTGTCTTTGAAATTGATGTGGATTACTAAAGGATCAAGGATTGTTAACACAAACTTTCAAGGACACAAAAAAATTTAGGTACCTAAAATCAAAGTTTGATGTTTGTAATTGCAGGGAGAAGATGTCACAGTCTGGGTATATAGTATTTTACACTTTTTCACACTTTTCTATACACGTGAACTAGTTGGGCTATCTGCGATGTCTTTATCTCCACTTTTTAACTAACAGTGAACAGTAATTACTGTAATTTACTTTAATTTACATTAGTAAAATATTTACAAAACAGTATTTATATCATTAATATACATCCCCTATTTAATGTAACACTGTAGTATTGTAAATGAAAAGTATGAACATATAAAATAAATAAATATACCTCCAGATCTACAATAGTTGCCTCAGGGTGCTCGATACGCAGCCACTAATCCTCAGATGATATACCCGATGGTCACTAAAAATACTTTGGAGAAATAAAAATAATGGGGTGAGCAAACCACAGCTCAGTAAGAGAGTTGTATGCAATTTTGATATCACGAAGACTATATGCAGTAAAATCCTTAATTTCCAATAGGTATGCTAAGTACACGAAAAAGGAAAGGATACTATAGTTGGCCAGTAATCTAGATAGAGCATGGAAGGTATTTTGAAATACTTGTCTTGTCCCGGAAACCCAGAGCGACTATATTGAGTAGAATTTAATTTTAATATAAATCTCATTTAAATATTCACTGCATATAAATATTTAATAAATTCGAGTAAAATAACTCATTTAATCACGTAAAAAAACACTTGAAAGTAATTTAATTTCCACCATTAAAGTCATCACCTTTAACACGTGTAATAGTAAAATCAACTATTTAAATATATATTCCAATTCAGTTGTAAAATACCATGGTAACCATTATTTTTCAATAAACACCACAAAATCCAATAATAACACGTGAAGTAGTAATAGAGACCAAGCAACACCCTAATGATATCATGCTATAATCCCGTAGGAACAATAAAAATAAACATGAGACCTATGGTCATAGTCTATAAATGTCCTCGATTGTACATTGAGTGGGTGTCAACCAGGACACTGAAGATGGCTCAATGTCAATAGCTTCACACATGATATAATAACACATGAACACGTGAGCATGATATGAGGCCTAACAGTCTCAAAATAGTATTTACACAGTGGTATTGCTTTTATGGAATTCATTACAGGTAGTAAAACTTCATTTAGTCCATAAAGGATAATAAATAAAATAGTGAATATTATGCTAAAAATAATTTATAAAGTGTTCGCTATTCATCATTTGACTTCCCAAATCACACATTCACTATAAAACACTTGGGATGAATTTTCGATAGCTTAACTTTTACCGAAATTGGTATCATGAATATTTAATAAATATTTTTCAATAAATTCACTTTTTATGAAAAATAATTAATTTCTCACTTTTAAGGCTAGGATAAAATTCAACAATGCATAAAAATATTTTATGGCATTTTTAGAAATATTTCTAATGAATTTCGGCAGCATAACGGCTGCCAGTGTTCTAGCCTCCCTGCATTTACAAACACAATTCAACCAACCAGAAAATTACAGTTTCATAACAATTTGAGGCAATTCACTTTACCAAATAATTTCATAAAATTCATAGCATGAAAAACATGCATTCGAATATCCCTACAAATTACACACGCGTCTCTTACCTGTCTATCGAGATCACGTCTCCCGATCACACCACAAGAAAACCGTAGCTCCGGGTTGCAATTAATTTCATCAAAATTATTAGCTTATTTAATTCTTATTTTTAAGCTATAATTCATGTCAAAATCAGCCACATTGGATACTGCAAATTTTTTTGCAGTATAATTTTTACTAGTAGTATAATGTAACTTCTTTGTTTTGCTTCGGATTTTAAATCCGAGCATACCGGCAGACTCCTTGTAATTCCTATAGTCTCAATCTACCCTTAAACCATCAAAACAACCATCAATCATACTCCCTTCACCTTGACCGAAACTCCCTATAGCCATTCTTGGTTGATTTTCATCATTCTAATTTTGCTAAATTATTTTATTATGCTAAACAATTTATTTGGCACCATTTATAAGCTTGAAACACAGTGAGACACCAAGATACCATGCTTGGCTGAATGCTTCATCAATGGCAACTTTTTCTTTTTCAATTTTTAATTGAAACCATGGCTATATAAATGTTGAGCATGCTTAGATGAATGATTCCATGCCATTAGATTCAAGAAAAACATAAGGAATAGTGTGACGTCCCCGTCACTTCATCTTATCACTTATCTTTTTCCTTCTTTATTTAGATTTAGTTCATCCAGTGTCGTTCTTTCCTTATTCTTAAGCTAATTATCTAATAGCTTATGAAATACTGTTCAATTTCCATAAACATAAAAATGATATGTATAAATATCATTCCATTTCCACAGGATCTCATACATCATCTTAACTTATATCCCCGACATCTTATATACATTATTTCTACTTGTACTGTATTGTAGCTGAATTACAATTTACTATATACATGAACATATGAGTATACCTTCTATGCTAACTGGGAAGTGTATCAAGAAGGTACACCTTGATTCTTCAAAAACAAGCTCCTCTAGTCGGAGCGGGGTTCACTTCAGATAGTCTGTAGAAAAAATGGTCGTAAAAGGGTGAGTTTACACTCAGTAAGAAAAGTATGTAAAAGAGCGTGCTATGCCCTATATGCATTTTTCCTACTTGGCTCTATAATGTCATGTAAAGCATTATAAAGCATGCATTATAAACATCTTTCATGCATCGTTTGCAACCATGCATATTTATTTCAAATGACATGGTAATCATACTTTGTATGCTTCCTTTAAAACATAGCATACATATACAACATGCATCATACTTCTTTCTTTAAAACATCATACTTCATAACATACTTTAAAAACATACATCATACAATTCTTCATACATACATCTTGTACTTTGAAATAGATGGAGACTATGTACAATATTTAAGCGATTTCATTGTCATATAAACCGTTCATTCCCATTTATACGACTTTAATCATGCATTAGTACATTGGTATACCATGTAGAGGTCAGGGATTCTCTCCTGCCTTAATAATACCACAATGAGCACTAATCAGGTGTCACTTATGGTCTTGAGACCGGACTAGGGTTCCACGCTTAACATACCTATTACTGAGGACTTGATCAGAGTCTCTCAGCCATCAGAAATGCATAATCATCACGCAGTCCATAGTCTCAAAACATTTATAATATACTTTTCAGAAAACACTTTTGTGTTTAAATCAAATAAGCTTTGAAAGCTCTTTTCATACATGGCAGTCGACTGGTCTTATAGGGCAGTCGGCTGCTACTTCATAACTTCTTTTATCGAAATTAATTTCATTTAAAATTCCGATATTTTTATCTTTGAAAATACATGAGGGCAGTCGACTGGTCCATATAGCAGTCAACTGGTTTTCAAACAGAATGCTTCTTAAGAAATAGCAGTCGACTGGTCCATATAGCAGTCGACTGTTTTTGAAACAGAATGCAATTTAGCAAATAGCAGTCGACTGTCCCATATAGCAGTCGACTGGTTTGAAACAAAATGCTTCTGGCTAAATAGCAGTCGACTGGCTTACATAGCAGTCGACTGGTTTGCATCGGTTTTCGAAAAACGGCGTTTTGGTTGTCTCTAGGCAATCGGCTGCTACTTAAGGCAGTCGGCTGCTCCTAACCTAATTGGTACTAGGAGACAAGTCCGAAAATGCATCTTTTCCTGCACAAAATCAACTGGTGCTTCTCTCCAAAACATGTAAAAACATCATAAAACATGCGGACATAGCCGCCTTACGTCCGTTACATAATTTCCTTACCTCGATTCCTTCGAGAACGCAAGATCACTTGGCGCGTTAACCCTAGCTTTCACTCCTTAAAATCTGAAATCATTATATCAAATCAAACCTTAAATTAAACAACATACACATATCATATCCACTCAAAACAACTCCAATTCATGAACGAAATTGCAAGAATCATCCTCTTCTCTTACCTTCACTAGAGACCAAAATTTCAATCGTTGAGACTCCTCCAATACTTGGATTCAATCCTCCAAACTTTGGATATCACTTAGCCTAGTGACAAGGATCGTTTTTCGTCTAATAAACTTGTTAAATCGATGGGAGAGTAAGGTGGTTTGTCAAGGTAGCCATGGATAGTACTTGGAAGAATGGAGATGGAACGAGAGGGAGAGGGCTGGCGTGGGTGATGATGATGAGGGTGGTGAGTCATGAACTCCATTAATTGCATGCTTATCTCATCATCTATCTCAGCCATGCTTTATCCCTTGACTCATTTGACCCATTAATTTCCTCTTTTCCTCCTTCTCTCTCAGCCATTCATGAAATCACCAATCTAAAAATTCTGATTTAAATTTTTGTCTCATACTCTTAATATTTTTCTGATATCAACATATTGTATTTGACTTATTGACATTCAACTTCATTTTTTTCTTCTATATTCCATACATCAATTTCACATCAATTTCATATTCATTTAATCATATTAGCTTAGAATACTTTACATACATGGAGGAATACATGGAAATTGGGGATCTCACATCCTCCCCACCTTAGAAAATTTGGTCCTCCAAATTTGCCTTAGCTTGTCATGTGAACAACTCTGGGTACCTTTCCTTCATTAAGCTCTCTAGCTCTCATGTAGCTTCTTCCATCGTATGGTATTGCCAGAGAACTTTCACCAGTGGAATCGTCTTAGACCTCAATACTTTATCTTTTCTATCCAAAATCCGAATTGCTTCTCTACATAGCTCATATCTTCCCTTATCTCTAAAGGTTCATATTCAATGACATGTGACGGATCCGGGTTATACTTCCGAAGCATCGATACATGAAACACATTATGTACTCCCGATAGCTCCGGAGGTAATGCCAATCTATAGGCAACATCGCCTACTCGATCTAATACCTCAAATGGACCAATGTAACAGGACTTAACTTACCTCGTCGGCCAAATCTCATGATTCCTTTGGATGGAGAAGCTTTCAAGAACACAAAATCTCCAACCATGAACTCAAGTGGCCTCCGTCGAGCATCTGCATAGCTCTTTTGTCTACTCTGAGCTGTCTTAAGCCTCTGACAAATCAACTTAACATTTTCTGATGCTTGCTCGACTAGATCTGGAGCCAATAACTTACGTTCGCCCACTTCTTCCCACCCAATCGGAGATCGACACCTTCTTCCATACAAAGCTTCATATGGTGCCATCCTGATGCTTGCATGATAACCATTATTGTATGCAAACTCAGCCAGTGGCAGATGGTCATCCCAGGAGCCTTTAAAGTCCATAGCACAAGCTCTCAACATATCCTCGAGCGTCTGAATCGTGCGCTCGGACTGTCCATCAGTCTGCGATGAAAAGCTGTGCTGAAATTCAGCTTAGATCCCATGGCTTCCTGAAAATGCTCCCAGAAATGGGAAGTAAACCTGGAATCTCTATCAAAGTGATGCTCACTGGAACACCATGTAGTCTTACAACATCTTTTACATACATATCTGCCAAAGCATTGAGTGTATCAGTTGACTTCATAGGTAGGAAGTGAGCTGATTTTGTCAATCTATCGACAATCACCCAAATACCATCATGATTCTTCTTGGTTCTGGGCAACCCCATAATAAAATCCATCGTAATGTGCTCCCACTTCCACATAGGTATAGGCAGAGGGTGCAGTAATCCTGCTAGCTTTTGGTGCTCTACCTTGACCTGTTGACATGTGAGACATTTTGCTACAAACTCAGCTATGTCTCTCTTCATGCCCTTCCACCAGTACACTTTTCGAAGATTATGATACATCTTCGTATTTCCTGGGTGCAACGTGACTTAGTGGCATGTGCTTCAGTCAAAATCATCTTCTTCAACTCGTCATCATTAGGAACACATATACGACTCCTAAACCTTAAAATTCCATCATTACTAACATCAAATTCTGAAGTCATACCTGACTGCATCTGATTCATAGCCTCTATGCATCTATCATCTTCCTTTTGAGCACTTCGGATTCTGTCCATTAAATCTGGCTCAATCCTTAAACTAGCCATCATTCCAATTTGCTCATAAGTCATAACATTAAGGTTGAGGCTTGCAAATTGCTCAATTAGTTCATGCTCTTTTATCATCATATAAGACACCATACTTACATGCTTCCGGCTCAGAGCATCCGCCACCACATTGGCTTTCCTCGGGTGGTACAAGATCTCACAATTGTAATCCTTTAGTAGCTCGAGCCATCTTCTTTGCCTCATGTTCAATTCTCTTTGAGAGAACAAGTATTTCAGACTTTTGTGATCCGTAAAAATCTGAAATCTCACACCATATAAATAATGCCTCCATATTTTCAGGGCAAATACTACTGCAGCTAACTCCAAATCGTGAGTTGGGTAGTTCTTCTCATGGTCCTTCAATTGTCTAGAACCATATGCCACTACCTTACCATGCTGCATCAACACATCCCAAACCTTGCCTGAGGCATCACTATACACCGCAAATCCACCTGAACCACTAGGGATGGTAAGGATCGGTGCAGTCGTTAGCCTGCGCTTCAACTCTTGAAAGCTACTTTCACAGGCTTCATTCCACTCATACTTCACTTCTTTGCGCGTTAAGCGCGTCAGTGGAGCAGCTAGCTTCGAGAAACCCTCTACAAATCTTCTATAGTAGCCAGCTAAACCCAAGAAACTCCTAATCTCCATCACAGTCTTCGGTCTTTCCCATTGAACCACCGCTTCAATCTTCGACGGATCAACTGAGACTCCATCTTTACGATAATGTGACCTAAGAAGGAGATCTGATTCAACCAGAAATCACACTTACTTAGCTTGGCATACAATCCTCTATCCTTGAGGGTTTGCAGAACTATCTTCAAATGCTGCTCATGCTCTTCCCGAGACCTCGAGTAGACCAAGATGTCATCGATAAAGACAATGACAAACTGGTCCAAGTACTGCTTAAATACATCATTCATCAAATTCATGAATGCTGCGGGTGCATTGGTTAATCCAAACGGCATCACTAAGAATTCATAATGGCCATACCGCGTCCTGAATGCAGTCTTAGGGATATCTTCATCTCGGATCTTCAATTGATGATATCCCGATCTCAAGTCTATCTTGGAAAAGACTTGTGCACTCTTTAGCTGATCAAAGAGGTCGTCAATTCTGGGAAGAGGGTACTTGTTCTTGATCGTCACTTTGTTCAGCCACGGTAGTCAATACATAACCTCATACTACCGTCCTTCTTCCGGACAAAAAGCACAGGAGCACCCCAAGGGGATACGCTGGGTCGTATGAATCCCTTGTCTAGCAACTCCTGAAGCTGCTTCTTCAATTCTTCCAATTCTACTAAAGCCATCCGGTAAGGAGCTCTTGAAATGGGCTCAGTTCCCGGCACCAAATCAATCGTAAACTCCACTTCCCTATCCGAGGAAGTCTGAAAGATCATCTGGAAACACTTCTGGAAAATCTTGGACTACAGGAATATCCTTGAGTCCGGGACGTTTCTGATCTACGTCCTCCACATAAGCAATAAATCCTTCACATCATCATACACATTATCCATTACTTTCATTTGCAAACAAATCAAAATCAAACATGCTTTCATATTAATTACTTGCCAAATTTACAACATAGTTAACGGGTGAAGAGAATGTTACACTCTTAGCATAACAATCCACTATGACATGATTGTTAGCTAACCAATCCATACCCAAAATAACATCAAACCCATACATATTCAGTAGGATTAGGTCAGCCTTAGATTCTCTTTCTCCTACCCGTAGCTTACAATTCCTATACACTAACTCTGTCATTTGTGATTCCTTAAGAGGTGTGCTTATCTTTAATAAGTGTTCTAAAGTCTCCGGCTTAACAAGTATTTTCATAGCAAACTTAGGAGACACAAAAGAATGTGTAGAGCCTGGATCAAACAATGCTATAACATTCACATCAAACAAGTAAATCTTACCTTTAATCACTTTGGACGAGACATCAGCAGACTCTTCGTCGATGGCAAACACTCGTCCTTGGGTCACAGCTTTCTTCCCCTTCTCGGCAGCAGTGGCCTTAGGTAGTGGTTTAGGGGTCTTATCAGATTCATCAGGCATCTTCGATCTCTCTGAGGGCAATCCTTAATCATGTGCCCTTTCTCCCCACATCTAAAGCAAGCGCCACTCGCCAAGCGACATGGCTGTGATCCGTGAAATTTCCCGCATTGCTTCTTTGCATCGTATTTTTCGGTGAGCTAGCGGTACTTCCAACTGGATTTCGAAATCGCTCATCACTTATCTTGATCCCGGTAGCTCTAGGAGTACCTATATCATTATCATTATTATCATAACTCCAATTTCGATATTATTCCATATAACCATTAAATTAATTTAAAGATCATCTTTCTAGACTTTACTTACCTATAGAAACTCCTTCGGATCGTCTACTTCTCCGAAATGGATACCTATCGCTCGACGCTTTCTCATCCGACTTCCGCTTCATCGGTTCCTTGCCCTTACCCTTGGCTCGGAAGTCAGCATGATGCAGATCATAGTCCTGCTCACACAACTGAGCCTTACGGACAGCTTCTCCATAGGTGGTGATATCCATCGGATACAATTTCGATCTAATCGGGGACTTTAATCCCTCGATGAACCTGTAGATCTTATGCCCTTCATCTCTTCGGACCTCGGGATCGAATCTACTCAAGGTGGTGAACTTAGATTCATACTGATTCACCGTCATCGTACCTTGAGTTAAGCTTAGGAACTCAATCTTTAGTCTATTCTGATCCGTGCGTGGGATGTATTGTTCATTAAAAGCCTCCACAAATCTATCCCACGTGACTTCATCATATCGGGCCTCTAACACGGTCCGAGTGGCTTGCCACCAATATTCAGCATCATCAATCAATAAATAAGCAGCCAAGCCTACTTTCTCCCTTTCGGAGCAGGGCATGTACTCAAAGGACTTCAAGACCGCTTTCATCCAGTTTTCTGCAGTCAACAGATCTCTTTCCCCCTTAAACTTGGGCGGATCTAACTTCTTGAATTCTTTTATTAAGGCCACACTGCAATAGGCTCTAGGATCCCGCCTTTCCGTAGTTAGGGCTGGTGGGGTTACTTCTGTAGGAGGAATTACAGGTGTAGCTGTTTGGGTACTTGTGGCCACAGTTGGGAAGTTCGACATAAACTGGGTGAACATCGTGGCCATGTTCTCCATGTGCTTTTCCATTTTAGCTAGCCTTGTATTCAGGCTATGCGGTGGAGATGGATGAGGAGACGGAACTGGGGGCTGTTTTTCACGACCTCGTCCTCTTCCTCTTCTTTTACCTCTCCTTTGTGAGCTCATGCTGTAAATATAATCATCATTGAGCTCTTTAGTATAACCATAAATAGTCATACCAGGCATTTTTATTCAGATAAGTACAGTACAATTGGGGATATACTCTATTTCTAACTTCTTGACACTGACAAACTACAAATCAAATCGCTCTGATACCACTCTGTGACGTCCTTGTCACTTCATCTTATCACTTATCTTTTTCCTTCTTTATTTAGATTTAGTTCATCTAGTGTCATTCTTTCCTTATTCTTAAGCTAATTATCTAATAGCTTATGAAATACTGTTCAATTTCCATAAACATAAAAATGATATATATAAATATCATTCCATTTCCACAGGATCTCATACATCATCTTAACTTATATCCCCGAGATCTTATATACATTATTTCTACTTGTACTGTACTGTAGCTGAATTACAATTTACTATATACATGAACATATGAGTATACCTTCTATGCTAACTGGGAAGCGTATCAAGAAGGTACACCTTGATTCTTCAAAAACAAGCTCCTCTAGTCGGAGCGGGGTTCACTTCAGATAATCTGTAGGAAAAATGGTCGTAAAAGAGTGAGTTTACGCTCAGTAAGAAAAGTATGTAAAAGAGCGTGCTATGCCTCTATATGCATTTTTCCTACTTGGCTCTATAATGTCATGTAAAGCATTATAAAGCATGCATTATAAACATCTTTCATGCATCGTTTGCAACCATGCATATTTATTTCAAATGACATGGCAATCATACTTTGTATGCTTCCTTTAAAACATAGCATACATATACAACATGCATCATACTTCTTTCTTTAAAACATCATACTTCATAACATACTTTAAAAACATACATCATACAATTCTTCATACATACATCTTGTACTTTGAAATAGATGGACTATGTACAATATTTAAGCGATTTCATTGTCATATAAACGTTCATTCCCATTTATACGACTTTAATCATGCATTAGTACATTGGTATACCATGTAGAGGTCAGGGATTCTCTCCTGCCTTAATAATACCACAATGAGCACTAATCATGTGTCACTTATGGTCTTGAGGACCGGACTAGGGTTCCTCGCTTAACATACATATTACTGAGGACTTGATCAGAGTCTCTCAGCCATCAGAAATGCATAATCATCACGCAGTCCATAGTCTCAAAACATTTATAATATACTTTTTAGAAAACACTTTTGTGTTTAAATCAAATAAGCTTTGAAAGCTCTTTTCATACATGGCAGTCGACTGGTCTTATAGGGCAGTCGGCTGCTACTTCATAACTTCTTTTATCGAAATTAATTTCATTTAAAATTCCGATATTTTTATCTTTGAAAATACATGAGGGCAGTCGACTGGTCCATATAGCAGTCGACTGGTTTTCAAACAGAATGCTTCTTAAGAAATAGCAGTCGACTGGTCCATATAGCAGTCGATTGTTTTTGAAACAGAATGTAATTTAGCAAATAGCAGTCGATTGTCCCATATAGCAGTCGACTGGTTTGAAACAGAATGCTTCTGGCTAAATAGCAGTCGACTGGCTTACATAGCAGTCGACTGGTTTGCATCGGTTTTTGAAAAACGGAGTTTTGGTTGTCTCAGGCAGTCGGCTGCTACTTAAGGCAGTCGGCTGCTCCTAACCTAATTGGTACTAGGAGACAAGTCCGAAAATGCATCTTTTCCTGCACAAAATCAACTGGTGCTTCTCTCCAAAACATGTAAAAACATCATAAAACATGCGGACATAGCCGCCTTACGTCCGTTACATAATTTCCTTACCTCGATTCCTTCGAGAACGCAAGATCACTTGGCGCGTTAACCCTAGCTTTCACTCCTTAAAATCTGAAATCATTATATCAAATCAAACCTTAAATTAAACAACATACACATATCATATCCACTCAAAACAACCCAATTCATGAACGAAATTGCAAGAATCATCCTCTTCTCTTACCTTCACTAGAGACCAAAATTTCAATCGTTGAGATCTCCTCCAATACTTGGATTCAATCCTCCAAACTTTGGATATCACTTAGCCTAGTGACAAGGATCGTTTTTCGTCTAATAAACTTGTTAAATCGATGGGAGAGTAAGGTGGTTTGTCAAGGTAGCCATGGATAGTACTTGGAAGAATGGAGATGGAACGAGAGGGAGAGGGCTGGAAGAGGGCTGGCGTGGGTGATGATGATGAGGGTGGTGAGTCATGAACTCCATTAATTGCATGCTTATCTCATCATCTATCTCAGCCATGCTTTATCCCTTGACTCATTTGACCCATTAATTTCCTTTTTTCCTCCTTCTCATCTCAGCCATTCATTAAATCACCAATCCAAAAATTCTGATTTAAATTTCTTGTCTCATACTCTTAATATTTTTTGATATCAACATATTGTATTTGACTTATTGACATTCAACTTCATTTTTTTCTTCTATA
Organism: Heritiera littoralis; assembly: GCA_031772115.1. Lineage (NCBI taxonomy): Eukaryota > Viridiplantae > Streptophyta > Magnoliopsida > Malvales > Malvaceae > Heritiera > Heritiera littoralis. The sequence goes on along the minus strand of JAPDPK010000100.1, from coordinate 1,777,338 downwards.
TTCCATACATCAATTTCACATCAATTTCATATTCATTTAATCATATTAGCTTAGAATACTTTACATACATGGAGGAATACATGGAAATTGGGGATCTCACAAATAGTGACCTTACAAGCTTGGCCGAACCTTTGGGGAGTTGTTTCTCCTTGTATAGTGCCTTATAGAATGAGATATTGGTGTAGGATTGTAGAAGAGAGAGAGAAGATCAAATTTGGTGTAGAAATTATGTTATTCTAAGTGTAAGGTAAGTTATAAAGCTTGAAAATTTTTCTTTCTTTTTTCTCTTGAAGATGGTGTGGGAGGCTGAGGGGAAAGACAAAGAATAGTGCCCTCAGCTACTGAATGAATTTTAAAGTTAATTCTGAAACCTTGCAAATGACCAAAATACCCCTAGTTATGAAAATTTCGAACGATTTTGCTCTTACGGTCCTGCAAGCATAAAAACCATGTAAACACACTCTAAATTTTTGAATTCCAGTTCCAAATGGTCATATTAAACATACCTTGATGATTGGAAGTGGTTTCGTGGAAGCATGCTGCACAGATAATGAGAAATTACGATTTTACCCCCGTGATCCGCCAGCGAAATTGTGTATTTTTATGACCATTTCGAAAGATCCATTGACACCGTGTTAAAGTACTTTTCATGTAGAATAACGTGATATTTTTACTTCATCCCAATTCATTTTGGTTTGGGAGAAATTTATGAAATTACCCTCCGGACGTATTCGTCATTTTCCAATTTGTTTCTTATACTTCACAAAACAATACAACTTGGGTATTTTGACTTCCAAATTACCATAATATCATTATTAAACCTCCCAAAAATTATTTTCTCACTCATATCATCATCTAGGCATTGAAAATTAAGTGGGGCCCATATAGCTCTTCACTTAATATTTAGAAAAATTATACAAATTATTTATTCATAAAATTAATAATTACATTTTTATATATGTATAGTACAAAATAATGAGTTCTCATAGAAAAGGATTGTTTCAAGGCTAAATCAAAGGAGCATTGATACCTTGGTAGTGGATGCTCAAGGCAAATGACAGATGATAAGAGCCAATTAAAGATCCTAAAGCCTAAGAGTGGTGGAAAAGTCACATTAAGGGATAACTCCAAAGGCCAAATTGAAGGATTTGGCTATATTGGTAACTCTTTCTCTACTATTGAAAATATTTTGTATGTTAAAGGTTTAAAGTATAACTTGCTTAGCATTAGTCAACTTAGTGATAGGGGATTTAAAGTTGTCTTTTGATGCTTTATGTTGCCGTTGTTGATGCCAAAACCAAACAAATACTTTTCATATGGCATAGATAAGGAAATATTTATATAGTACATCTAGATGAACTTAATGACAAAAATGTATGCTTTATGTCCACAAAAAAAGATAAACCTTGGTTTTAGCATAGGAGATTAGGTCATGCTAGCATGCATGTTTTAACTAAGCTAGCTAGAAGAAATCTAGTTGTAGGATACCCAAGCTTCAATTTGAAAATAATCAATTGTGTGAAGCATGTATAAAAGGTAAGCACAAGAGAGTTTCATTTAAATCTAAGAAGTGTGTTTCCACCTCTAGGCCACTTCAACTTCTTTGTTTAGATCTTTTTGCACCAACTAAAACAACTAGCTTAAGAGGAAAATATTATGGATTTGCTATAGGAGATGACTTCACTAGATTCACTTGGGTACTCTTCTTAAGTGTAAAAAATGAAGCATTAGAAAAATTTATCATTTTTTCAAAAATAACTCGAAATGAAAAAGGATATTCAATCACTAGCATTAGAAGTGATCATGGAAAAGAATTTGAAAATCTTGGATTTGATGCATACTATAATGATAAGGGAATTAGCCATAATTTTTCTGCTTCTAGAACACCTTAACAAAATGGGATAGTTAAAAGGAGAAATAGAACTTTCAAAGGAAATGGCTAGAAGCATGCTTTGTGAAAATAATTTACCAAAATATTTTTGAGCTGAAGCTATTAACACTTCATGCTATGTGATAAATAGAGCTATGGTTAGGCCCATTTTAAAGAAAACACTATATGAACTTTGTAAGGGAAAAAGGCCTAACATAAGTTATTTCCATCTTTTCGGTTGCAAATGTTTTGTTTTAAATAATAAAAAAGATAATTTAGGAAAATTTGATGCAAAAAGTGATGAAAGTATTTTTCTAAGATATTCATTAAATTCTAAAGCATATAGAGATTTCAATAAAAGATCACTTATTGTATAAGAGTCAATCTATGTGATCTTTGATGAGTCAAACTCTTCTAAAAGTTCTAATCTTGAAGATGATGATATGGAAATTTTTGGTGAACAATTAGTTGAACCAACCCAAGAAAAAGATATTAGGAACCAATTAGGAGATCTTGATATAAATAAGAAAGAGGAGTCTCAGATCAAGAAATAATTGAGAAAGAACCAAGATGTCCAAGAGAACTCAAGTTTGTTAAAGATGATGACATTGTTGGTGATCCAAGCCTTAGAGTTAGACTAGATCATCTGTTAGAAACATTTGCCAACAAGTTGCCTTTGTCTCTGAATTGGAACCTAAAATGTGAATGAGGCATTAGAAGACGAAAATTGGATTATGGCCATGCAAGAAGAATTGAATCAATTTGAAAGAAATAAAGTTTGGAATTTTGTAGTAAAACCAATTAATCATCCAATCATTAGAACTAAGTGGATATTCAATAATTAAATGGATGAAAACAGTGTGATAGTGAGAAACAAGGCAAGACTAGTGGCACAAGGTTATAGGGAAAAAGAAGGAATAGATTATGATGAGACTTATGCTCTGCTAGCTAGATTAGAAGGTACTAGGATGCTATTTGCTTTTGCATGTTTTAAAAATTTTAAACTTTATCAAACAGATGTCAAAAGTGCCTTTTTGAATGGTTTTATAAATGAAGAGGTTTATGTGAAACAATTTCTCAGTTTTGAAAATCTAAAATTTTCAAATCATGTTTTTAAACTTTCAAAGGCTTTATATGGTTTAAAACAAGCTCCTAAAGCTTGGTGTAAAAGACTTTCCAAGTTTTTAATAGAAAAATGATTTTCAACAGGCAAAGTAGATACCACCTTATTTATTCAATCTAAAGCTTGTGACTTATTAGTAGTCCAAATTTATGTAGATTATATTATTTTTGGTTCTACAACTGAGTTCTTGTGCAAGAACTTCTCTACATTAATGCAAGGTAAAGTTGAAATGAGCATAATGGGGGAGCTCACATTCTTTTAAGGCTCCAAGTAAGACAAAATAAAGAAGGAATCTTCATAAATCAAGCTAAGTATACTAAGGACTTGCTTAAAAGATTTGGTATGGATGAGACTAAGCCTCAATCCACTCCAATGAGCACATCTATTAAGCTTGATAAAGATGAAGGGGGTAAGTGTGCAGACACCAAACTTTATAGATCTATGATAAGATCATTGCTTTATCTTACTACTAGCAGATCCGATATAATGTTTAGTGTCTGCTTATGCGCTAGGTTTCAATCATTTCCTAAAGAATCACACTTACAAGCAATTAAAAGAATCTTTAGATACCATAGAGACGCTTCTTCCTTAGGACTTTTGCATCCTAAAGACTCTACTTTTGTTCTTCATGCTTATTTGAATACAGATTTTGGTAGGTGTAAGGTTGTTAGGAAAAGCACATCCAGTACATATCAATTCTTAGGGAATAGGCCCATTTCTTGGTTCTCTTAGCAACAAAATAGTATAGCTCAATCAACCATCGAGCTGAATATATTGCCTTTCGTAGTTGTTTTACCCAAGTGTTGTGGATTTAAGCAACAAATGAGCGATTATGGAATAGAAATGAACAAGATTCCCATTAAGTGTGACAATACTGGTGTAATAAACCTCACCAAGAATCCCATTCAACACTTGAGAACTAAGCACATAGAAATAAGAAATCCTTTTATAAGAGATCATGTGTGGATGCTTTGCACTAACTAGTTGATATTTTCACCAAACCGCTTGATAAAGAAAGATTTTGAACACTTAGGAGAGAATTTAGACTAATGAATGCTCCATGATAATAAATGCTACTTTGACTATCTCCTTGGAGTTAGTTTAAGTTGGTAATTATGAGTGCAACTCAGGAATACAGTGCAAAAATTGAACCACTTGTTTCATACTTACTGTACTTATCAATAAGCTCAAACTAGATTTGTGTGATAGATGATTTTAGTTTGATATCATAATTTCCTTCTATATAACTTGTGTGATCATGTGTATCTTCCTTGGATAGTGACCGATACTCATTTTCTTTCAAAAATTGCATGTATCTCTCAAAATGACCTTGAATGTTCTTAAAAATACATTTTTCACTGAAAATTATCTCAAAACATGCAAAAATATGTTTCAAAAAGTTTTACTCTTTATTTTCACTTCATATAAGTCAAAAAACATGTTTTCAACTTGTTCACATCTTGTCTAAAGCTCAAAAGACTAAAAATGCATGTTTTCACTCATTTTCAAACCATTTTTCTACATAAATTTTGAGGCATATGAACAAGGGATAGATCCCTCATGATATAGGATCGATCCCCTAGTCTATTCGTGCCAAAATTTATAGGTTTAAGCTTGAGGGATCGATCCCCTAGAAAATAGAAGCTTTTTGCCTGGAAAGGATAGATCTCCTAGCAAACAGAAGCTTTCTGCCTAAAAGCGATCGATCCCTTCCTCATGGCACAATTTTCTAGATATTTTAAAATCACGATTTTTCCATTTCAAATTCATTTTTTCTTCTCGTTTCACTAGTTCTTCCTCCTAAAACCCTCTCTTCACCCAAAATTCCAAACTCTTTCATTTCTTCACCAAATTTCATCATTCTTTCACCATTATTCATCATTTTTACTTTACACTTCTGATCTTCCTCATTACATCACATTTTCAAAACACCTTATTTCCTTGAGTTTTGACTCACCCAAAAACATATTGTTTCATACATTTTCATCTTAATCTTTCTCTTAATCCACTCCTCTTTTCTTCATACTTTTTCATCAAATCTCTTCACTTCAGCACTCTCCTATTGTGTATTGTGTTGGGTTTCACAAAATCCTCCCATAATTCCATCCACACCTCTTCAAAGTCACCACCACCATTTATACGATAAAATTCCCAAACCAAGTTTTCCTCAGAATTTTCATATTTCTCAATTCCAACACTCTTCACAATGCCTTCGATAGAGAAACATGTAGCAAAGAAATGTAAAGCTACCTCATCCTCCTACACACCTATCTTTTTCCATCGAAGTTTTCGTAATGAGGAAGAAAAGAATTGCTTCCATGAAAGTTTCACCAACATGAAAATCAACCATTGGAGTCCCACTAACTTCACTATTCTAGAAGAAATTTAGTTTCCTTATCTTGCCAAATTAAAAGCATTCAAATGGACTTCATTCCTTGGCATCAATACCCCCGTCGCATGTAACATTGTCGAGCCTTTTTCTCAAATGCAAAACTCACTTACAATCCAAATGATCGATGCAAAATTGTTGGCATTGAGTCCTACATCATGGGATAAACGATTAAGGTCACTCTACGATCACTCTTCAAAGTGTTTCGTATTCTTAACGAGGTCTCACATATGAAGACGTAGAGGTTCCTTTCAAGGTTCCCCTCATTGATGAGCGAGCAAGTCATCTTCCTGTTTTTGCTTATCTTCTTCACATTATCATCTCCTGGAACCTCCATCCATTCAGCACCAAATATTCTCAAGTGCAGAAACTAGATAGGTTTCGGCTCCATCACATTCACTCTCTTAATAGTCAAAAGCCCAGCCTCATTCATTTCATCTTCAATGATTGGGTAAAGATAGTCAAAGGAAGTGCCAAGATAATTATCTTCCCGCAACCTCTTACATACTACCTTCTTGCCAAGAATGTTGACTGTTCTTGTAAGGTAAGAGTGCTTCTCGAGTCCAGCACTACCATTAAGCTTAGCACAATGCATAACATGGGTGGTACACCGATGCTCGTGGTGAATGGAAAAAAAAGACCGAACAAGTGATAGGATGATATTTTATTAATCACATATGTGCTAATATATTTATTTTATTGATGTTTTATGCCTAGAATAGCTTGCTAATGTTTATTTTATGATTTAGGTATTAAATATCAAAGTTGGAATAAAAAGAAGCTAAAACGAGCAAAGTGTAAATTTTTTCGTCTAGTTTAAAAGATTGATGGATTTGACCAACCTAACGACCTTATCTCAAGAAGTAGCCTTCATAGAAGTTGTAGAAGACTTCTCAAGGTTTCTAGAATGTACAACATCGTGAAAATTAAATTTGTTTGATGGGTCAAACGTTTAGACAAAATCAATACAAAATTCTAGGCTGAAATAACAAAATTAAGAAGAAATTCCAACAAAGCAAGTTTAAGACAAGATTTTGTTGAGAAGGATAATTTCTTAATTATTTTATGTCTTAAATGTGTAATTAATTAATAAAAATTGGTTTTTGGAATTTTATTTAGAAAATAATTGTAAAAAGATGATGAGATAGAGATAAGAGTTCGACTAATTAAATAACTTATTCCCCAAGTCAACTCTTATCTCAATCCCACATTGCTTAGGAAAGCATGTGGCTCTTACAAACATCATCCCGCTCATCCCTCTTCCTTCTTAGTCTTTTGTAACGTTTTCTTTGGGGTTTTAATAAAAGTTTTATTTTCTTTCTTTTAACTTTGATATTGCTAATTTCTTTTCCTTTAAAAATTTTATTTTTCTTCTTTTCTTTAATCAATGGTCTTGCCGATTTCTTTCCTTTTTAGTCTTTCCATTAGAAACAGATTTCTTGTTCTTTATAATTTAAGAAACAAATTTGTATTTAATATTTTCAAGTTTAACGATTTCTTTATAATTTTTAGGATTACATTGTTTTCTTTTCTTTTCTTTATTTAAAACCGATTCTTCCCTTAGGTTTATTAAGCTTAATCAATTTCTTATTAAAAATTTTATATGGTTGCTGGTTTCTTTAGTGATATTTAATATTGACTTTGATTCTTGTTTTGTTTTTTATATTATTTGTTTAGTTCTTGCTAGTTTATAATCTTGATTTCTTGTTTTAGATTATTAAAGATTAATATATTGATTATCTTTTGCATGATTTTTGATATCTCTATAATATTAAACTTAAATTTTATGATATTAAATATGACTAGTGAGTAGGTTTCTTGTTTAGTTTGAGAAAAGTATGTTGTGGGATTCTTGAACTTATTATATAATTGTTGATTAAATATCAAGATTCTCTGGCACATTATAATGATTGTTTGCTGATTAAATAGGGTGCACACTATTTAGTTAAATTAAATAATCCATCGCTAGATTAAAAACATAAGTCCATAATTGCTTATGGAGTTAATCACTAGGATGGAGGAGAATTAAGGTTTAGATTAAATGAACCGAGTTTATGTGTTTGTTATCTAATGTCAACTCATATCTTTCTAGTTGTTAATGCTACTACAACTTATACCTGGAGAGCTTGTTCTAGGTAAGTTAAGTAGTTAGAGATTAGTTAAAGAGCTTGTTTCAACTAATGACTCGGTAAGGAAAGATGGTGTAATAGAGCTTATTGTTATGCTACGGTTGACTATTTAATTGACAGTAATATTTTGTAATCAATAATCAAATATCAAAATCTAAGAATAATTAATTGACTCGTAATTAAAGCTTTTTGATTTTTTTTTATATTTAATAATCCCTGCTTTCTTTATTTTAGACATAGCTTACAAAACCCCCTAAAAACCTCAAAATTTCTTCTTTTTTCCCTTAGCCCTAAAATTATATTTTTAAATTAATAATTAACTTAAATAATTCAATCTCTGTAGGTTTGGTGCTTGCTTCGCTGTCTACATAGTAAAGCTAGAAATTTTATTTTTGGTTACTAACGACCCTTATCAAATTTCGGAGCCGTTGTCGAGGATTGAAATTTTGTTTAAGTTAATTATTTTAATTTAAAGTCTAATTTTTTTCTTTTCTTTTTCTTTTCTTTTTTCAAGGTTTCTATGTCTGATGAGGACTCTAATAACAAACTTCAAAAGATTAGGGACTACATATAAGCAACCAAAAGCACGATGCTACAAACACCACATTGACAACCACCTCCAACCACTATTAACGATCCTCCTTCCATTGAGCCAATGTTCAACCCTACTTTTGAGTTCTCTAGTGATTCAAAAGAGGAAGCTATGGCTCAAAATACAAACAGGACTTTAAAGGTGTCGGTGGCTCCTACCATGGGCCAACAACCCCTTTGCATTACTTACACTACTTTAGATGTTGCTTTTGAGTTAAAGTCTAGTTAGATACATCTCTTACCAACTTTTCATGGTCTTGCAGGAGAAGATACACACAAACATCTAAAGGAATTCCATATGGTTTGTTTAACCATAAAGCCTACTGGGCTTAGTGAAGTGCAAATCAAGCTGAGGGCTTTTCCATTCTCTCTGGCAGATGCAACTAAGGATTGGCTCTACTACCTACTTTCTGGGACCATTAACACCTGGAATGAGATGAGGGAACTCTTTTTAGAATGGTACAATCCTGCTTCTAAGGCAACCAACATCTGCAAAGAAATTTGTGGAATTAGGCAATTTAATGGTGAGTCACTCTATGAATATTGGGAAAGATTAAAACGATTATGTGCTAGTTGCCCGCATTACCAAATTCAGGAGCAACTATCTATGAGGGACTATTGCCCCATGATAGAAGTATGATAGATGCAGCTAGTGGAGGAGCTTTAGTGGATAAAACTCCTCAAGAAGCTAAAAACTTGATAGCTAACATGGCTGCTAATTCTCAACAATTTAGCACAAGGAGAGATCCACCACCACCACCATCTAAGCAAGCACATGAGGTAAATACTTCTTCCTTGGAAAACAAATTGCTAATCTAACATCTCTTGTGCAACAATTGGATGTAGATAACAAGCAATAAGCTAAGGTGTGAGACCTGATTCTATTATACTGTACACAATATAATGATACAAACAATGGGCCAATGGGCTTATTAGGTTCCAAACAATAATACTAACACTCCTAGACTCCATTTAAATTAAATTGACACCAACTTCTATATTTTATTAATTTCTCATACTTAATCCACTTATTTCACTCTAATATATTCTCTAATTTAATCATTGCCAAATTCCCATAGCCTTAATTCTATTAGTTTCCTTCCATTACATTCACTTACTTCTTTATATCTTTATATTTATATATATATATACACACACACACACACACACACACACACACATATATACACATACTTACATACATATTTTACAGTCCTAAATAATTAAATGGACTATTTTCTAAAAATAATTCTCAAAGCTCTCCCTTCAATTCTTCACTTTTTATAGCTCTCATAATCCTTAATAGTCCTCTATAATTCAATTGCTTCTAATAACTTATTTAATTAATTACCAAGAGTGAGAAATTCTCGATTGTCACAACCTATGCATCTATTATTGAAGAATTACAATATTCAAAGTCATATTATATTGTCTTAAATATGTTAAGAAAATCCAATGCAATTATATCTACTAACCTTTTCCTAATTACAAAAGTTACACCCCCACTATAAGTCATAGAATACATATAGTACCTAATTACTTTTGCATTTTTTCATCATTCATCTAACATATCTCTTATATTGTTGTATCTGTTGCTCAACTAAAATAGTAGATTCTTTTTAAAATCTTTCTACAATTGTGAAATTAGGAAAAATGGCTTATCTATTTGTTATTTCTTATTCCCAAAGGCACATACGCTGTAACATTCAGTTTTCACTGAAATATCAATTAACTTTTTCCTTTTTCTACTATTGGTTAGGCTATTTTCCAATGTCATTTTTCTTTCTTTCATATGCAATATTTATCTTTAAATAAATTTCATTTATTCGAGATATAAAATAAAACCAATAAACTTAATTTATAATTATATTAATTGCATAATGTTCTTTATTTAGTTTTGTACATATCCATGTTTCATAGTATCTAATATCTATTTACAGTACTGATTCTACTTAGATTACATCCCCAAAAGTAAATACAAAATAAGGGTACTGTACAACATGTTTGAGATATATAATGAAATACAATATACCTTCTGTGGACAGCACGCAAGTCCCAAAGGAATACTGTAGAGTCCAAAAATAAGCTCCTCTACAGTGAGTAAAAACTACTGCAAATAGTCTGGGTGGAAAAATAAAAGGTGAGTTTACGCTCAATAAGGAAAAGCATATAAAAGAGTGGTACCAAGCCACTATATGACGTAAAATCATGGATTTAAATTTTGTAAATAAAATAAAATGCATGCGGATTCATAAAAACATATATGAAAAACTCATTTAAAACATATACAATTCATTTACTCTTTCACTTTTCAAATCATTTAAATCAATCTGTTGTCTATCAGTAAATCGATCATTTCTTATATTGTATCATTCGAAATCAATCTATCATCTATCTATAAATCAATCATATCATATACTATTGAAATCACTATAGAAGTTAACATCTAAGAAACTCATGCACGAACTATATCACTACAGAGACCTGTATAGGATTAGGCATACCCACGTGGGGCCAGGCATCCAGCCTTAAGCCGTTCCTAGCTGTAACAATGGCCATTGTCGAAGATTTATAGTGTACACTCATTAGTGACAACTATGATCGAGAGGGGAAGGTACTGGGGACTTAGCTACAGTCTCCTAGCCCTAATCATCAATCTGTATGCATGAATCCACAAGGAGCTAACACTCTTTACAAAAACATTTTCATATCTCATAAAATCACAATAAAAAATCATTTTCATGTATATCATTTTAAATCAATTCATAAATCATGTAAATAAATCAATATTTTATTTACTATAGATAAATCCCATAAAACATATTGTCACTATTTCAAATATTCAAGCATTTGAATCATATAAAAATACTATTTGTTTCATGCAATGAGATTTATTGTAAAGAAATTAATTAAAATCACTTATGTGCAAACCATATAGCTCAAACATATTTTTTAAAATTTATAAAATAAATTTTCTATTAACTATTTAAGAAATTGAGCATAGAAATAATTGAAGGTGGATTTTCTAAACATTTTGACAATACTTAGGTTAATTCCTAGCCTAGCCCCTTTTTATAAAATTTTGGTTTATTGTTCTAAATCACCTAATTTCCACATGCAAGCACAATAATCCTACTATACTTCCATACACTATTCCTTACCTTAATCCGCAGTGTAGGATAATAAACCCAAAAGCACTACTGGGCCACTTATTCTTCCAAATTTCTAGCTGCAAAACTATCCTGAAATTAATTAGAATTATTACTTCTATTTATACAAATTGCCTATACTTCACTTCATCTTCTATTGTATCTATTTACACTTAAGAAATAAAATGGAATTTCCATAAATTCCTGGTTGGCTGAATGAAGCTATTGTTACCATACTTATTTTCTTTCTCCTTTGGCTTCATGATCAACCCTTATATGCCACTATAATCCAAATTCATCCACCATTTAACCAAATTCATGTTAGAAAATTTTAAAATATAAAGCGACAAGATTGATTAAAATGTTGTTTAATCAATGTACAAGTAAAACTAGTGTCTGGTATGACTTCAGGTGAAGTAAAATCATGTTAAAATGATTTTTACAAAATTTACAAGGCAGTCAACTGCCCTTGCGCAGTAAACTTTCTGTCCGAAAAATGCACTTGGGCAGTCGGATGCCCTGGGAGGGCAGTCAGATGCCCTAGGATGGCAGTCAACTACCTATACAATGTGGAAACTCGAATTTAAAGCTACTTTAAGGAAGTCATATGGCAGTCGACTGCCCTCCTAGAAGTTACATACTATTTCAAAAATACACTATGGCATTTGGATGCTATTTTCGGGCATCCGACTTCCTTGCCTGGAAATCCAAGGGCAGTCAACTGCCTTTTATGGCAGTCGACTGCTTTAGTGCCAAATGCACTGTAACGACTAGTTTCTTTGAATAGGTGCAACCTCATTCAAAGGGTAATCTTTCACTACCTAATGGTTAAAGGACATAACCATTGAATTTAAGAGGTGTGAGCAATTTGAAAGATGTGTTTGTTTAAATGAAACAACACAATTGAAAAGTTGTGACATTCACTGTCACATCCCGTTACCACATTTTTCACGTATTTCTATACAATTTATCCGGTTGGGCTATCTGTGATACTTCACTTTTCATATTCATTTAACTATTAAATGTAAAATTAGTAATATCAATTACATCCCCTATCTTAATTCTCAAGAAAGTAGTACTGAAAGTAAGTCTAAATACAGAAAATAAATGATCATACCTCATATTATAAATCAAGCTATCGCAGTGTCTCCAAATGCGCAGCTTAAAATCCTCAGATGTCAGATTTCTTAGTCCTCGAAAATCTGAAATGTTAATATTAAGGGGTGAGCAAACCACGGCTCAGTAAGAGAGTTATATGCAACACTTGATATTCAACTACCTATATGCTGAAAATAAATTCTTTACTTTCTTTAAATCTTCCTAGCTGGCTCTAGGCTCACATGTAGGAAGGATACAACAGTCGGCTAGGGATCCGGATGGAGTAAGGCAGGTATTTTAGAATACCTGGCTTGTCCCGGAACCTAGAAGCAACTGTAAAGAGTAATCGCTGTCTTTTGATATTCAAATCCCAATAAAACATTAAATATTCACATGATAAAACACTTAAGTAATTAAATAAGGAATTCATGTTCCTTTCACAAATACTCTTTTCCACACTTGTAAAACACCGTAAATATTTAGTTTAACATGTAATATATCAAAAGCTCAGTAGCTGTAGATAATTTAGTACCAGCAAAAGTTCAGTTAGAAGTACAATCATCAGTACAGTATCATGGAGACTAGGCAACACCCTAAATATATCATGCTATAATAATATCATCCCAAATAGGGGAAACACATGAGATCTATGGCCATAGTCTATGAGGTCCTCAGTGTGCACTGATCAGGTGTCCACTGGGATGCTGATAATAGGATCAGTATCTATCAGCACTAACAAGTGACACGTGAGCATGATATGGGGCCTAACAGTCTCAAAACAGTCACCATACATTTCTTATTCATCTTTTATCCTTTTTCCCTTAAACTTAGTTAGATTTGCTTGTCAATGTCAATCATACTTTTCTTACTTTGGCTTACTGTCTAAGAGCTCAATATATTTAATTCAATTACAATAAAACAGACTAATGATACATGTATATATGTACCATCCATTTCCACAGGATCTCATACATCATCTTAACTTAAATCCCCGACATCTTATATACATGAATGCTAGTTGTACTGTACCATAGCTGAATTACAAGTTTACTTTGCATAACTACATAAGTATACCTTCTATACTACTTGGGAAGCGTCTCTTGAAGGTAAACTTTCAAAATCCACTCGTAGGCTCTTCTATTTAGAGCGAGGGATTACTCCGGATAGTCTGTATGAAAAATGTTCGTAAAAGGGTGAGTTTACGCTCAGTAAGAAAAATATGTAAAAGAGCGTGCTATGCCTCTATATGTATTTTTCCTACTTGGCTCTATAATGTCATGTAAAGCATTATAAAGCATGCATCATAAACCTCTTTCATGCATTGTTTGCAACCATGTATATTTCTTTCAAATGGTGTAGGCAAACATACTTTCTTGAAAACATCATACTTCATACATACTTTAAAGCATCATACTTCATAAACTTACTTTGAAACATACATTGTATTCTTAAAACATACATCATGCTTCTTTACTTCAAAACATACTTCAAAACATCATACTTCATAACTTACTTCTTTACTTTAAAACATACTTCATAACGTACTTTAAAACATACTTTACATGCTTTTATAACATAGCAGGCTTCATGTACTTCTTCAAAATATATTTCAAATACTTCTTTGAAAATATCATTTACATACATACATACATACTTTCCTTGAAACATCTTATACTTTCTTGAAAACATACTTCATATACTTCTTTTAAAACTTCTTGTACGAGTAAACCAAGTACTTTCGATTTCTTTATTCTTAGAAATCGCATAAACATATAGTTTTGATAACATAAAAACTATTCATACTTTTGTGGAGTTATGCACTACATCATCATCATCATCATAATCATGTGGCGTACCCCGTAGGGCCAGGAATTCTCCCTTAGCCGAACATGAAACAAAAACAGATTGGCCAGCTGTGGGTGGCTACAGCAGCCAACACTAGTCAGGTGTCCTCTGTAGCAACTGAGGCCTGACTTATGGTCCTCAGCCCTTAACATACATCATTTCAGGACTTGATCAGAGCCCCTACTAGAAACATGAAAGTGCATAATCTCAAAACATATGCCATGTAGCTTCTAGCCATGACATTTCATACTTTTAGAAAATAGGTATGAAAACCTCTTTTCAAAACATGGCAGTCGACTGGCCTCATAGGGCAGTCGGCTGCTGCTTCATATTTTCATTTATCGAAATTATTTTCATTTAAAATTTCGATATTTTCATCTTTGAAAACATATAAGGGCAGTCGACTGGTCCATATAGCAGTCGGCTGGTTTTCAAACAGAATACTTCTTAAGAAATAGCAGTCGACTGGTACATATAGCGGTCGACTGTTTTTGAAACAGAATGCATCTCGGAAAATAGCAGTCGACTGGTCCTATAGGCAGTCGGCTGGTTTTGAAACAGAATGCATTTTCATAAATAGCAGTCGACCGTCTTACATAGCAGTCGACTGGTTTGGAACAGAAAGCTTTTCTGGAAAATAGCAGTCGACTGGCATACATAGCAGTCGACTGGTTTGAAACAGAATGCTTTTCTTGAAAATAGCAGTCGACTGGCATACATAGCAGTCGACTGGTTTGCATCGGTTTTCGGAAAACGACGTTTTGGTTGTCTCTAGGCAGTCGACTTCCCATTTAAGGCAGTCGGCTGCTCCTAGCCTAATTGGTACTAGGAGACAAATCCGAAAATGCATCTTTTCATGCACCAAATCCAACTAGTACTTCTTCCAAACCACATAAAACAGTATAAAACATGCGGACATAGCCGCCTTACGTCCGTTACATAAATTCCTTACCTTGATTCCTTCGGAAACGCAAGATCACTTGATGCGTTAACCCTAGCTTTCACTCCTTCAAATCTGAAATCATCATATCAAAGCAAACCTTTAAGAATTTGCCATAAACATGTTATACTAATTCAGTACAACACCATACCATAAACATACTTGAACAAATCATCTTCTTCTCTTACCTTTTGCTAGTGACCAAAATCTCAACTTTGAGATCTCTTCCAATACTTGAAATCAATCCACCAAACTTCAGATATAGCCTCGTCTAGTGACTACGATCATTTTTCGTCTAACAAACTTAACGATTTGGTTACTAAACAAGGGTGTTTGTCATGGTGGATATGGATAGAACTTATGGAAACTTGGAGAACACGAGGGAGAGGGCTAGAACGAGAGGGCTGGAAAGAAGCTGGCTGACGTTGGGTGATGGCTGGGGGATGAGTCATGCCATTCATTATTGCTTCCCTATCCAATATCATCTCATCTCAGCCACTTATTCCTTGACTCCTTTTGACCTATCTTTGACCATTAATTCTCTTCTTCCCTTTTGACTCAAGACCATTTGTCCATTTAATCTCAATAATATTTCTGATTTAATTCTTGTCTCATACTCTTAATATTTTTCTGATATCAACCTAATAAATCATTTGTCTTATTGACTATTAACTTTCCTATTTCTCCCATACATCATGCATACATCATTCATACATTAAGCTTCATATTCATTTAATTGGTCTTCTTTCTTCCTATTCCATTTATTTTCCTGACATCAATATTAATTGACTACTTGATTATTTAATCTTTCATCTCCTTACTTCTTCCATGTTCCATACATCCTTCATACTTCATAATTCTCATGTCCATTTACTTCATTTAAGCCAAAATGCTTTACAATTATGGAGGAATTTCATGAAATTGGGGGATTTCACATTCTCCCCACCTTAGAGAATTTGGTCCTCCAAATTTAAATCAGGTTATGTCTTAAACAGTTCTTGATACTCTTCATTTTCAAGCTATTTAGCTTCATGTACCTTTTTCCATAGTGTGGTATTGTCAATAATCTTAACCAATGGGATCATCATAGACTTCTATATCATATCTTTTCTGTTCAAAATCCCGAATGGCTCTTTCACATGACTTGTGTCTTTCTATACTTCTAAGGTTTCATCTTTCGTGACATAAGATGAATTCTGAATTATACTTTCGAAGCATTGACACTTTCTATTC
The DNA here is from genome assembly GCA_031772115.1 of Heritiera littoralis. Taxonomy (NCBI): domain Eukaryota; kingdom Viridiplantae; phylum Streptophyta; class Magnoliopsida; order Malvales; family Malvaceae; genus Heritiera; species Heritiera littoralis. The sequence goes on along the minus strand of JAPDPK010000100.1, from coordinate 1,760,971 downwards.
TTATAGCATTTCATACCGTGTCATCTCCAGTACTTGTATAATAGCTATTTTCATAACTAAACTCAGTCAATGGCAGATGGTCGTCCCATGAGCCTTTAAAATACATAGCACCAGCTCTTCACATGTCCTCGAGCGTCTAAATCATGCGCTCGGACTGCTCATTAGTCTGCGGACGAAAAGCTGTGCAAAACTTCCAACTGAGATTCCATGGTTCCTTGTTAATCTCCTTAAATGAGAATTGAACCTGAAATCTCTATCACATGAATTTGCTCATTGGAACTCCACTTAATCTTATGACATTCTTTCATCTACATTTCTGCCAAAGCACTAAGTACATCCATAGACTTCTTAAGTAGTAAGTGGGCTTACTTAACAGATCTGTTCATCAATTCTGGCTTAATCCTTATACTAGTCATCATTCCCAATTTACTTTGAAAGCATAACATTTAGCTTAAGGCTTGGAAATTTCTCAAGTAACTTCTTACTTTCTTGTCATCATATGAACCATTATTCTTTCATGCTTCTGACTCATAGCATTTGCCATCACAATGGCTTTTTATACTTTCTTTCTTTTGCCCTTTTTAATACCCACATACTAATCACATTTTAAACTATTAACATAGTTCTTTTAATTCGTATCCAAAATATTTTCTTCATAGCATCAAACATGCCTATGAATGAACATCTTCATTTCCCTATGTACTCTAGGGATCAATCAGGAAGGATACTATAGTCGGCTAGGTAACCGAGAGAGTATGGAAGGTACTTTAGAACCTGTCTGTTTCCGGTCCTAGATGCGACTATAGGAATAATTACCGTCGTTGAGATAACTCATCTCTCATATTAATTCATATTCTTTCAGAGTAATGCTTTTATAGCATAAAACATTTAAGTAAAATCGACTAATAAAAGTCAATCATCATTCTCATTTAAACTCCTTTCACATATCACTATATATCATAAAACTTTATACCAAAGAGTACTTCAGAATTCCAACTATCATTTCTCATCAATTATTATATTTCATTAAGTTCGGAACTTTTCTTTACTATCTCAACATCGTAAGCAAAAAAAATCCTTCATATAACCATATTACCTCTATTGACTTTCTTTACAACTTAGTCAGATCATACAACATACTTTTGTCTTATACATCTTTAACATTTACATCATAGTTAGCAGGTGTCTTTCCTTTCTCTTCAGCAGTAGCCTTGCGCTGTGGTTGAGGAGTCCCCAGATTCCTCGAATGTCCTCATGTCTCTCTTGGGACAATCTTTGATCAAATGTCCTCGTTCACCACATCTGAAACATGTGCCACTTGCCAACCGGCATGGCTGTGATCTATGGAACTTTTTGCAATGTTCACACCTTTGTCCTATACTCTTAGGTGAACTAGCTGAATGTCGGAATCTATCATCATTCATCTTGATTCCCGTAGCTCTAGGATTCCCTATTGAAGCTCTTTCATATGGCCTACATCTCTTAGATGAGCATCCATCTTTCGAGATCTTCCTTTCTGACTTCCGCTTTATCGGTTTCTTACTTTTACTTTGGATTCGAAAATCAGTTTGATGAAGCTCATAGTCCTGCTCACACAACTGAGCCTTACGGACGGTCTCATTATAAGTAGTGACACCTATAGTGTACAACTTGGATTTGATAGGAGACTTCAATCCTTCTATAAATCTGTATATCTTATATCCTTCACTCCTGATGGTCTCTCGATCGAATCCACTTAGAGAAATAAACCTTGACTCATATTGATTAACTGACATTGTCCCTTGAGTCAATTTCAAAAATTCAATCTTCAACCTAGTCTGATCAGTGCGTGGGATGTACTGCTCAGTAAAGGCTTCTAAAAATTTATCCCACGTAACCTCAACATGTTGGGCTTCCAAAAAGGCCTGAGTGGACTGCCACCAATACTTTGCATCATCCACTAACAGATAAACAGCCAAACCTACTTTTTCCCTTCCGGAACATAACATATACTCGAAAGATCTAGTGACCGCCTTCACCCAATTCACTGCGGCCAATGGGTTCTTATCCCCCTTAAACTTAGGCGGATCCAGCTTCTTATATTTCTTAATCAAGGTCATACTGCAATAGGCTGTGAGATCCCGCCTTTCAATAACTGGGAATGGTGGGGGTAACTCTGTCTGTACTGGTGGTGGCTGTACCATAGGAATGGCGAATGGCACACTTGTGACCATGTTGGGAAAATTCGCCATAAACTGCGTAAACATAGTGGTCATATTCTCCACTTGCTTTTCCATCTTCGCTAACCTAGTGTTTGGGCTATGAGGTAGAGATGGAAAAGAAAACTGTGTTGGTGACTGTTCTACATAATTCCTTCCTCTTCCTTCACCAACATCCCTTCTATCTGAGCTCATTCTGTCGATAAAATCACAAAGTTGAGCTACTTAGTATAACTTCAAACAGTTATACATCGTATATGTATTCAGACAAGTACAGTACAATTGGGGATATACTCTACTTCTAACTCATCGACACCGACAAACCTCAATCTAATTGCTCTGATACCACTCTGTGACGTCCCAGTCACCATACATTTCTTATTCATCTTTTATCCTTTTTCCCTTAAACTTAGTTAGATTTGCTTATCAATGTCAATCATACTTTTCTTACTTTGGCTTACTGTCTAAGAGCTCAATATATTTAATTCAATTACAATAAAACAGACTAATGATACATGTATATATGTACCATCCATTTCCACAGGATCTCATACATCATCTTAACTTAAATCCCCGACATCTTATATACATGAATGCTAGTTGTACTGTACCATAGCTGAATTACAAGTTTACTTTGCATAACTACATAAGTATACCTTCTATACTACTTGGGAAGCGTCTCTTGAAGGTAAACTTTCAAAATCCACTCGTAGGCTCTTCTATTTAGAGCGAGGGATTACTCCGGATAGTCTGTATGAAAAATGTTCGTAAAAGGGTGAGTTTACGCTCAGTAAGAAAAATATGTAAAAGAGCGTGCTATGCCTCTATATGTATTTTTCCTACTTGGCTCTATAATGTCATGTAAAGCATTATAAAGCATGCATCATAAACCTCTTTCATGCATTGTTTGCAACCATGTATATTTCTTTCAAATGGTGTAGGCAAACATACTTTCTTGAAAACATCATACTTCATAACTTACTTCTTTACTTTAAAACATACTTCATAACGTACTTTAAAACATACTTTACATGCTTTTATAACATAGCAGGCTTCATGTACTTCTTCAAAATATATTTCAAATACTTCTTTGAAAATATCATTTACATACATACATACATACTTTCCTTGAAACATCTTATACTTTCTTGAAAACATACTTCATATACTTCTTTTAAAACTTCTTGTACGAGTAAACCAAGTACTTTCGATTTCTTTATTCTTAGAAATCGCATAAACATATAGTTTTGATAACATAAAAACTATTCATACTTTTGTGGAGTTATGCACTACATCATCATCATCATCATAATCATGTGGCGTACCCCGTAGGGCCAGGAATTCTCCCTTAGCCGAACATGAAACAAAAACAGATTGGCCAGCTGTGGGTGGCTACAGCCAACACTAGTCAGGTGTCCTCTGTAGCAACTGAGGCCTGACTTATGGTCCTCAGCCCTTAACATACATCATTTCAGGACTTGATCAGAGCCCCTACTAGAAACATGAAAGTGCATAATCTCAAAACATATGCCATGTAGCTTCTAGCCATGACATTTCATACTTTTAGAAAATAGGTATGAAAACCTCTTTTCAAAACATGGCAGTCGACTGGCCTCATAGGGCAGTCGGCTGCTGCTTCATATTTTCATTTATCGAAATTATTTTCATTTAAAATTTCGATATTTTCATCTTTGAAAACATATAAGGGCAGTCGACTGGTCCATATAGCAGTCGGCTGGTTTTCAAACAGAATACTTCTTAAGAAATAGCAGTCGACTGGTACATATAGCGGTCGACTGTTTTTGAAACAGAATGCATCTCGGAAAATAGCAGTCGACTGGTCCTATAGGCAGTCGGCTGGTTTTGAAACAGAATGCATTTTCATAAATAGCAGTCGACCGTCTTACATAGCAGTCGACTGGTTTGGAACAGAAAGCTTTTCTGGAAAATAGCAGTCGACTGGCATACATAGCAGTCGACTGGTTTGAAACAGAATGCTTTTCTTGAAAATAGCAGTCGACTGGCATACATAGCAGTCGACTGGTTTGCATCGGTTTTCGGAAAACGACGTTTTGGTTGTCTCTAGGCAGTCGACTTCCCATTTAAGGCAGTCGGCTGCTCCTAGCCTAATTGGTACTAGGAGACAAATCCGAAAATGCATCTTTTCATGCACCAAATCCAACTAGTACTTCTTCCAAACCACATAAAACAGTATAAAACATGCGGACATAGCCGCCTTACGTCCGTTACATAAATTCCTTACCTTGATTCCTTCGGAAACGCAAGATCACTTGATGCGTTAACCCTAGCTTTCACTCCTTCAAATCTGAAATCATCATATCAAAGCAAACCTTTAAGAATTTGCCATAAACATGTTATACTAATTCAGTACAACACCATACCATAAACATACTTGAACAAATCATCTTCTTCTCTTACCTTTTGCTAGTGACCAAAATCTCAACTTTGAGATCTCTTCCAATACTTGAAATCAATCCACCAAACTTCAGATATAGCCTCGTCTAGTGACTACGATCATTTTTCGTCTAACAAACTTAACGATTTGGTTACTAAACAAGGGTGTTTGTCATGGTGGATATGGATAGAACTTATGGAAACTTGGAGAACACGAGGGAGAGGGCTAGAACGAGAGGGCTGGAAAGAAGCTGGCTGACGTTGGGTGATGGCTGGGGGATGAGTCATGCCATTTCATTTATTGCTTCCCTATCCAATATCATCTCATCTCAGCCACTTATTCCTTGACTCCTTTTTGACCTATCTTTGACCATTAATTCTCTTCTTCCCTTTTGACTCAAGACCATTTGTCCATTTAATCTCAATAATATTTCTGATTTAATTCTTGTCTCATACTCTTAATATTTTTCTGATATCAACCTAATAAATCATTTGTCTTATTGACTATTAACTTCCTTATTTCTCCCATACATCATGCATACATCATTCATACATTAAGCTTCATATTCATTTAATTGGTCTTCTTTCTTCCTATTCCATTTATTTTCCTGACATCAATATTAATTGACTACTTGATTATTTAATCTTTCATCTCCTTACTTCTTCCATGTTCCATACATCCTTCATACTTCATAATTCTCATGTCCATTTACTTCATTTAAGCCAAAATGCTTTACAATTATTGAGGAATTTCATGAAATTGGGGGATTTCACACTTCTCTTCTTTCTTTCCATTTTTATCTCCTTTCTATTTTTATCTATAATATAATATATATTATATTTATATAATATACATATATATATATATGTAAACATAATATATCAATATATATAAATATATTTTATACATTTATACTATATATTTAAATATGATTATATTAATTTATATATAGTATAATACTAGATATATATATATAATATATAAAGATACATATATTATGTATTACAAAATATATATCTAGTATATATATATATATATATATATATATGTATATTTATATACTTTAAAATTAAATAACCTTTATATATATTTTCAAACTTTAATGTAATTCAATATTTACATTTTCCATATACGTATGTATATATATTTATATATACATAAAATATTATGCTTGTATACATATGTACTATTTAAATTGATAAAATAGTATATATACATAAATATACCAATGTATATTAATATATACTATATAGTATTTCAGTACATATGTATTTGTATAAAAATACATTTATATAATATATAATTATATTTAAATATATTTCTCTTTTATTTCTTATTTTCTTATTTAATTTGGATTTCCATTATCCAAATTAAATTTCCTCCTTTCATTATTTTCCATAATATCTCATCTTATTTTTCCGATTTAACTTTCCTTCACTCGGATTTCCATCATCCGTTCCTTTCTCAATTCTCGGGATTTTCACCAATATCCCGTTCTCACAATTATATTTATTTCCACTAATTTATTTTCTCCAATAATTTTTTCCAATAAATGAAAAATTTACGGTTATCACATTCTCCCCACCTTAAGAAATTCGGTCCTTCGAATTTTAACTTAAGTCCAAAGGTGGTACATGCCGTATAATTACAACTTCTGACCTCTAGGTCATCCTCCAAGTAATACTGTCAGTACACTTTCAACATCAAGAGTACTTTAGATCACTATATATCGTCTTTCATCATACCTCTATACTCCTGTAAGATTTCTTACCAATTGGGAGTTATCAATTTCATTTCTCTTTTACATAAAAGTCTATTCACACTATTTTTCATATCACCGCTAATCTATGCTGTTCATTATCACTTTTTCTCAATTGGTGCCAAGTCGTTATAGTTTGAAAACTATTAATTTCACATGTCAATAAGTTGTATGTAATTGTCCCAGCAGCTTCCACATCTCGTGCACTCGCTCTCTCAATATATCCTCAAGCGTCCACGTATTACGCTCGAGCATTTTCATCAGTACGGAGCGGTGCTATCAGTACACTTGGGATCTCAATGCCCTTTTTGCTGTTTCTAATTAAGCACATGGCAACTTAGAGACTCCCATCACATGTAATGCTCACTGGAACTGTATATATACACTCACATCATTTCATACTCATATTCCGACTATGGCACTAGAGAATCTAGGATTCTGATAGTGGAAAGTGATTCTATTTAGATCTTCAATCTTTAATCACTTCCATATCATCATTTATCTTTTGAACTCTTTATTGTCCACAATATTCATATTACTAAGGTTGCATCTCACTTGCAGACTTTACTATTTATCATCTCTTATAGTCATAATTCATGAGGCAATCTTGTTCTCTTCATGTAGTATGGTTTTTACATCTCTTTTCATAATTTAGATTCCACAATTGAATCCTCAATTTATATATTTAATCACCACATTATCTATACACTTCCACCATTTCTATCATGTTACGGTGGTTATATGTATAATCATTTTTCATTTATATACTGGCAGTAAACATATCAATTATCTTACTCCTTTAAGTACCATTATTCTCACTTATCAAATCTGGCTTGTTTTTACATTTAGCCACAGTCATGTGATAACCAACATGAAATTACTTTCAGTCTTAATTTCGGGAACTATTTCATATTGGTGTTCCCTTCTCATCATTCTACATACTTTCTTATTTCATTTTCGTTTTCATATTTTCATCAATTTAGTCGGTTTTCTCAAGTGGTATGGTACTTCACTGTTAAAATCATTTAACATCTTGCGTACCATCTTTTCTTCTCACTTATCCATTTACCGACTTTAATTTCTCTAATTATGTCTCATTAGTAGGGTAGCTAATCCCATCACCATCCTATAGATTGGCAGTAGTATCTAGCTAGACTCAGTAATTCCGTATCTCAATCATTATCTCAATATCATAGACAGATTCACTGTCATTCTGTCATTTCGAGATCATATATCTCAAAAAGAGATACTGTCTAGCCAAGTCTCTTATTCGCCAATCTTAACATAAGTCTGAAGTCTCTGAGAGTTTAAAGGATTATATATATCATAATGCTGCTGCTGTTCCATGTGTATCTTTAACTATTTCGCTATCTCACTCCTTAGGTTTATATACCTCACAAGGTAATTCATTAACCTTGAAACCTCAATAGGAACTCGTGAAATTTACTCCGAGTTCTAATCATCATCTTATGGACATCAATCTCCAATCTTTTATCTAAGGACGCTTTATACCGAGGTTGGTTTTATAACTCCTCTTGTATCTCTGATTAGATCAATAAAGCGTTTATTTTCATGTAGATGATCACTTGTTCTTCACAAGAACTTTATTAAATAATTAGAATTTAATATACCATTTTAATCTATCTACATATCACGGTCATCTGTGCTTCTCTCATTTGCACTTATACTGATACTTCATTAACCTCAAATCACACTATCTGTATTTCCATCAAACACACCCATACAAGTGAATTTCATTATTCACACATTTTTCCAAAGTCGTTGTAAAGCTTTCAGATTCTTTCTATATTCTCCGATATAAGCTTGGAATTAGATTTCATATAATCCCTCGAGTCAGTGTTAGCTCGATTTCTCCAATCTATATAACTCTGAAAAATTTATCAGAAATCATCTCCGATACTTTCTTTAATCACACATTTCTTATCATTTCGGACATCTTATCCTTATGTCCTGTCATTTTCACTGTGTATTCTCAAGGCAGAGACATTTACTATTCAAATCATTTTGACACACACTCTACCTTGATTTCATTATTCACTCATTTACAATACTCCATACAGTACATCAAGTTGCAATGCATATCTCCAATGGTCCGGTTCTATAATTAAATATTCATTTAATACCTCAGAAACAGTATAAATATATAGAACCCCAATCAACTGCACTGTTATGGATTTCATCCATTTTGTTTTTTGATCACTTTCTCAGTCATTTTCTGTAGTCATCTCACTTTTCATAATATCCAACGATCCCGTAATAAACATCCAATTCAATACACTCTTAATTCAGGCCCTTACCATCAATAACCGGGCCAATCATTTTGCAACATTCCACTGCACTCTTATTGGATCGCATCACACAAGGCCCCGGCCCGTTCGCCGTCCGCCTTTACACATGTGCACTATCCTCTTTGGCGAGCCCACTGGCCCCTTCGAGGTTTTGTCATGAGGCCTAGCTCGTTCACTAGGTCACTCACAGTCGCGTTCGAAATCTAAGTGTCAGTGGAATCAGTAATAGGGATCGCTATAGTCATATTGCATCCTATATGCCATTAATCACTCCATTACTATCAATGGATTCCAATTCAATTCGATTTTATCATTATTCCGAACTTCGCCCAACATAGGGACATTTTCGTCATTTTGACATTTATTTCTTTCTTCTAAGTATACATTGAAATCAATGATCTCATTATCCATGTGCTGATATTATCCTTTCTCATACTAATATCAGCACTCTGAGGTCTTATTCGATTTCGACAGAGAAGTACACTAGAATCCATAATTGGATTATTTTACTTGTAATTCAACTTTATATCATCAATTTCTCTGTCAGATCAATCAATTCCAACCTCTGTTGGTTTATTTTAACTTCCTGTAAAATTTTGGAGTCAAGGGTATTTTGGTCATTTTTGACCAAAAATTTTCCCTCTCTTCCAATTACCCTCAATCGGTGATCTTAAAGTCTATTTAATGATGATATGTCATTCCCCTCCTTTATATCATCACTTTCAGGTCTCAGTTCGATCCGGACCGAAAAGTATTGATGGGGCCCTCACCGAGCCTGTTCGGTAGTCTTTTCGGTTCTTTACCGAACAGGCCTTCATTTAGATTATAAGATCACCAACATCCTGGTAATTTCTGAGCCTACTTACTTCTTTGACAATATCAATTTACACTTTCTCACTCCCTTTTCGTAATCATTTATTTTCTCTATGTATTCAGCCTACCCAGTACTACCGGGGATGTTAACATTTTCGACACGTTTTCTCTCCAAAAGTATCAACAGACATCAGGCCAACCATACTCTGATACCATTTTATCTGTCACATCCCGTGACCACATTTTTCACGTATTTTTACACAATTTATCCGGTTGGTCTGTCTGTGATACTTCACTTTTCATATTCATTTAACTATTAAATGTAAAATTAGTAATATCAATTACATCCCCTATCTTAATTCTCAAGAAAGTAGTACTGAAAGTAAGTCTAAATACAGAAAATAAATGATCATACCTCATATTATAAATCAAGTTGTTGCAGTGTCTCCAAATGCGCAGCTTAAAATCCTCAGATGTCAGATTTCTTAGTCCTCGAAAATCTGAAATGTTAATATTAAGGGGTGAGCAAACTACGGCTCAGTAAGAGAGTTATATGCAACACTTGACATTCAGCTACCTATATGCTGAAAATAAATTCTTTACTTTCTTTAAATCTTCCTAGCTGGCTCTAGGCTCACATGTAGGAAGGATACTACAGTCGGCTAGGGATCCGGATGGAGTAAGGCAGGTATTTTAGAATACCTGGCTTGTCCTGGAACCTAGAAGCAACTATAGAGAGTAATCGTTGTCTTTTGATATTCAAATCCCAATAAAACATTAAATATTCACGTGATAAAACACTTAGTAATTAAATAAGGAATTCATGTTCCTTTCACAAATACTCTTTTCCACACTTGTAAAACACCGTAAAATATTTAGTTTAACACGTAATATATCAAAAGCTCAGTAGCTGTAGATAATTTAGTACCAGCAAAAGTTCAGTTAGAAGGACAATCATCAGTACAGTATCATGGAGACTAGGCAACACCCTAAATATGTCATGCTATAATAATATCATCCCAAATAGGGGAAACACATGAGATCTATGGCCATAGTCTATGAGGTCCTCAGTGTGCACTGATCAGGTGTCCACTGGGACGCTGATAATAGGATCAGCATCTATCAGCACTAACACGTGACACGTGAGCATGATATGGGGCCTAACAGTCTCAAAACAGTAAACACGTGATAGAAACCCCATTTATGAAATCAATTTCATTGAATATAAATTCAATCACTCCATAAATGTTCATAAGGAAAATATTTTCATCTTATGAATAACAATTTATAAAATATTCATATTGGGTAAATCATTCTCGAAAATGTTCTAAAATTATAGAACAGTATAAATCACATTTTCCATACGATGAAAACAGTTTTTAAATAATCACTGTAAAATATAAAAAGTCATAACTGTCCTTTTTTCACCGTAAAACATATACGCACGCTTTTTCATGCTTTCTATCGAAAACATGATTTTCAAAGTTATCGGTATTCAAATCAATTATTTTTATGATTTATAGAAAAATTAAAATATTTATTTTCCAAATCTATAATCATGTCCCATGTTTTCTCTATAAACACATGCGGAGACCTTTTAGTCTCAAAACACTGTTTTCCACATTTAATTACCTTTATAGAATTTTCTATAAACACTTATTTTCACAATTGAACCCATAAAGGTTATTTATAAAATCAAGTGAATATTTGAATAAATATTAGTAAAATATTCACTTTGGTCCTTTTCATTTTTCACTTCAATTCACGTGAAATATCACCTATCTGGATAAATTTAGGTGATTTTCTTTTTCACCATTTTAAAAAACATGAATATTTTAAAATTAATTATCAATATCTTCATATTTTATGAAAACTAATCGATTTCTCGAATTTTGTGTTGGAAATCATTTCTCGTAATGTAAAATCATTTATTATGATTTTCAGTAATTTTCTAAGATTTTTCGGCAGTATAACGGCTGCCGATTGGCTAGCCTCCTGCATGGAAAATACAGTTTATATTTTCAATCGGTAAATCACCACAACTTTCCAACCAGTCATTGTCAACAGCATTTATAAAATTAAATGCATATTTAAAACATGCATACTGAATATCCTTACAGGCTACACATGCTTCCCTTACCTGTCTCGAGTCGACGACTGCCTCTCGAAGGTCGCGCCCGTGTTCACCTCGCCCGATTCCATCGGCTCGGTTATCGAGGGAATTTTCTGAAATTAAAATTCTCAATTTAGAATTTTTTTCTAAATAATTTATTAAATTTACTCGAAATCCATTTTCTGGAATTCTTACAGAATTTCCATAATTTTCAAGTTTCTGAATTTTCCGAGATTTCTTGTAATTTTTGAAATTTCCAAATTCCAAAAATTTCCTTTTTCTTTCTCTTTTTCTTTCTTTCCTTTCTTTTCTTTTTTTTTTCTTTCTTTCTTTTCTTTTCTTTTCTTTTTCTTTTTCCTTTTCTTTTTCCTTTCCCTTTTCCTTTCCTGGCCGGACCGGTCAGACTGGTTCACCACCAGTTCTTCTCCGGTGACCGGTTCTCTGGCGGTTCGACGGCTCCTTAGCTGGCCGGCACCACGGCGAACCTGGATCTGGCCTCCGTTCATCCCGAATCGGTGGCACGGTGGCGGATCGAGTCGGTTTTGGTCCAGCTTCTTCTCCCTCTTCGTCGCTCCTCCTCCGCCGTTCTCCACCTCTCCGATGGCTTCCTACCTCTTCCTCTTCCTCCGGCGAAGCTTCGGTGGCAGTGGTGGTAGCCAATTTCACCAGCACCGCCAGATCCTCTTTCTCTTTTCCTCTCGATTTTCGCCGAAATTTCCTTCCTCCGTTTCTGTTTTCCTTCCGTTTTTTGTCACCAGTCTTCGTTCCTCACATCGCCGGCGTCATCCTTCTCTCTCCCTCCTCCTTTCTCCCTCACCGGCGGTGGCAGCTCTGCCACGGTCGGCCTCACTTGCGAGTATCGGGTTCCTCCCGATTCCTTCTCTTCTTTCTTTCCATTTTTATCTCCTTTCTATTTTTATCTATAATATAATATATATTATATTTATATAATATACGTATATATGTAAACATAATATATCAATATATATAGATATATTTTATACATTTATACTATATATTTAAATATGATTATATTAATTTATATGTAGTATAATACTAGATATATATATAAATATATATATATAAAGATACATATATTATGGATTACAAAATATATATCTAGTATATATATATATATTATGTATATTTATATACTTTAAAATTAAATAACCTTTATATATATTTTCAAACTTTAATGTAATTCAATATTTACATTTTCCATATACGTATGTATATATATTTATATATACATAAAATATTATGCTTGTATACATATGTACTATTTAAATTGATAAAATAGTATATATACATAAATATACCAATGTATATTAATATATACTATATAGTATTTCAGTACATATGTATTTGTATAAAAATACATTTATATAATATATAATTATATATAAATATATTTCTCTTTTATTTCTTATTTTCTTATTTAATTTGGATTTCCATTATCCAAATTAAATTTCCTCCTTTCATTATTTTCCATAATTTCTCATCTTATTTTTCCGATTTACTCCCGATTCCTTCTCTTCTTTCTTTCCATTTTTATCTCCTTTCTATTTTTATCTATAATATAATATATATTATATTTATATAATATACGTATATATGTAAACATAATATATCAATATATATAGATATATTTTATACATTTATGCTATATATTTAAATATGATTATATTAATTTATATATAGTATAATACTAGATATATATATATATATAATATAAAGATACATATATTATGTATTACAAAATATATATATCTACTATATATATATATATATATGTGTATTTATATACTTTAAAATTAAATAACCTTTATATATATTTTCAAACTTTAATGTAATTCAATATTTACATTTTCCATATACGTATGTATATATATTTATATATACATAAAATATTATGCTTGTATACATATGTACTATTTAAATTGATAAAATAGTATATATACATAAATATACCGATGTATATTAATATATACTATATAGTATTTCAGTACATATGTATTTGTATAAAAATACATTTATATAATATATAATTATATATAAATATATTTCTCTTTTATTTCTTATTTTCTTATTTAATTTGGATTTCCATTATCCAAATTAAATTTCCTCCTTTCATTATTTTCAATAATTTCTCGTCTTATTTTTCCGATTTAACTTTCCTTCACTCGGATTTCCATCATCCGTTCCTTTCTAAATTCTGGGATTTTCACCAATATCTCGTTCTCACAATTATATTTATTTCAACTGATTTATTTTTTCCAATATTTATTTCCAATAAATGAAAAATTTACGGTTATCACATTCACATCAAAGATTACATCTCTTGAAATTATCTTTATAAAAGAAATGACAATGTTCATTCAAGAAGATAACGAAAATATTCTGAATTCTTCTTTCTCTCCCAATCTCAAAATAGAAAACAAGTCTCTTAGACATTGTTTGCTGCAGAAAACTTTGGTTAAGACATAATACTTTTGTATTTGTCTAAAGTGTTTAGTGGTTTAATATTACAAGTGCAAGGTAATATTAAACAGTTGACTTCATTGTATCCTGAGGCTATTTCTATAATCCCTGTTGCATACCATAACTGGTGGGGGTGAAATAAGTCTTAAGGAAAGTGGCGTTATAGCAGCACACTTTGAAGTCTGTCTCTGCATTTAGTTCGTGACCGTTCGTGAACAAAAAAGTTAAAATTCTAGAAGTTGAAGTCCAAGGAGAAGTTCAAGCTTTTCATATTCGTAGTACCCCAAGTGGACAAGTTCTGTAATCCTATTTTGTTCAACAATTCACTCCTCTCCTTTTTAAGGTCTTATTATGGCCGAATATGGTAGGCTAGAATTTAACCAATTTAAGTGCATGATCATGTTTTCTTACTATACATATATTATCATTCTTACCATTTATTCATTTAAACCAACTTAATCACTTCATGGGTAGTCCACAACGGAGATTGCCATGATCTTCTATTCCTTTCATTTTAAGCATTAACTTCATTAATATTCTTTACAATTTTCTTACATTAATTCCCTTATTTTCATGCATTTAAGTCACACTACTATCATCTTCTAATCATGCCATCCTCATTATCCTTCAACTATGACCAAATGGCCTTTTTAATTTTATGCTTATGATCACTTTAATTTATGAACCGAACCACTTTTATTACACCTTATGTAAACATTTTTTTTCATTATTCAAACATTAAAATCACTATAAATTCATTACCAATTTTCCTTTGACCAGTTGCTTCCCTAATTTTTGCACTTTCAACATTTTTCCCATCCTCTTCAAATTTTCCACATAGCCCTTATTATTTTCAGCACCTCTTATAACTTACTTTCATTTAAACATAAAATCTTCTAAAATTTCCCTTTTTATTTCATTATAGCCGGCTACACTTATATACCAGCCGATGTTTTTGTTAAATAATTCTTTTAACTATATTTATTTCATGGCTATACTTCCTTTTCCATTTCCATGCCATTCATGTCACCAACACCAACATCAGCCCTTATATTTTCTGTCATTTACGCCAACATCAACAAGAACCCAGCCCCATCAAACGCCATTCACACCATCACACACCATGCTTATGTTTTAATCAATTAAAGATCATGATTATATTTGTTTCATAGTCAGCCCCTATTTTCCTGCCATTGACGCCACCTACAGCAGAAAATTCAGCACCTTTGGTCACTCCATCTTCATCATTTTTTTTATTTCCTCTACTGCCAGCAGCACTATACCACTTAATTTCATGTTTTTGTTTTAAATCATGATCATATCTATTATCTACCCATTCAATTCAACCACAAATAAGAAGCAAAAGTGACTGAAATTAAAACTAAAGTTCTTACCTGCACAGTCGGTTCTGTCCAGAAGCAGGGGAGATTAATTTTGGCTCATTTAAGCTGAGTTTTGGGATGGTTAGGGAGCTATGGAGGTGAGAATTAATTTCTATGAAGAACCCTAGATGATTTGCTGATGAGAAGGTGGTGATCCAAGGCTAGAATGTGAGGAACGGAAGGAACACAATGTGGAAATTGGTGGCTACAACAGAAAAATGAGAGTAGCGGTGGAATTCAACTGAAACAAATAGAAGAAAGTGGTTGTTGTGTCCCAATTTGATTGGTCATTATTATATTTTAATTTATAAAATCTGATTTAATTAACTAAAGTTCAAAATACCCCTTAAAAATTCAATTATTTACAAATTAAGCCACTACACAATGCATAATCTGTCCAGGTCAAAATTTATTTTTAATTTTATTAAATTTTATTTATTTTGGTCAATTAAGTCAAAAGTTGACTAATGTTGACCAGTCCCTTTGAGAAAAGACCAATTTGCCTTTGTACAACTTCATTAATTTCATTTTTATCCTAGTTTTAATTTATCATTTTTATTTTCTGATTTTACATTTTATTTTTATCATTTTTCCCTACATTTAGGTCAAATAAGGTCAAAGGTTGACTTCTAAGGCAGCTTGACCAAGTATGGGTAGTGAAACTACTTAACTACCCCTGAACAAATGATTTTTGTTTCGTTCGCGTTGTTTTTAACATTTCACGTAATTCGGTTCACGAGCTGGATCCATGTGAAACTTCTTTATGCAAGGATTTTCATATGACAGTCCATAAGTTCAAAATCGATTTGGTTTGACAAATATTCGGAAAAATCTTCTCGATTTATGGACATGATCATCATTTTTGAATTTATTTCATTTAAACTAAGGTATACTTAAGAAAGAGAATTTCAAAAAGTGACCTTCCCAATAAGCTATCTTGAGCCCACGATTCACAATTTGCCACTTCGGAATCCATCCGAATTAAAAAACTACCTTGTGGGGCCCACTTGATAGTTTTTCCCGTTAACACCTTAGCAAGTGGGAATTAATTTTCGTAACTTCACTTAATATTCTTATCCGGTACCTTCAATAGGTATAGGGAGAATGGAGAAATTTGGGCTCTCACATCCTCCCCACCTTTAGAAATTTGGTCTTCCAAATTTAAAGCAAGCTACCGCTTTAATAGTTTTAACCTAACAGTACCAATTATCACTTTCTTCCCTCTACTAGTAGCCTATAACTACGGTATGCTATATCAATCATTTAAGTTTTTCCTAAACAGTATATTTATCACAGTAATGAAATTCCTTAATAACTGTGATAAACAAACACGTATAAATATTGACATAACTTATCCTATATGCAATTCAAGTAAAAGGATTCAAAATCACTTAGGCACGATCTATTAAGAAGGATACTATATTGGGTTGGATAACCAGATGGAGTATGGGAGATATTTTGAAGAATCTGTCATGTTCTGGCATATAAATCCTCTATAAGGAATTTATTTGCATTCATTTAAGCCTAACCCAAACAATGCAATGCAGTAACTAACATATTCAAAAATTTTAAATCTCACCTTTAATCATGTCAGAAGAAGTGGTGTCATCTGACTCCTTATCGATAGTGAAAACCCGACCCTAAGTCACAACTTTCTTTCCCTTTCTAGTTGTCGTGGCCTTACACTGTGCTAGAATAGACTGGTGAGTCTATTGTACAGTCTTTTCTGACTCTACTAGTGCCTTCTGACTCATATTCGGGCATTCTCTCATTTGGTGCCCCTTTCGACTACATCTAAAGCAAGCTCCAGTCAAGAATCGGCACAGCTGTGTACCATGAAATCTCCCACAATGCTCACACTGTCTCTGTATATCTTTTTATGAGCCAATGGTACTACTTGTTAGCTTTAAATTGCCGTATATATTTTGAAATGACAAAATCTTAAGTAAACTTTAATGTTTTAATTCATATTGTAAATTTGCCTTATCACACATGATTCTTTTCAATATATTTCAAGTGATCATATCAAAACATTAAGACCTTAATTTAATGATACATCCTTATTGGTCTTAATACTTTATAAAATCACTTGATGAATTTTTGGACTATGTTTTCATTTGAGAAAGTCAAGAAAAACTCCCACTAAAGAGCCAAAATGGTTTGGGTTGAATTAGGATCAAAGACCACATCATTTCTAACTCAAAAAATGCAGGAAATCACCTTCTGGAAAGAAGGGATCGATAAGGGAAGGGATCGATCCCCTTCTGGCAGTAAGTTGGACAAGTACCTGGAAACAAGTTGAAATGCTCTCGCAATAAAAAGGATCGATCCCCTAAGGGAAGGGATCGATCCCCTTCTGGCAGTAAGTTGGACAAGTACCTGGAAATAAGTTGAAATGCTCTCGCAATAAAAAGGATCGATCCCCTATGGTAAGGGATCGATCCCTTTGCCCGAGACCTGACAATAACGGCTAGTTTTTGAGGGTTTCAACGGGAGGATTTGCATTAAATGCTTCACCAACTGTTCTATCCGTTTGGTGGGTTATAAATAGAGGTATTTATGAAGTTTGGAACAACACAAGCACTAAAAATCCTCAAGCCTCAAGAAAGAAAAACAAGTCTGAAATTATTCATTGTGAAACTCCATTTGTGAGAGTTCTTTGTGTTCTTCACCCACTCACTGAAAATTCTGTTATTCAAAGGGGTGAGCTATCCTTGTAAGGTCTTATATTGTAGAGTGTGGGAATACTACAAGGGTAGAGGATTAGAAGGAGATTTCTAAAGTCTCAAGAGAAATTGTAAGAGGTCTTGCCACACCTTCAAGTGGTTTGTAAGCATTCTCAGGAAGAGGTGAATCAAAACCTTGACAAGGAATTCAAGGAGAGAGGACGTAGGCAAGAGATTGGTCGAACCTCTATAAAACTTGTGTTTGCTTCTCTTTCCCTTGCTCTTATTTACTGCATTTATTTCATTATTGTTTATGTGACTTTGATTGTGCATTAAGAGTTAGGAAAATTAGAAATAACTAGAAAAACCGATTCACCCTCCCTCTCGGTAGAGCCAACAATTGGTATCAGAGCTTGAGCTCGAGAGTGACTTAGATTAACATCTATCGAGTATAAACGATCACTAATGGCTCAGACTAGTTTGTCTACACCCTTGGTAGGAGAGGGACACTCTACGGTGAGACCTCCACTCTTTAATGGTGAAAACTATGCTTATTGGAAGACTAGAATGATGCTATTTATCCAAGCTAATGATTATGAAGTATGGAGAGTTATTGTTAAAGGTCCTCTTATCCCTATTAAGAAAGTAGATGGGACGGATGTGCCTAAGAAAGAAGATGAATGGGATACTAATGATATTAGGATGGCACAACTCAATGCTAAAGCAATGCACACACTCTTTTGTGCATTAGGACCAAATGAGTATAATCGAGTGTCACAATGTGAGAATGCTAAACAAGTTTGGGATAAACTAGCTATCACACATGAGGGAACCACACAAGTCAAAGAAACCAAAGTAGGCATGCTCACACAAGACTATGAATTATTTAGAATGAAGAATGATGAGTCAATTAGTGACATGTTTACTAGGTTTACGGACATAATAAATGGTCTTAAAGCCTTAGGGAAGACGTACTCTAATGTAGAAATGGTGAAAAAGATTCTCAATAGCTTACCCAAATCATGGGAAGCTAAAGTCACGGCTATTGAGGAATCCAAGGACCCTCATACTCTCTCATTAGATGAGCTTATGGGATCATTGCTCACTTATGAGATGAAAATTAAGAGAAATCAAGATTCCCCTAAGAACGTTGGAGTAGCACTAAAATCCACCACAAGTGAGGAATCAAAAGATGATCATGATGTAAGTGGTGATGAAGAAGATTTAGAAATGGCCATGTTCGCCAAGAGGTTCAACAAATTCATGAGGATGAAAGCCAGTGGAAACTCTAGGAGACCCCCTAGGAGAGAGTTAAATAGAGGTGAAACTAGTAGGAAAGATAAGGACCAAATTATATGTTATGAATGCAAAAAACTTGGCCATATTAAATTTGATTGTCCCTTGTATAGGAAGCAAAATGAAAAGAAACAAAAGAAGAAAGCAATGGTGGCTACTTGGAGTGATAGTGACTCCTCCGATGAAGAGAATGTGGAAGATGAAGTAGCTAACCTTTGCTTCATGGCTTTTGAAGATGAGAAGGTAACTTCTAACTTGCTAGACACTCATGAATACACTTTTGATGAATTACAAGATGCATTTGATGAATTGGCCAATGAATTTGAATGCATGAACTTGAAATATAAGAAAATGATCTCTAAGTTGAAAAAGGAAAATGAAATGCTTGTGAATGTTAAGTTAGAATGTGAGAAGAAATTAGAAAATGCCAATCTAGAAATTGAGGAATTAAATAAGAAGAACACTAATTTGCATAACTCCTTTTCTAGATTTTACATGGGTCAACAAAAACTTGATCAAATGCTAGAAACTCAAAGAGCATTCTTTGATAGAGAAGGATTAGGCTATAATGCATCTAACAAAGAGACTCATCTTAAAAACTTCCTAGTTAAAGATAGAAAATTGGCTTTGTGCCCATTATGTAACAAACTAGGACATTCTTCACAAGCATGCACCTCTAGGAAGACCATAATTAGAGGAAAAATGGCTATTAAGATTTGGGTGCCTAAACGTGTTTTGAATTCAAATGATGAGTCTTTAAAGTTGAAATGGATCCCTAAAGGATAAAAAATTATTGATACTAACTCTCAAGGACCCAAGAAAATTTGGGTACCTAAGATGAAAGTTTGATGTGTTTGTAGGAGGAAGAGTATTGCTACAAGGCTAAGTCCAAGGAGCATTGGTACCTTGATAGTGGATGCTCTAGACACATGACGGGAGACAAGAGCCAATTCAAGTACTTAAAGCATAAAAGTGGTGGAGAGGTCACATTTGGAGACAACTCCAAAGGACAAATTGAAGGAATTGGCTCCATTGGTAACTCTTCCCTCAACCATTGAAAATGTTTTATATGTTAGAGGCTTGAAACATAACTTGCTTAGTATTAGTCAATTGTGTGACAAGGGATTTAAAGTTATGTTTGATGATTTGTGTTGCAATGTTGTTAATGCCAAATCTAATCAAATTGTGTTTATTGGACATAGACAAAGAAATATTTATATTGTGGATTTAAATGAACTTAATAGCAAAAATATATGCTTTATGGCTACTAGAGAAGATGAACCTTGGTTATGGCATAGAAGACTAGGCCATGCTAGTATGCATGTTTTGTCTAAGTTAGCCAAAAGAGACTTAGTAGTAGGATTGCCTAAGCTTCAATTTGAAAACGACAAAGTTTGTGAGGCATGTGTAAGAGGAAAACACAAAAGAATTTCATTTAAACCTAAGAAGTGTGTCACTACCTCTAGATCACTTCAACTTCTTCACTTAGATCTTTTTGGACCAACTAGGACAACTAGTTTAGGAGGTAAACACTATGGATTTGTGATAGTTGATGATTACATCAGGTTTACTTGGGTGTTCTTTTTAAGTGTAAAAAATGAGGCCTTAGAAAAATTCACTGTTTTCTCAAAACTTGTTCAAAATGAAAAAGGTTACTCCATTTCAAGTATTAGAAGTGATCATGGAAAAGATTTTGAAAATCTTGGTTTTGATATATTTTGCAATGAAAATGGTATTAGCCACAATTTTTCAGCTCCTAGAACTCCTCAACAAAATGGGGTAGTTGAAAGGAGAAATAAAACCTTAGAAGAAATGGCTAGAATCATGCTTTGTGAAAATAACTTACCTAAATATTTTTGGGCTGAAGCAGTAAACACTTCTTGCTATGTTATAAATAGAGCTATGGTAAGGCCTATTTTAAAGAAAACCCCATATGAGCTTTATAAAGGAAAAAGACCTAACATAAGTTATTTTCCCCCATTTGGATGTAAATGTTTTGTTTTAAACAATGGTAAAGATAACCTAGGAAAATTTGATGCTAAAAGTGACGAAGGTATTTTCCTTGGTTATTCTTTAAATTCTAAGGCTTATAGAGTTTTCAATAAAAGAACACTTGTTGTAGAAGAGTCAATACATGTAATCTTTGATGAATCAAATATCACTAGTAGAACCAATCTTGATGATGAATTAGAAATCTTTGATGAACCTATAGTTGATCCATCTCAAGATAAGGATGTTAGGGAACAATTAGAAGATCTTACTATTAACAAGAATGAGGAGTCCTTGGAACAAGAAATAATTGAGAAGGAATCTAGGTGTCCTAGAGAACTTGGATATGTGAAAGAAAATGATATTGTTGGAGATCCTACCATTGGAGTTAGGACTAGGTCAACCTATAGAAACATATGTCAACATGTAGCCTTTGTGTCACAATTTGAGCCAAAGAAAGTGGATGAGGCTTTGAATGATGAAAATTGGATTATGGCCATGCAAGAAGAATTAAATCAATTTGAAAGAAGCAAAGTGTGGACATTAGTAGAAAGACTTAAAGATTATCCCATCATTGGAACCAAATGGATATTTAAGAATAAAATGGATGAAAATAGCATTATTGTTAGAAATAAGGCTAGGTTAGTGGCTCAAGGCTATAGACAAGAAGAAGGGATTGACTATGATGAAACCTATGCTCCGGTAGCTAGATTAGAAGCCATTAGGATGCTACTTGCTTTTGCATGCTACAAGAATTTTAAGTTATATCAAATGGATGTGAAAAGTGCTTTCTTAAATGGTTATATAAATGAAGAAGTTTATGTTGAGCAACCTCCCGGTTTTGAAAATCCAAAATTTCCCAACCATGTTTTCAAACTTTCAAAAGCCTTATACAGATTAAAACAAGCTCCTAGAGCTTGGTATGAAAGACTTTCAAAGTTTTTAATCGAAAAAGGTTTTACAAGAGGAAAGGTAGACACAACCTTGTTCATTCAATCTAAGGGTCATGACTTATTACTAGTTCAAATTTATGTAGATGATATCATTTTTGGATCTACAAATGAGTCATTGTGCAAAAATTTCTCTAAACTAATGCAAGGTGAATTTGAAATGAGTATGATGGGAGAATTAACCTTCTTTCTAGGACTTCAAGTTAAACAATGTAAAGAAGGTATTTTCATAAATCAAGCTAAGTACACTAAAGACTTGCTCAAAAGATTTGGAATGGATGAGTCTAAACCTTATTCTACACCTATGAGCACAAATATTAAGCTTGATAAGGATGAAGGAGGAAAATGTGTAGACACTAAATTATATAGGTCTATGATTGGCTCATTGCTGTATTTAACTGCTAGTAGACCCGATATAATGTTTAGTGTATGCTTATGTGCAAGATTTCAGTCATCCCCTAGAGAATCACACCTACAAGCAGTCAAAAGAATCCTTAGATACCTCAAAGACACTTTTTCCTTAGGACTTTGGTATCCTAAAGATTCTACTCTTGATCTACATGCTTATTCCGATGCGGATTTTGGTGGATGCAAAGTGGATAGGAAAAGCACATCGGGAACATGCCAATTCCTAGGAAGTAGGCTCATTTCATGGTTTTCCAAGAAACAAAATAGCGTAGCTCAATCCACAACCGAGGCTGAATATATAGCTTCTGGCAGTTGCTGTGCTCAAGTGTTATGGATTAAGCAACAAATGAGAGACTATGGAATAGAAATGAACCAAGTTCCCATTAGGTGTGACAACACTAGTGCCATCAATCTTACAAATAATCCTATCCAACACTCTAGAACCAAGCACATTGAGATTAGACATCATTTTATACGAGATCATGTGCAAAAAGGGGACATATTTCTAGAGTATGTGGACACCTTGCACCAATTAGCTGATATCTTCACAAAACCCTTGGACAAGGAGAGATTTTGCACTCTTAGAGGTGAATTAGGCATAATGAATGCTCCTTGAAGTAATTTGATATTGCATGCACATGTTAAGTTGGTTGAAACACAATTCCCACTTGAAGAATGTAATTTCCACTTGCAATTCATGACCTTAACTTACTGAGTTACTGTTCATGTTCATGATAAACTATTGAGTGTTATGTGTTTTGATCAAGATAAACTTCTTTCATTTGCCACAACACATTTCTAATGATTGAAACACAATCACAGCCATGTCCACTTCTTGGTCCTGCACACTCATGCAATTTTTTGCACCTTGCTGCAATTTTCTGCACTTTTTCTGTAGTTTTCAATCTCATTTTCTGCATTTTCAGTGAAAACAATCACTTTTTGGTTTTAAGATGGTAAAAATGCATGAGTTCCATTGTTTGAAAATCATTTTTATGCATCATAAACGAGGCAAGTGACTAAGGAGACAATTCCTTTCGAATAGGATTGATTTCCCAGTCTGTTGGCCAAATTTCTGGGTGATGGGAGCAATCTGCCTAAAAGGGATCGATCCCTCTACAGTAGGGGATCGATCCCCTCGTGACAGAATGGACCTCCCGCTTCTTTTAAACCGTCGGGCCCTCCTTCCCTTTCAAGCTATTCACCTTCTTCTTCCCCTCTCCACGCCATTCCTCATTTCCTCTCATCCAAAACTACCCGATCTCTCTCATTTCTACACCAAATCACTCCATTTTTTCACCAATCTTTCTCATTTTCTTCTCTTTTTCATTTCCCCTCCTCATTTTCTGCCAAAATCCCCTCTTTTCTTCTCTTCTCTTCCTTCTTCTCCCACACCTTGGTCACTATTCACCCAACATTTCAATTGTAAGTTTTTCTCACATTTTTCATTTCTCAGTATTGTTACATGCATCTTGGGTGGTGGCTCTCCGCTGTTGGATAGATCATATCTTTCTCACACACTCATTCATAGTTCCCCAAACTTGTGCCCACCACCTGTTCGATAAAAGTTCTCAACGAAATTTTATATTTCTTTCTTACTCCATATGGCTCCTAAAGTTAAGCACACTGCTCAAAAACGCAAAACCGGTGCTTCCTCCTCTTCCTCCTCCATACCGGCCACCTTTAACCGATGCTTTTACCATGCCAATGAAAAAACACGATTTCTAGCGAACTTTGCCAATATGCCTATTAAGCATTGGCGTCCAATTGATTTCGATTTCCTCGAATCAATTAATTTCCCTTACTTGGCCAAATTCGCTGCATTTAATTGGATTAACTTTCTCAAAATCAACACTCCGGTTCCTCCCAACATCATTCGGGCTTTCTTTTCCAATGCCGAAACCATCACGGATCCAAATGATGAATGTCGTGTTGTCGGAATTCGATCTTATGTCATGGGCAAACACATTGAAATCACCACACAATCTCTCTTTCTTATCTTTAGAGTTCTCGACGGCGGTAATATCTATGAGAATATCGATGTCCACTTAGTGTTTCCCGTTGTCAATAATCGTGCAAGTGACCTTCCTGTCTTCGCACGCCTCCTCCACATTATCATCTCATGGAATCTCCGCCCTCTTGGCACCCGGTATTCTCACCTTCGTAAACTTGATCGTTTTTGGCTCCATCATATTCATGAACCCGACGGCGAACAACCACACCTCCTACACTTTATCCTTCATGACTGGGTGAAGATTGTTCTTGGCAAAGTCCACACCATTGTCTTCCCTCAGCCTCTCGCCTTCTACTTACTTCAACAAGGCGTTGACTGCTCATGTGAGGTTGGTGTACTTCTGGATCCTAGCACCACAATCAATCTAGCCACTCTCCATAATCTTGGGTGGTATCAACGTCAACGGGGCGATATAATCGAATGGGTCAAGGGTCATGGACAGGCTGAACCTCCCGAACATGCTCCGGAAGACGTCGGAAACGAAAGAGGAGACGGAGACGACGTACCTGCAGCGCCCACATCCTCTGCACCCTCCGGGTCTACGTCATCCTCTCTTGGCCAGATCATGCTCATGCTTCAACAAATGCAGACCTCTCAGCTAAATTTCCAGCAGGACGTCACTCAGCGACTTGAACAGATCGAGGACACTCAAGCTACCATGTATGATGAAATCCAAGATGTTCGTATGCAGCACGAGGATTTCATGGACCAATACTACAAGACCTTTCCTCGGCGCTGAGTGTGATTGTCGTGTGGGCTGCGTTCTTACCTTGCTATGCTTATGGCCTTGGTGTTTTATCCTTTGTTGTGTTCTGTCGACTTTAGTGTTTCATTGTCTGAACTTTCTTAGACTTCTGCACTGATGTGATATGTTTTTGCAACTGTTATGACTATGTTAATGACATTGCTGGTTATGCCTTCTAGTAGTTTTATGTTGATGACTATGTCTTGTGCTGACATTAATTGTGCTTTCATAGCCTTGGGTTGATATTTGTTTCTCTTTATTTCATTACCCATGCTATTATGCTTATTATACCCCTCTTGCTTTAAATTGCCTTCTACCACTAACCCTTTCTCCGTGCTATTTATTCCTTTGCTATGACAAAAAGGGGGAGAAATTAATGTGGTAAACTTATATTAAATTGAGGGGGAGCAACTATTGAGGGGGAGTAATGTTTTTCAAAAAAAAATCAAGTAACCTCAATTTTCAAACACATAAGCAAATTTACCTTAAGTTTTGTCATATCCAAAAGGGGGAGATTGTTAGCTTTAAATTGCCGTATATATTTTGAAATGACAAAATCTTAAGTAAACTTTAATGTTTTAATTCATATTGTAAATTTGCCTTATCACACATGATTCTTTTCAATATATTTCAAGTGATCATATCAAAACATCAAGACCTTAATTTAATGATACATCCTTATTGGTCTTAATACTTTATAAAATCACTTGATGAATTTTTGGACTATGTTTTCATTTGAGAAAGTCAAGAAAAACTCCCACTAAAGAGCCAAAATGGTTTGGGTTGAATTAGGATCAAAGACCACATCATTTCTAACTCAAAAAATGCAGGAAATCACCTTCTGGAAAGAAGGGATCGATCCCCTAAGGGAAGGGATCGATCCCCTTCTGGCAGTAAGTTGGACAAGTACCTAGAAACAAGTTGAAATGCTCTCGCAATAAAAAGGATCGATCCCCTAAGGGAAGGGATCGATCCCCTTCTGGCAGTAAGTTGGACAAGTACCTGGAAACAAGTTGAAATGCTCTCGCAATAAAAAGGATCGATCTCCTATGGTAAGGGATCGATCCCTTTGCCCGAGACCTGACAATAACGGCTAGTTTTTGAGGGTTTCAACGGGAGGATTTGCATTAAATGCTTCACCAACTGTTCTATCCGTTTGGTGGGTTATAAATAGAGGTATTTATGAAGTTTGGAACAACACAAGCACTAAAAATCCTCAAGCCTCAAGAAAGAAAAACAAGTCTGAAATTATTCATTGTGAAACTCCATTTGTGAGAGTTCTTTGTGTTCTTCACCCACTCACTGAAAATTCTATTATTCAAAGGGGTGAGCTATCCTTGTAAGGTCTTATATTGTAGAGTGTGGGAATACTACAAGGGTAGAGGATTAGAAGGAGATTTCTAAAGTCTCAAGAGAAATTGTAAGAGGTCTTGCCACACCTTCAAGTGGTTTGTAAGCATTCTCAAGGAAGAGGTGAATCAAAACCTTGACAAGGAATTCAAGGAGAGAGGATGTAGGCAAGAGATTGGCTGAACCTCTATAAAACTTGTGTTTGCTTCTCTTTCCCTTGCTCTTATTTACTGCATTTATTTCATTATTGTTTATGTGACTTTGATTGTGCATTAAGAGTTAGGAAAATTAGAAATAACTAGAAAAACCGATTCACCCCCCTCTCGGTAGAGCCAACACTACTCTCTGAAGATCGGGATTTATCGTTCAGTATCTTTATTCTTGTAGCTTTCACCTTTTTAGATGACCTATCACCCAAAGCTTCATCATCTATTCTCTGCTTTGCCTTATCTTTCCCTTTACCCTTAGACTAGAAATCGGTATGGTGAAATTCATAGTCCTGCTCATACAACTATGCCTTACAGACTACTTCATCATAGGTGACGATGTCCAAGGGGTAGAGCTTGGATCTTATAGATGGCTTTAATCCCTCTAAAAACCTGTATACCTTGTACTCACTCCATGACACCTCCAAATCAAACCTGCTCAAAGTGATGAATTTAAACTCGTATTGATCGACGGTCATGTTTCCCTAAGTCAAATTAAGAAACTCGATCTTCAGCTTTTTCTCAGCAGTATGTGGGATATACTGTTTAATAAATGCATCTAGGAATAGATCCCACGTGATCTTTGGGTGTCGAGCCTCTAAAATAGTCTGAGTGGACTGCCACCAATGTTCTGCATCGTCCACTAACAAGTACGTAGCCAAACCCACTTTCTCTCTTTCTATACATGTCATATATCTAAATAATTTCGTGACCACCTTCACCCAATTCTCTACGGCCAACGGATCTCTATCTTCTTTAAACTTAGGCAGATCTAGTTTCTTAAACTCCTTGATCAAACTCACACTGCAATAAGCATTAGGATCCCGCCTATCTGAAGCTTGAACTGGTGGGGGAAGTTTTGGCTATACCGGTAGGGGCTGCACTAAAGGAATAAGAGGTCTGGAAGACGTATTCACGGGTGGAGTGGGAGACACTGTAGGTGTGGCAGGTGGTGCACTCATGGCCACGTTTGGAAAATTCGCCATAAACTGCATGAATAAGGTGGCCATAGTCTCAATGCTCTGCTCTATTCTCGACAATAAAATGTTTAGGCTACCCAGTGGAGATGGTGGAGGAGACTATACTGGAGGCGGTTCTACTCTGCCCCGTCCTCGTCCTCTACCAGTACCCGTTCTATGATTACTCATCCTATTGACACCACAACAAATTTACACCATTTTAGCATAACTTTATCAGTTATACTACACATATATATTTAGACAAGTACAGTACTTGGGGATGTAAACTATTTCTAACCTAATGACATCGGCAAACATTAGACTAACCTCGCTCTTATACCAATTCTATAACATTTTGATTTCACTGAAATATCAATTAACTTTTTCCCTTTTCTACTATTAGTTAGGCTGTTTGCCGATGTCATTTTTCTTTCTTTCATATGCAATATTTATCTTGACATAAATTTCATTTAATCGAGATATAAAATAAAACCAATAAACTTAAATTATAATTATATTAATTGCAGAATATTCTTTATTTAGTTTTGTACATATCCATGTTTCATAGTATCTAATATCTATTTACGATACTAATTCTACTTAGATTACATCCCCAGAAGTAAACACAAAATAAGAGTACTGTACAACATGTTTGAGATATATAATAAAATACAATATACCTTTTGTAGACAGCATGCGAGTCTCGAAAGAATACTATGGACTCCAAAAATAAGCTCCTCCACAATGATCGGAAACTACTGCAAATAGTTTGCGTGGAAAAATAAGGGGTGAGTTTATGCTTAGTAAGGAAAAGCATATAAAATAGTGGTACTATGCCGCTATATGCAGTAAAATAATGGATTTAAATTTTGTAACTAAAATAAAATGCATGCAGATTCATTAAAACATATATGGAAAACTCATTTAAAACATCTACAATTCATTTACTCTTTCACTTTTCAAATCATTTAAATCAATCTGTTGTCTATCAGTAAATCGATCGTTTCATATACTGTATCATTCAAAATCAATCTATCATCTGTTTGTAAATCAATCATATCATATACTATTGAAACCACTATAGAAGTTAACATCTAAGAAACTCATGCATGAACTGTATCCCTACACGAACCTTTATAGGATTAAGCGTACCGACGTGGGGCCAGGCATCCAGCCCTAAGCCGTTCCTACCTGTAACAATGGCCATTGTTGAAGATCTACAGTGTAAACTTGTCAGTGGCAACTATGATCGAGAGGGCAAGGTACTGGGGACTTAGCTACGATATCCCAGCCCTAATCATCAATCTATATGCATGAATCCACAAGGAGCTAACACCCTTTACAAAAACATTTTCACATCTCATAAAATCACAATAAAAAATCATTTTCATGTATACCATTTTAAATCGATTCATAAATCATGTAAATAGATCAATATTTTATTTACTATAGATAAATCTTGTAAAACATATTGTCAATATTTCAAATATTCAAGCATTTGAATCATATAAAAATACTATTTGTTTCATGCAATGAGAGTTATTGTAAAGTAATTAATTAAAATCACTTATATGCAAACCATATAGCTTAAACATATTTTTTTAAATTTATAAAATAAATTTTCTATTATTTATTTAAAAAATTGAGCGTAGAAATAATTGAAGGTGGATTTTCTAAAAATTTAGATAATACTTAGGTTAATTCCTAGCCTAGCTGCTTTTTATAAAATTTCGGTTTATAGTTCTAAATCACCCAATTTTCTTTCCACATGCAAGTACAGTAATCCTACACTACTTCCATATACTATTCCTTACCTTAATCCGCAGTATCGGATAATAAATCCAAAAGCACCACTGGGCCACTTATTCTTCCAAATTTCTAGCTGCAAAATTATCATTAAATTAATTAGAATTATTACTTCTATTTATACAAACTGCCTATACTTCACTTCATCTTCTATTGTATCTATTTACACTTAAGAAATAAATTGGAATTTCCATAAATTCCTAGTTGGCCGAATGTAGCTATTGTTACCATACTTATTTTCTTTCTCCTTTAGCTTCTTGATCAACCGTTATATCTCACTATCATCCAAATTCATACACCATTTAACCAAATTCACTCCTCTCCTTTTTAAGGTATTATTATGGCCGAATATGGTAGGCTAGAATTTAACCAATTTAAGCGCATGATCATGTTTTCTTTCTATACATATATTATCATTCTTACCATTTATTCATTTAAACCAACTTAATCACTTCATGGGTAGTCCACAACCGAGATTGCCATGGTCTTCTATTCCTTTCCTTATTAAGCATTAACTTCATTAATATTCTTTACAATTTTCTTACATTAATCCCCTTATTTTCATGCATTTAAATCACACTACTATCATCCTCTAATCACGCCACCCTTATTATCCTGCCACTATGGCCAAATGGCCTTTTCAATTTTAGGCTTTTGATCACTTTAATTTATGAACCTAACCTAACCATTTTTATTACACCTTATGTAAACATTTTTTTTTCAGTATTCAAACATTAAAATCACTATAAACTCATTACCAATTTTCCTTTGACCAATTGCTTCCATAATTTTTGCACTTTCAACATTTTTCCCATCCTCTTCAAATTTTCCACACAGCCCTTATTATTTTCAGCACCTCTTATAACTTACTTTCATCTAAACATAAAATCTTCTAAAATTTCCCTTTTTATTTCATTATAGCCGGCTACACCTATATACCAGCCCATGTTTTTGTTAAATAATTCTTTTAACTATATTTATTCGTGGCTATACTTCCTTTTCCATTTCCATGCCATTCATGTCACCAACACCAACATCAGCCCTTATATTTTCTGTCATTTGCGCCAACATCAACAAGAACTCAGCCCCATCAAACGCCATTCACACCATCACACACCATGCTTATGTTTTAATCAATTAAAGATCATGATTATATTTGTTTCATAGTCAGCCCCTATTTTCCTGCCATTGACGCCACCTACAGCAGGAAATTCAGCCCCTTTGGTCACACCATCTTCATCATTTTTTTATTTCCACTGCTGCCAGCAGCACTATACCACTCAATTTCATGTTTTTGTTTTAAATCATGATCATATCTATCATCTACCCATTCAATTCAACCACAAATAAGAGGCAAAAGTGACTGAAATTAAAACTAAAATTTTTACCTACACAGTCGGTCTTGTCCAGCTGCAGGGGAGATTAATTTTGGATGATTTAAGCTGAGTTTTTGGGATGGTTAGGGAGCTATGAGGTAAGGATTAATTTCTATGAAGAACCCTAGATGATTTGCTGATGAGAAGGTGGTGATCCAAGGCTGGAACGTGAGGAACAGAAGGAATAAGAAGAGGAAATCGGTGGCTGCAGCAGAAAAACGAGAGAGGCGGTGGAATTCAGTTGAAACAAGTAGAAGAAAGTGGCTGTTGTGTCCCAATTTGATTGGTCATAATTATATTTTAATTTATAAAATCTAATTTAATTAATTAAAGTCCAAAATACCCTTAATATTCAATTATTTATGAATTAAGCCACTGCACAGTACATAATTTGTCCAGGTCAGAATTTATTTTTAAATTTATTAAATTTTATTTATTTTGGTCAATTAAGTCAAAAGTTGACCAATGTTGACAATCCCTTTGAGAAAAGACCAATTTGTTCTTGTACAACTTCACTAATTCCATTTCTATCATAGTTTTAATTTTTAATTTTTATTTTCTGATTTTACATTTTATTTTTATTATTTTTTCCTATATTTAGCTCAAATAAGGTCAAAGGTTGACTTCTAAGGAAGCTTAACCAAGTATAGGTAGTGAAATTACTAAACTACCCCTAAACAAATGATTTTCGTTTCGTTCTCGTTTTTAACATTTCACGTAATTTGGTTTACGTGCTAGATCCATGTGAAGCTTCTTTACGCGATGATTTTCATATGACAGTCTATAGGTTCAAAATCAATTTGGTTTGACTGTTATTCAGAAAATCTTCCCGGCCTATGGACACGATTATCATTTTTGAATTTGTTTCATTTAAACTAAGGTGTACTTAGGAAAGAGAATTTCGAAAAGTGACCTTCTTCCCAATCATTCGAAAAGTGACCTTCTTCCCAATCAACTATCTCAAGCCCACGATTCACAATTTACCACTTCGGAATCCATCCGAATTAAAAACAACCTTGTGGGGCCCACTTGACAATTTTTCCCGTTAACACCGTAGCATGTGAGAATTAATTTTCGTAATTTTACTTAATATTCTTATAAGTAACTTCAATAGATATAGGGAGAATTGAGAAATTTAGGCTCTCGCATACGCAACACTTATGTCTTTTATAGCAAAATTGCTAAACAAAGACCTTTAGTACTTATTTTTATACCAAAATTAATATCTCATTTTCAAAGAGTCATATGATGATATCTTGTTGAACTTACTATAAACACAATCATACACCAAAATTGTCTCATCATATTATGATGTCATTGCTTAAAATCTTGTTAAGTTCATTCAAAAACTCGACTAATTTACACACTTTTATTCTTGCCATGGAATAAATAACCTTTTAGGTTATTCCATATATACCCTTTTATCTAATTCACCTTTTTTTTTTAAATCATGTGAATATCACATATTTTGGTGAATTAACATCAATTTTTAAAATTGACATCAATCATGGTTATTAATTTCATACTGGTATCGGTCGTACCAGCTAATACGCCCTAATTTTGTCAAAAAAAAGATACACTTAAGAGTGCTTTTCGTTTCGTGTTTGGTTTTGGGTGATACCAGTTGTTTTCATATGTTTCTGTAATTTTCGATGGATTTCAATAGGATATCTATTTTCGGCCGGTACAGAATTTATTATTCAACTTTTACTCTGACTTTTTTTCCTTGATAAAAGTTGCCTTTTCGATTGCTCAATGCTTTGTAAATTGTATTTTTTATTCTTTAACCTTTAGATACTTTGTTTAAAGTACATCCAAAAATTATTAAATTACTTTCAAGATTCAAGAAACAAACAATGCCACACACAGTGCTCTTGCAGGCAAGGTTTAAGAATTTTTCAATTCCTACAACCAAGGTTACTATCTGTTTCATCTTTTTTGGTTTTATCTTAATATATTTTTACATGAAAAAGACAAATATCCATGTAAATATCATGTGCTTATATTTGAGGATTCTGAAATCTCAACTTCTCATAATGACATTTCAACTCTGTGCAATGCATTACTGTCTTATGTCTTTTTAGTTTTTAATGTGAATTATGGTCTGTAAATTTTATTGTCAAATAAAATATTACTTTTACATAAATCTTGTGTGTGTATATATTGTAATGAGATCAATATTGAATATGATGAACTATACTTATATTTCATTTTTGCACTGCTCTGTTGTTGTCAAAACAAAATGCTCTTGACTATAAAATTTAGAAATCCATCTAGTTGGAGGAAAAACAAGGATATCTCAATTTTTTGTTCATTAGATTTCAATTTGCTTTTGTTGTCTTATTTTAACATAAATAACATTATTTTTTTTCTTCTTAAAGATTATGTCATGGATGAAAATGTACCTATTATTGGGTTTGCTCCTTCAAAATCTCAAGATCCCGCATGGGCTCATGGTAAAAAGGTGCTAGGAAAAAGGAACCAAACTATTTGTCTCTATTGTAATAAACATATAGAAGGTGGAAGCATAACTAGATTGAAGCAACACTTACTTGGTGTTTCAGGAAATGTTGGGAACTGTCCTAAAGCTCCTCTAGATGTGCAGTGGCAAATGAAGCAATTAATTGAGGAATTGAGAAAAGAACAAGGTAGAAGAAAAAGAGTTCATGACAAAATTGGAACTCCTTATGGTTGCTCTCTTAGTGATGAAGATGATACTATAATGAGTCACTCTATTGTTTCTAAAAAGTCAAACAGTAAAGAACCTTTTGTTAGTGCTAGTTCAAGAAAAGGCAGGCAAATTCAAAAATACTTTGCTCCAAGGGCAACTCTTGATGCTCAACCTACCATAAAAAGTGCACTTCAAACAAAAGAAGTTTTTCTCCAAGCAAAGATGGCAATGGCAAGATGGTGGTATGAGGACAATGTGCCATGTAACACTTCCAAGTCAAGTTATTATCAACGAATGATTGATGCTGTTGTAGCTATGGGATCTAGTTTTAAAGGACCAAGTTATTATGAACTGACGGGAAGTCTTTTAAAAGATTGTGCGAAGGAGGTTGAAAACTACCTTGTTGATATCAAGGCTTCATGGAAGACTCATGGGTGTTCCCTTATGGTAGATGGATGGACTAATCGAAGGCAAGAACTTATTATCAACTTTCTTGCATTTACTTCAAAAGGCACCATTTTCTTAAAATCTATTGATGCATCTGGGCTCACTAAAGATGCAGAAACATTGTTCAAAATGTTTGATGAAGTTGTTCAAGATGTGGGGCCAAAAAATGTTGTCCAATTCATAACAGATGATACGATGATATTTTGTGAATTTTATGTGCTAATATATTCTCTATATTTATGTTTTATGCCTAAAAGAGCTTACTACTATTTATTATATGTTTTGGGTATTAAATATCAAAGTTAGAATTAAAAGGAGCTAAAAAGAGCAAAGTGTATATTTTTTTGTCCAGTTCAAAAGATTGATGAATTTGACCAAGTTAACAACCTGATCTCAAGAATTGTCCTGCATGAAAGTTGTAGAGTACTTCTCAAGGTTTTCGGAATGTACAAGATCACAAAAATCGGAGTTCGTTTGAAGGGTCAAACGCCTGGACAAAATCAGTACGAAATTTTGGGCAGAAAAACGAGATTGAAAAGAAATTCCAACAAAGCAAGTTCAAGATAAGATTTTGTTGAGACAAGATAATTTCTTAATTTTATTATGTCTTAGATCTGTAATTAATTAATAAAAATGGGCCTTAGGAATTTTACTTAGAAAATAATTGTAAAAGATGATGAGATAAAAGTAAGAGTTTGACTAGTCAAATTACTTGTTTCCCAAGTAAACTCTTATCTGAATCCCACATTGCTTAGGAAAGTCTTTTAAACTCTTCCTTAGGCCTATATAAAGAGCACAAGGCTCTCATAAACAGCATCCCTCACATCCCTCTTCCATCTTTTAGTCTTGTAGGATTTTCTTTATGGTTTTTAATAAAAATTTTATTTTTCTTTATTTTTAATTAATTGCTTATTTCTTAATATTATTATTTTTTTAACAATTTCTTTCTTGATATTTTTTTAGACTTCGTGATTTCTAGTTTTGTTAGAATCTTATTAGATCATAATCTTGATTATAGATTTCTTGTTTGATATTATTAAGGATTGATAGTTTAATTGTTTATTACATGATAATTTTCTTCTTTATAATATTAAACTTGAAATTTATGATCTTGAATATGAGTAGTGAGTAGGTTTCTTATTCAATTACGAGGTAAATTATTCTTGGGAAAAAGAATGTTGTGAGATTTTGAGCTTATAATATAATTATTGATTAAGTATCCAAGATTCTCTGAGCACATTTGCATGATTATTTGCTTAATTAGATAGTAGGGCTTACTATTTAATTTAATTAAATAATCTACTGCCAGATTAGAAACATAAGTCCGTAATTGCTTATGGAGTTAATCACTAGGGATGGAAGAGAATTGAGGTTTAGATTAAATGAACCGAGCTTATGTGTTTATTATCTAATGTCAATCCATATCTTTCTAGTTGTTAATGTTGCTACAACTTATATCTAGAGAGCTTGTTCTAGGTAGGTTAAGTAGTTAGAGATTAGTTAAAGAGCTTGTTTTAACTAACGACTCAATAAGGGAAGATGGTATAACAGAGCTTGTTGTTATGCTACGGTTGACTATTTAATTGACAATAATATTTTGTAATCAATGATCAACATCTAAATCCAAGAATAATTAATTCCCTTGTAACTGAAGCTTTTTTATATTTGTTTTTTATATTTAATAATCTTCGCTTTCTCTCTTTTAGACATAGCTTACAAAACTCCAAAACCCCAAAATCTCTTCTTTCCCTAAACCCTAAGATTAGATTTTTTTAATTTAATAATTAACTTAAATAATTCAGTCTCTGTAGGTTCGACCCTTGCTCCACTATCTACATAGTAGAATTAGGAAATTTTATTTTTGGTGACTGACTACACTCATCAACAGACAATGATACATCTTACAAAGCTGCTGGAAAAAAGTTACAGCAGAAGTACAACACATTTTTTGGGCTCCTTGTGCAACTCATTGCACTGATTTAATGTTAGAGAATTTTGCAAATCTCAGGTATTTTCCTCCCATTAATGAAACAATACAAAAGGCTAGAAAAGTTACTAAGTTTATTTATAATCATGCTTGGGTGCTTGCATTGGTGAGAAAAGAATACACTAATGGTAAAGATTTGTGTCGCCTTGCAATCACAAGGTTTGCCATACATTTTTTAAGTATTCAATGTTTAATGAAGTACAAGAAAGAGCTTCGACAAATGTTTACAAGTGACAAATGGATTGGTTCACGTTATGTAAAGACAAGTATTGGAAAAGAAATTGTTGAAATTATTCTTCAAGATAAAGATTTTTGGTGTCAATGTCAACATATAGTCAAAGTTAGTGAACCTCTTGTGAGAGTTCTTTGTCTTGTTGATGGTGAGGAGAAACCAAGCATAGTTTATTTGTATGAAGTTATGGATAAGGAAAAGGAGACAATAAAAGCAAGGCTAAAAAATAGATTAGCTCAATATCTACCTTACATAAGAGTTATTGATAATAGTGTGAGAACTCGTTATTTTATACTGTAGATGTACATTTATATGATTTAATTATCTATAAAGAAATTATTGATAATATTTTGAGGGAATTAAATATAAAAGAATGGTGTCTCTCACATAGAAAATTTAATCCTAGATGAAAAATATAAGTATGGAAAATATTATATAAAAGATGGAATAAAAAAAGAAAGAAAATTTACTATGGAAAATTTAAGACTCAAAATGATATATTTGAGTAAATTATATGATTGGCCAAATTTACCAATAATAGAACCAACATTTAAATAAGTAAATTAAAAGAAATTAATTAACTCTTGCAAAAATTTTGACTTGGAAAATCAGAAAGAGTGTGGCGGCAAGGAAAGAATAAAAAAGACAAGAGAAAAAGAGTAATAAGATAAAGAACAAGGAGACAAGAAATAAAGTTGTAATTAAGAGCCTTAAATAAAGGCTGCTAAACTCTAGCCAACACACTCTTCTTTTCTGTATTCCATCGTGATCTTCATTTTATCTATCACTATCGAAAAGAAATCCCTCCTCTATTTCACGTCGAGTAGCTGCCTCTCCATAGCAGAACCTCCATATTCTTCAGTAAATAAAACCAAGTTCTTGAAGGAAAACGAATCTCATATAGTAAGCTTCCAAAACCCTCAAAGAAGTTAGTTCAAAAAGCCTCAAACAAGAACTAATTCACGTGGACAGCTTACTGCTCTGTACAGGTAAGAATTTAACAGCAGTTTGGAGTTGTTATTCTTTAAATTTCAGCTGTAGACATTAAGATTTTTATGTTTATAGAATTTATTTTGAAGGAAATATAGGTATATGAAAACCCTAGTTCAGTTGTGAGGGTTTAGAATGAAAATAACATGATGTTGATGATGATTTACGGGGAGATCGAAAGCAAGTCAGTCATGGAACCGAAAACAAAAATGAAACTTTAAAAGAAATAAAACAAACATACTTATTAGTTTAAGTAAGATTCACGTGGAACAGGGGAAAATAAAAGAAAAGAAAAGAGGTAATCATAGTCAACAAAAAGGGCTAAAAGAAAGAAAATAAAATTATGCTTGTACAACCGAAAATAGAGATGAAGGATTTGGCTGATGGTGCAACCGAAAGTGATGAAAAATCTGGGTGATTGAGCTGACTTTTAATGACTTTTAAGTGTAAAAATAACATAAATTTAATAGCCTAAAATTATAATATATATATATATGGTAGTACTATAAAGATAAAGAAAAAGCTAGAATAGATTGAAGAAAAGGGGCTGTACGTGGGAGAGAAGACCAAGGCTGGTAAAGACAACCGAATATGAAAAATAGAGAAGGGTAAAGGTTGATTTTGGGTTGACTACACATGTGTGAATGCTAGATTTTTAATTACCTAAGATGTACTATATGATAGCTATAATATAGATATAAAGTAGAAACTTATGTAGGCTAAAAATAAAGAAGGAAGACAAGCCTCGACTGGACATTATGTACCGGCAACAAAAGGAAAGAAATATGAAGAAAAGGTTAGGTTTAGGTTGACTAAATGGTATGAGTATAGGTTATAAAAAAATATATATTTTAAATGGAAGAAAACACCTACATATAAACAAGGCCATTCAGCCAAAAGAAAAAACAAGAAGAATGACGTGAATGAGATGGAAGATGGGAGAAACTAACTGATAAAGAAAAGGCCAAAAATCCAAAAGGAAAAAGAAAAAAAATCAGTCAAACTAAAGTAGTTGAAAAATATATAAAATAATATAGCTATAATGAGAAGGAGATATGGTTATAAACCAAAAGACTTATGCATGGAAAAATAACATTTAGCCATGCAATCTTTAAAGAAAGTATGATTTGGTAAAATGGCAAATGATGCCAAAACCAAAAAGGAACATGAATTAAATATTCGTAACCATAGTGAAATTATATGAGAAACTGATATTCTAAGTAATGAGAAGTTAAATAAGAGTTAGACAAATGAAGGAATTTAATATCGATTTTTAATCATATTAAACTATGATTATGCAGTTATAGTTCGGTGAGATAGGAAGCATAATTAGTGCAACTTAAGGCATTGCTCTACAGTGTACTGAGGTAAAGGATGCATGTGCAGCACTGTAAGGATATTCAATCTGCATGTTTTTAATTATGAAATATTTTATGAAAATATTGTGATGATTCTATGGCTGGAAATTTGTGATGATGTACTGGCTGGAATTATAAACTGTATTTTCCGTGCATGAGGTTAGCCAATCGGCAACCGTTACACTGCCGAAAAATTATCAAAATTACCAAAAAAATTCTAGAAAATTTCATAAAATCATAATAAATGATTTTATTTCACGAGAAATGATTTTCAACCAAAAAAATCGAGAAAATGAATATTTTCCATAAAAACATGAATAAAATTAAAGTGGTTTTAAAATATTCATGTTTTTTATTCATGTTTTCGAGAATGGTGATAATGAAATCACCGAAAATTCTCTTGATATGTAAATTACACGTAATACGAGATGGAAGAATGAAAAGAAATAAAGTGAATATTTTTATATTTATTTCTTAAATATTCACTAAATGATTTTATAACCTTTATGGTTTTAAATTATGAAATTATATATTTTTATAAATTCCATAAAGGTTTATTGATGATGAAAAATACTGTTTTGAGACTAGTTGGCAACCTTATCAC
This sequence comes from Heritiera littoralis, assembly GCA_031772115.1. Taxonomy (NCBI): domain Eukaryota; kingdom Viridiplantae; phylum Streptophyta; class Magnoliopsida; order Malvales; family Malvaceae; genus Heritiera; species Heritiera littoralis. The sequence continues at coordinate 1,721,446 of JAPDPK010000100.1, read as the reverse complement.
GCTAACATGTGATATGTGATATGTGATATGTGACATGTGGTATGTAGTCTTAGCCGACACCTGATCAGTGATCCCCCGACACAATTATAGACTATGGCCATAGATCTGACATGATGATTTTATACCCTTCGAGGTCTATAGCATGATATGAGTAACGACCCAGTGGACGAGCTGGGCGTGCCTTAGTCTCCATATATGAAAATGTTTTATATGATATGTGATACGTGAAATGAAAATGTTTTATATGACAAGAGATAAATCAAATGAAAGTGACTTCAGCATTTTACAAAATGCTTATTTCAGTACTGATTTTAGTACTACGAGATGATTTTCATATGACATGTGATATGAACATGTAATATGTTTTCAAAAAAAAAGAAAAAAAAAGGTTTATAAGTCTAATATTCTTACTATGATTTTAAATTGAATATTAGACTATATGTGACATGAATATGTGATATGTTTTCCAAAAAGGAAAAAGGAGGAAAATAAATCTAATATTCTTATTTTGAATTTTTAAATTGAATATTAGATTTAAATGATTTATATGTTATACGAAAAGGAATTAATAGCTTATTTTGCTATTTAAAGTACTGTACTAATTATGATTGTATAGTAAAATATGAAATGAGTTTAAATGAGAATGATGATGATTTAACTACTATTCTTTTCAAGAATATATGAATATTAGTTACTTTATTCAAATGCTTTATTTCATAAAAGCAATATTTTGAAAAGAATATGAAAATGATAAGGAATAAAAAGGAAAAGGATTTAAATTTCAAACGAAAAGAAATTTATTACTCTCTACAGTTGCTTCTAGGTTCCGGGACAAGACAGTTATTTCAAAATACCTGCCTTACTCCATTCGGATCCCTAGCCGACTGTAGTATCCTTCCTACACGCGAGCCTAGAGCCCATAGGAAAAATGAAAAAGTTTTTCAGCATATAGATAGCTGAGCATCAAGTGAGGCATATAATTCCCTTACTGAGCTGTGGTTTGCTCACCCCTTAATTTTAACATTTCAGGTTTTCGAGGACTAAGAGTCTGACATCTAAAGGACTTCGGCTGTGCATTTGGGGACGATGCGATAGCTTGATTTATTTATAAGGTATGATCATTTATTTTCTGTATTTCGACTTATATACAGTACTACTCTTTTATCAAGTAAGATAGGGGATTGTAATTCATATTGTAATTTTATATGAAATTGTTTATATGTAAAAAAAAAAAGTAAAGTATCGCAGACAGCCCAACCAAATAAGATGTATAGAATAAGGAAAAAATAGGATCACGGGCTGTGACAGATTTAATGGTATCAGAGCAGGGTTGGCCTGATATCTATTGATACTTTTGGAAATAAAATGTGTTGAAAATGTTAACATCCCTTGTAGTACTGTGTAGTCTAAATACATGGAGAAAATAAATGATTGCAAATTGAATTAAATGTTTTAAAAGGGAGTGAGCATTATGAACTAAGGATGTCAAAGAGGGAAAATAGCTCTAGAAATTATCTGAAATGGTGATCTTATAATCTAAATGAAGGTCGGTTCGGTAAGGAACAGAAATAGACTCGGTGAGGGCTTCACCAATACTTTTCTGTCCGGATCGAACTGAGACCTGAAAATGATGATATAAAAGAGGGGAATGAAATATCATCATTAAATAGACCTTAAGATCACTAATTGAAGGCATTTTGAAGAGAGAAAATTTTTGACCAAAAATGACCAAAATACCCTTACCTCCAAAATTTTTCCTAGAGTCATAATAGACCAACGGAAGATGGAATTGACTAATTTGACAGGGAAATTGATGGTGTAAGGATGCAATTCAAGCAAAATGATCCAATTATAGATCCTATTGGATTTCTCTGTCGAAATCAAACAAGATCTTAAATTGCTGATATTAGTATAAGAAAGGATACTATCAGCATATAGATAATAAGATCCCTGGTTTAAATGTATATTGAGGAGAAAGAAATAAATGTTCAAATGACGAAAATGCCTCTATGTTGGACTATGTTTTGAACAGTGATAAAACTAAGATGATCTTAAATCCATTGATAGTAATGGAGTTATTGAGGGCATAAAGAAATGTAATATGAGTATAACGGTCCCGATTTCTAATTTCACCCACATTGAGATCATAGATATGACCCGAATGGTTATAGGGAAGTCGCAAGATGAGCGACTCAGTTATTGATTCTTAAGGGTCTAAATTGAAAAGTGTATTGATGGGATATTAATACGGGATTGTTGGATATGATAAAAAGTAATATGATTATTGATGATGAATGAGAAAGTGATCGGTATGATTGATGAAATCCATATCAGTACTTTTAATTCTGGTTTTAGGCATTTCTACTGTTTTGAGGTATCAAACAGATAATTATAGAACCAGAATATTTTGAAATATGTTTTACAGAATAATGTACTGTATGGAGTATATGAAATTGGAAAATATGCATAAGAACAGTAAGTGATGATAAGAGATGAGGTAGATGACAGCTAACTTGAGTCATTAAATGAAAATAACTTTAAAATGAATTACAGTAATAAATCGGTTAGCTGTAAAAGGTGTTAATTAAACGGTTATACTTAATACAGCATTGCAAATTAAGAGGATTGATATGCTGTGAAATATGAGTAAATAAGTGAATCAAGGTGGAGTATGTGTTAAAATAATTTGAATATTAAATGTCTTTGCCTTGAGGATGTACAATGAAGTGATAAGACACAGAGATGCAATGTCCAAAATGATAAGAGATCTCTGATTAAAGAAAATATCGGATGTGATTCCCGATAAATTTTCAGAGTAATATAGATTGAGAGATCGGGTTAATATTGACTCGATTATTAAGATGAAATCTATTCTAAGCTTATATCGGAGAACATAGATGTCACATCCGGATTTCTTAATATTTTACCGAAGCTTAAAATTCAGGCTAAATTTTTTTTTTTACTTCACTATTCATTTGTAGGTGACTATGTAGGCCACTGTTGCAAGTTAATATAACTCTTAGATCAACAAGATCATCTACATCAACATATTAATTCGGTTAGTAGCTAATCAGGCATATCTACCAACATACATAATGCCAACTCAAGATATGCTGGTCATAATATTACAATAATAACATAACCTAACTTACATCCCAGACTCTTCACGTAAGTGTGTGTGTGTATATATATATATACAATCAAAAGATTTCCAATACACTGTGCCATCATCCATCTATGTCTATACAATCTGCTAGAAGCCATATACCTTAAACTGTGCAGGGAAGTCCGCTCTCAAGAAGCTTCCCGAGCCAAAATGAACAGTAGTGATATCGATCACTCTGAAAGGGAGGGGAAAGAAGAGGGGAGTGAGTCGCAACTCAGTAAGTAACAACAATAAGCAACTAATTCAACCAAGCATCCCTCATTTATGAAAGCTAATTCAAGTCACTTTCAAATATCTCAAATCAATTATGCTGCATCAAACTTAAAACAAAGTATGGAAACTCGATAACAAATCGTAGTCAAATATAGAGTTCCATCATTAGACTAGAAGTCTCAATATCAAACCATACATAAAGTATGAAAGTCTCAATATCAAACCATACATAAATTATGCAATGAAATCAATAAAACCAATCTTAGTACCAAGAGAGTTCACATAGTATCAATCGATGCTACTTAGAGCTAACACTTTAACAAACCCACGGTAGCTAACCGTAGCAAACTCCCATAAAGGGCGCTGCCTATGCATAGACCAATCAAACCCCAGCTCATTGCGCATATGAAACCGAGACCTGTCCAAACGTAATATAAGGGAAAAGCCGATAGTTTCCGAGACTATGCTCGAGAAAGGGTGCTTTAAGTCAATCAAGAGTGTCTACAAAATTCTCAAGGTACAGTGCCCTAAGGTCTCAATACCCCGGGTCTAAAACAGAAATCCAGTAGTCTTAAAACAAAATTCATTCTTCCCCGACCTCATAGCAATCATCGTAGTTCATAAAGAGGAAATTCCATGAACAAGACTCACAAGGCATTTAAAGCATCAACAAAGTTACAACACAAAGTATAAAATCATATTAAATTAGAATTTAATTTAACCTTTAAAACATTTAAAATATTTCTTGATTACATAATACGCGCAAACAGTTTATTTCTTGCGAGCCATCACCTGTTTACAAACCATTTCTAGTAAAGCAAAGCCAATAGTCAAGGGAAGACATCTCATATGCAGCATTCATTTTATTTTGATTGCAAAATTCCAAGAATTTATAACATTAAACAATTTGGATGCAAGTAGTCGCTTAGGGTTACTAACAGTACTTCCTTAACTTCTGAATCAGTTCTCCCTCACCTAACAAGTCTTGGAGTGTCAATTGATTTCGGGTCAAACTTAGTCCTTAGGACAACCCTCTACATAATACATGATAGATTGAATCAATCTCTATACATCCATCAATCTTAGTACTTCCAATTATAAGCTAACATTAAGCATTATATAATTCAACAAGAAACGATACTTGGCAGTGTTTCCAGAGTTATTCAAACATTACTAGCACTGATTAATGTGTTTTCGTTCACTAGAACTACTTATAACTCACTTGGTCCATTTCTGCCCTTTAAGGTTTTAGACCTTATGGTATTGTGCTAGCCTTAAGTATAAATTTCAGAACCTAATTGTCAAACCATAATTTTTTATATTACTTCTAACTCAGATCCCTATTCGGACATATAAGGCTTATTTCCTAGTTCATTCTGTGCCATTTCCCATCAATTTCTAAACTTTGGACCAAATCTGGCACATTAGGCAGGATAGTTTCCTGACCTGTGTTCAATAAGATGGATACTGCTAATTATAGGGACATGTAATCTGTACAAACCCAAAACCATATCAATCATGACTCATTCCTCTTTCTGAAAATGTAAAATTTGCATTCATACTCCATCTGAATCATTTTCCAAGAATTTTTGAAGTTTACAGTAGGCTGTTTATGACTGGTAGTGAGCATCCGGCAGTCATGTGTACATGGTTTAAACCACATCATTCCAAATCCAAAATTTCCAAAACTAAGTGAAAGTTAACTCATTTCCCTATTTAGAAATGTAAGGTTCATAATTTAACTCTTCCTATATCAACACCAGAAATTTTCCAAAGTTTCAGTATGTTCAGAAATTTCCTGACACAGTATAACACTGACCAATTTGCACAATTTATCACATATCTGGTTATAGGAATATCCAAATGATGCAAACCCAGAACCATCATAATCCTAACTTAATTACCTTTCTAGGAATGTAAGGCTTGTAACCTAATTCAATTTAGGCCATTTGCTATGAGTTTTCAAAGTCAGGATCATCATTCACGTTTCTGGACAGAACACCCTGCACTCACTTGTGCATAACTCGAGTTACAGAAATCCAATTCAAGAAATTCCAAAACTGACTTTCCTTCAACTCAAATGGCTATTTATCATAATTTTTCCAGAATTTTTCTCCATTTAGAACAATTAAACTGCTCGTTTTAATTTCCACTTAGAACAGAACATCAATTTCCAGATTTAACATCAAGTCAAAATTTCAGTTAATCCTTTATCTAACAATAGCCATTTGATTTAATTCATCACAATTTCATTTCCATGCATAATAATCAAATATAATAAGGCTAGAACCTTACCCTTTAAATAAATGCAAAACCAGAATTTGTTGAAACAGTCTCAGACCACTTCCTTACAGCTTGCTTGCTGTTACACCTAGACACATCAATGCCAATCCAGTAACCATATTACATTCTGTTTTCATAGCTTAATTCCAGCAAAGACATATTGACTCACTGTGACGTCCCAGTCACCATACATTTCTTTTTCACCTTTTTATCCTTTTTACTTAACTTGATTAGATTTGCTTGTCAATGTCAATCATACTTTTCTATAATTCTTAAGCTTAACATCTAACAGCTCAATATGAATAATTCAATTTCAATAAAACAGACTAATGATACATGTATAAATGTACCATCCGTTTCCACAGGATCTCATACATCATCTTAACTTAAATCCCCGACATCTTACATACATAATTGTTAGCTGTACTGTACCATAGCTGAATTACAATTTACTTTGCATAATTACATAAGTATACCTTCTATACTACTTGGGAAGCGTCTCTTGAAGGTAAACTTTCAAAATCCACTCAGAGGCTCTTCTATTTAGAGCGAGGGATTACTTCAGATAGTCTGTATGAAAAATGTTCGTAAAAGGGTGAGTTTACGCTCAGTAAGAAAAATATGTAAAAGAGCGTACTATGCCTCTATATGCATTTTTCCTACTTGGCTCTATAATGTCATGTAAAGCATTATAAAGCATGCATCATAAACCTCTTTCATGCATTGTTTGCAACCATGCATATTTCTTTCAGATGGTGTACGCAAACATACTTTCTTAAAAACA